>JALBCR010000729.1:0-116116 GCA_030710515.1 Abscondita cerata
AGCACATTCAGTACTTTTCCTATGACATGATTCACAAATTTCATTCTCTACAGCGGACAACGATATATGTATTTATAAACTGATCCCAAACCGAAACAAATGTTCTACCACTTAGGTGGATTATTTAGCAAAGGATTAGTGATTCACAAAAATTTTAAATAATGAATGGGGTTGTTTTGAATCGTTCTTAATCTTTATTGCTTTACCTGAAAACACAGCTCAATCTCAATAGTTCAATATTTATTTAAGCCTTTTAAATGCGGTTTCTCTTGTACTCTTCAAGAAACTTTTCTTAAAACTTTCTAAAATGTGCATTGTAGGTAATAAAATCAACAATATGAATAATTCAGATAAATATTCTTTATGTAAAAACATTATCCCACGGTTAGTAAAACCATAAAGCTCCTACACCGAGGGCACGGCTTTCTTTGTTACTTTGTTCTTTAGTATTTTCCACAAATGTTGTAAAAATACCTCTATAAAAACAACTTGAAATGTGCCAAAATTACATTTTTGTTACTTGTCATCGGTCAGTTGAGTTTATACTTCGGTTCAGTAGAATGGCTCCGCCGCGTACAAAACGACATTTTTTAACCATAAAAGAAAAAGTGGAAATAATTGATTGTGCTGCAAAGTATAAATTTAGTGTTAGGCAATTAGCAGAAAGATTTGGGGTCGGAAAATCTCAAATAGCCGAAATTTTGAAAAAAAAAGAAGAAATTCGAAAAAATTTTATTGAAAAAGTTAATGACCAACGAAAAAAAAATTTCCCAAGAAAGAGAGTGCAGCCTTAGATCAAATTGTTTTGATTGGTTTACTAAAGTGCGAATAAATAATATCCCAGTGTCGGACCTCTTCTTCAAGAAAAAGCTTTGGAGGTGGCGAAACTGTTGGAACTTGAGTCATTTAAGGCGTCAAACGGCTGGCTTCAGAAATTTTGTGAACGGTGGAAAATTAATTTGAAAACCATTTCCGGAGAAGCGGCACAGGTTGACTTAAACAATTTTTCAGAGTGGAAACAAAAATTAATATCCATTATTGATAAATATTCGCCGGAAAATATTTTTAACGCCGATGAAACTGGCCTCTTCTTCAGAGCTTTACCAAAAAAAACGCTGGCTTTTAAAAATGAAAAATGTTCGGGAGGAAAAATTTCAAGGAGCGCCTAACAGTTTTATTTTGCGCCAGTATGACAGGAGAAAAAGAAGAACCCGTTGTAATTGGAAAATCAAAAAATCCACGTTGTTTTAAAAGAGCGCATGCTGATAAATTACCAATCGAGTGGCATTTTAATAAAAAGCCTGGATGACAAGAGATATAATGTCTAATTGGCTGGCAAAATTTGACAGAAAATGCAAAGACAGAACCGCGAAGTTCTTCTTTTTGGACAATGCTACTTCTCATCCGGATATCAAATTGAAAAATGTGAAATTAATTTTTCCCTCCGAATATGACTTCTGTTTGCCAACCATTAGACCAGGGAATTATTAGAAATTTTAAACTCATTTACAGAAAGTTTCTTGTAAAAACTTTTAACGTCAATGGAATATTCCGAAAACACAGTAGCTTTGGAAAAAACAATTACAATTCTTAACGCGCTCATATGGATTATTGCAGCATGGAAAAAAGTTAAACACACGGTGATAATTAATTGTTACCGTAAAGCTGGTTTTTTGCAAAACTGCGAAGTTTTTAACGAGTCAGAAGATGAAGATGATCTACCGCTTTCACATCTTTTAGAAAAAACGTGCAGCATCAACTTGGAAGATTATTCAACGATTGATGACAAACTGCAGACTGAAAATATGGAGTTTGATATTGGTCAGTGTGTACAGGAATACAAAGACCAAAAGGAAAGTGATTCGAACCGCGAAAGTGACAGTTATTCGGATGACGAAATAATGGTCAATTCTAGTGTTAAAAATATCAGTGAAGCTTATGAACAATTGAAAGATATTCAAAATTTTTTACCTTAAACAACGATTTGGAATCTACACAAAAATGTCAGAAATTATTTCACACGTTGAAGGCGTCATTATAAAATATTCTTTTGTAAATAAAAAACAAACCAAAATTTCTGAATACTTTAAGTCAAATAACAATATCTAAGGTCTGCATGCATTATTTATAATTTTCATATAGTTGTGTAGAGAATTTTGAATACAAATACATACTATGTTTGTACATAAGGTACCAACTATGTACTTTAATTTTGTGTATTAATTAATATTCTCAAAGTACATAGTGAAAAAGGTAGGTACATGTTTATACTTTTGAATGCTTGGTTGAGAATGATAATTTTGACAACTACTTTGTGGTTCTTGTATGGTAACATCGATAGAGCATTATTGTCATATTCTCTCCCAACAATGGACACCTCTCTTCAACGGACAGTTTTGGCTTCCCCATTGGTGTCCGTTATGGGGAGGTTTCACTGTATAAGTTAATCGTTGCTTTCGTTTACTTAGTGATCTGCATAGTCACATTACTTTTTTATGCTAAAACGAATTATGTAAAAATATACAGGTTGTTCCATTAAAAAAAAATATAACTTTGTTTACCAATCTGTATAGGAACATTCGATGTATAACTTAATATTTTTAAAATGTGCAGCATACGTGTTGATAAGCAAGAACGAGAAACGACTAAACAATTGATCAAAATTGCGAAAGAGCAATAGAAGATCTTCGCGGAGAAATGGAAAAAGGATACCAAAAATTATTCTATAAATCATTGAATTAAGGAATTTTTGATATTAAAAACATAAACAAACGAAATTCAAGCGATCTTCGTAGACTATATGAGATCTTGTGAAACACACAAGAGGTTTACAAAATTTATATATTCAAATAGACCACTGTTCTAAAACGACAATGTCTGACCCTAGAGGAGATCTAAACAAAGTTTCTAATACTTCTGTTTCTAACTCCGTGCAATCTTCTAACCTAAGACAAGGATAATAATATTCTAACTACATCCAACAGTCACAACTAGCAAAATATTTTGTGCAATGTGCAAACTGAATCATCACATAACGGATTGTCCCAAATTGTTATTTTCTTCCAGCGAGCACCGCATTCTAATTCTCAAGCAACTACATCAGCTGTATCTCTTCCATGTTTTAATAGTTTAGTGAATCAGGTTTACTTTCAACTGCTCTAGTAAAGTTACAAAGTCAAAACGGTGATTGACACAAAGCTGGAGTTCTTCTAGATAGCGGCAGTGATTGTAACCCCATCACTGACGAGTTTGCTAATAAATTACAGTTACAAAGGCGTACTACTAGAACGCAAATGTTAGGTATTAGTTCTTGTACCGCAAATTCTATTGTCGATGTTAACTTGACGTCTCTTCGGAATAATTTCCATGCTACATTACAATGTCACTAAAAGGGTATTTGAGAATTTACCACTAGATTCATTTGGCAAATCGACTCTAGAAATTCCTACTAACATTATTATTATTATTAGCCGACGATGATTTTAACAGATCCACAACTGTTGATTTGTTAATAGGTGCCAGTCATTTTTACAATTTAATGTGCATAGGTTAATTATCCCTGGGAAATTCTAAACCCACTCTACAAAAAAACACTCCTAGGTTGGATGATTGCTGGTGCATACAATCCAAATTCTACGAAAACCAACTATAGATCAATGTTGCAAACTAAATGATTCAGATGCGCTTATCCAAATTTGTGGAAAGTAGACAGTGTTTCAAAAAAACTCATAGTCATTTCTTTCTACCGAAGAGATTTTGTGAAGAGCATTTCTCTCGTACAATTTCTAAATATCTTAGTTGTCGTTTCATTGTTCAATTCCACTTGGCAGTATTTTATACTGGCCTAGGATAAAAATATTAGGTTCCATTGCACACGGGAGTAAACGCTGGCCTCGGACACCTGGGGTACCATTGCGCTATGGCAGTATAATTTATGCAGATATAAATGTTGTTTCCGAACACAGTAATACCACCAATTATATGAATAAAAGTTAAATAAAGATTAATGTAAGTGAGATCAAAATTTAAGTCGTGCTAAGTGGTTAACTAATTCTGGCAGAGAGGTGCATTTTTAATTCTACAGGAATATGGAACAAGCGAATGACCAAGCCGACCGATCCATGACCATCTGGATATCTTATATTTATATTATTTAATTGAATAAAATTGACAGCGAGCGAACTTGTGAACTTCTGCGTTACAATTTCAGTTATTATACCCCTATAAATTCGATGTGTTCATTATTTGCGCCTAAACTGCACCGTGCGACCAGTCATGTAAGTAGATTACCAACCGTTTTATTGAAATAATTAAATTTTACCTTTATAATTTATTTTAGGGCTAACATTCCTTTATCAGAAAGGAACTTCAAAAAATTCTTGAGGATCCTCAATTTTTTTTATATGCCAGATAATCCTGATGATAATGCGTACACTTATTTACGTATTGTCCCTTATTGCAAAGGTGCATTCTTTTTCTATCCTTCCAAAAGATGGATTAGTGACTCATGACAACAAAGACAAATAATTAAATACATATTTCTTGTTTTTCCCTGAGTATGTAAGCGTTGCATTTTTCTATAGTTTCGTGTCGGTTGTGTTTTGCTTATAGAAGCTGATAGTGTTTATATTCATTTGTGACTATTTAACTTAGAAAAGTACCTTAATAAATATACTGGAGGTATGTTCGAATATATTTTTTTTCTATTTCACAATTGGTTTCTTTTTGTAAACTTATATCTTCGAGTTTAATGATTATGTAAATTGCGTTTGGTTTCAAACGTAACCAAACTAACTTTCGAAAAAATACATCAAATATTATCATTTATTTCTTGAAGAATTTAGAGCAATTAGTATAATAGCATTGAAAATCAACGATAATAGTTAAGCAAAACAATTTTACCTTAGGTCTGTCAGTCAAAAATCAATTTTTCTTTACAGGGTGATTCATAACTATTGGGACATAGACTAAGGGTGGGTTATTTAGGCTAAAATATGACCATAGAACCCAATATTTCGTAACAAAATATTGCTGTGGAAAAAGATACAGAGAGTTAAATTACATTTTTTTTTTCATTTTTTGTTAATTATTTCACTGTAAATTTATCAATTCTTATCAAAATTGGCAGAGAGGCATAACTATAGACCAAGAACATTATTTTATGTACTATTCCACAATTTGTTGTTAGGGGCGCCACGTGAATGATTCCTGATGATGAAATCGAATGGTAACTTTTAGTGATTTTGATTAGAGAATATGACGTAAACATCATTTCTACACAATATTTGTACTCCTGTTTAAATACGATAATTTCATCTGTTTCCGAGAAAAACGCAGTTGAACAATTCGTAGTGTCAGAAGGAGATTTCAAATATTACTTCATTTATTAAGGGTACGTTTTGGACACCTTGTATCTTTTTTCACAGCAATATTTTATTAAAGCATATTGTGTTTTATGTTCATATTTTGGTCTAAATAACCCGCCCTTAGCCTATGTCCCAATAGTTATGAATCACCCTGTATATTTTTGTCAACTCATTATTGGAAATTATTTCTGTAGAACAAATTTGTCATTCGATGATCAGATAATCAATTACAGTAGCGCGTTAATTAAGTGATTTTCAATAGTATTAACTACACAAAAACAGTTTTGGAAGGTAAACTGCTATAAATTACATTATCTAAAATTAGTTTTTTTTTCCCACGCAAATCGTATTTTTATCCTTCTCAGACAAAATATTTTGTATTAACTTCTTTACTACGACAATTATCACAGGTTGTATAGTAAAAATTATTGAGTCTACTCCAAGAAATTATCCGGTTTCCAACTTCCGTGAACTATCACCTGATATTTTGGAAGTAACGAAATCAGCAATAGTAAGAACTTATTCTAGGATCACTGATAGCGCTGATAGTAACGAGTCTTTAGATGCACAAATAAAACTTATTACTCCTTACGATGTAACAGAAGGCAATAGTGAAATTATAAGTAATGCTTCCTTAGGAGCTCCGTACAATAAACAAAGCGATACAAGCTCAACTCTAACGGCGCCTTTTAAAAAAATTAAAATGTCAACCAAAATATTTGAATTACGGAGAAATCTTAATAAAAAAAGTGTGAAATGTTTAGATTGAAACAAAAATACCAAAATCTTAAATACAATCAAATTTTATCATCGCAGTAAAACACCATGGAAAAAAAAACCAAAAACAGTTGGCACTGTCATTATACTATAAGTCTCCCCGCATATAAATTTATGTTAAGGACTTTAGAATTTGTTTTGTCAAGCGTTTCTACTATTAAGTCATGGTTTTTTAAATTTAACATCGAAAGTCAATAATAGTCTTATGCTGTAATAAAAAAAAGTAAAAGGAATGGTAGATTTAGAAAAACATTGTGTAGTAATGTGTGATGAAATAATGTTGAAAAAAGCATTAAATTACAATAATTATAAGAATTACATAGAATGCTATGAAGATTTTAGGTGATATGGGGCGTAAACCAGTTTTACCAAACCACTCTTTAGTATTTTATTTAAGAATCTTGATTCACAACTGGAAAATGCCTTTTTGTTATTTTTTAAGTAATAGTTCAGTATGAGGTGACATTTTAGCAGTACTTCATCAACAAGTTATAAGGAAGTTTGTATATATTGGATTGAAGCCAAGGGTATTAGTATGTGATCAAGGGTAATAGGTAACAGCTTTGGCAAAAGTAGGTGCAACAAAAGATGAACCTAAAATTTTCTTAGATGATACCGGAGTATTTACTCTGTACGATCCACCTCATTTGATCAAAAGTTTAAGAAACAACTGAATTTAAAGTCAGAAATTTTTGTTAATTTCAAAAAAGTGGATTGAACCGATTTTGTTCGGGCATTTTACATCGATCAAGCAAGCACTGTTCCACGGTCAATGGTAAAAATAACGGAAAAGCATGTTAGTCCCACAACATTTAGCAACTTAGTGTCTGCTGCAATAAGAACAGCTTTAGCTACGGGGGAATTAAAAGGTAATACTGCTGCAAATAAGGCGTCATTTTTAAAAAATGTTAACAATGCTGTCGATGCAATGAACAGCTCGAATAAAAATGATTCAAACCCTCATAAAAGTGCTCTATCGATATTTCAAGACCTTCCGCTTGAAACATTACAAACATCATTGGAATATTTCAAAACCACAAACTTTTTTGAAAATGGTAAAGAACAATAATATATACACCGGACATTAGACGTTTATGGAGATTAATGGCCGTATGCACCAACGCAGGTTAAACTTAAGTGGCGCTTAAAAACAATGATTGCTATGGTTTTAACAATAGTATCTAAGTTTTAAAACATCGCTTAAGTTTAAGCTTTGTTTAAGCTGTGTTGTGCATACGGCCATAAATCAATTTGATTTTTTGCAAATTTGTAGATGTACATAAAAACTATGCTCTTTCAAATAAAAATATAATAATTATTGTACAACTTCCGGTTATACCCGAAGTGAACATTAACTTCGTTATTTTAAATGTATCACCCTATATATTATTTAAATTTAATATTCAGCATAAAATTCTGTAAACGATGATACCATATTTGCCTATTCCAAGTCTAACCGTTTTTTTCCGTTATTCAATTTTTTCTAAATTTTTTGTCGCTTGTACACAATTTCTTAAAGTCGCGTATCTCGGCTACTATTTTAATCAGATAGGATGAACTACTAAAATAGTACTTTTAATAAACATGCACATTTAAATCATTTATTGTACAGGGTGGTCCAAATTGGACACTTTTGATAGGAAACGCCCATTTCTAGAGGAGCTAGAAAAAAACTAACTAAAATGTTACGGGCTCGATTTTTGTGAAAATTCGAATAGCGAAAACCGCTCATGGATATTTTGAACTGTTCGGAAGATACAGAGTGGTTTTCAATTTGGTGCATTTTCGACCCACCCCCGTAACTTTTTGTTTATGAATTTATTTTATTTCTGTAAAAAACATTCTTAAGGCACTTTTTAAAGAAATCGAATGGTGTCCTCAGTTTTTTTGTAAATGATTTGGTTTTGAAGCTATGACATAAACTTGTATTTTTTCTTATGGACCACCCCCTGTAATTTTATATATTCTGTTTCGAAATTAAATTCTCTTTTCAACCATATATAACAGTTGCTACTTTTACCTTTGGAATTTTATTATTATCATTAAGAGGAATACATATTAGTAGTGCGCCATCAAGCTAAATCGTGCACTATAAGTAAGCATTTTAATGCGTCGAATGGTCTTAAAGTACCTATTAAATTGGCTCTAATTTTCAAGTTATTAGTAATGTTTTGATTTCCATTGGTAGATATAAGGGACTTGTCGTAGTAGAATTTTGATTTTGTATTTATTTTTATTTAATTATGGTGTTAAATATGCTATAAAATGTACTAATTCAAACGTAAAAATAATAAAAAGTAAGCATTTTGAAAAGAAGTGATACTAAAGCGACAAAGCCCCAAGTTTTGTCTTTCATAAAAATTAAGTTTTACTTCAAAAATTAAAAATTAAAAGCTGTTTTAAAGATTCTTATAGTGAATGGTTTAGCGATGTGGCGCTGCTAGTATGTATTCCTCGTAACTAACAACCACTAACAGTGTATAGCAGGTAATTTTGTACACGTCTTATTTTGAAAACTACTAACTTTTCAGCTACTAATAAACTTTATTACCATAATTGTTATGCAAAAAAACCTGCTATAAAGAGCATTATTCTTAACAATACAAAATAAGGATTAAAATTCTTTTCAAAAATAAGTACAGTAGGTAGCTCGGTGATTCCTAGAAAAAATCCCAATGAACGGGTAGATGCAACGATACAATACATATTTAGTTTCTTGCCTTGTAGATAGAAACGATTCAATTTTAAGGGTTTATACTTTATTAATCACCACGATCACAGTTAAATAGTTTGTACGATATAAAAAGATTAATTCTGTTTGATAGTAATAATAGAATATTACTTAGGATAATGAACGATAACGACATTGCTTATAAATTTAAATGGCATTTTAACGGATTTTAGTCCGAGAAATGAGACTTGACGACAGGTCTGATAAAATTAACAGGACTCAATAAATCAGACTATTTATTATTAAAAATGAAAGCAGGTAACCTTAGAGACTAGCTTTTCATAGATAAATCATATTTTCGATTCTTTTTTGTAATTTTTGTAGCAATTGAATAATTACAGTATGAAATAAAACGCCAAGGCTCGCCACGCAGATCACCTCATGGGCGATCTTCCACCCTACAGCGCGGTCCAAACCCGTCCATTCCTGTGGGCGGGAGCCAATTGTTGTGAAGTAAAGGAAAAGACAAAAGACTTATACAACAGTCTATGTCTGTATGAGTACAAAAGCCATGCACCTCTAGTTGGTATGCGACCTCACAACCGAGGCATTTCTTACTATCCTTAAACGCCTTTTTTTGTCGACGTGGTAAGTCTACTGATATATTTCCCGATAACGAAGTTCCTAAACGCTAGCTTGCAGGTTTATATGTGCTTCTAAATTCTGATGGGTATAAGAGCTCAATAGCAAGTTATGTGCACCAAGAACAAATAAATTGGCATTTTGTTCCCCCTAGGGCACCACACTTTGGTGGGCTTTGGGGGGCAGCGGCTAAATCCTTCAAAAGACTCCTGACGCGCACTGTCTTTGGCACCTTGTTAACATATGATAGTTGGAAACATAGATACTTTAAATACGAGAGATATTAAATTCTTCGCCCAATCTCCACTCTCTACTCTGATCCCAACAACACCCTCCCGTTAACACCCTGTCACTTCCTTATTGGTGGTCCACTGACAATGGTTCGCATAATTAGTTTGTTATCAAGTGAAATTAGATTTGTTTTAGGAGATGCCCTTCTGGCTCCCGACTATGTTAGAAAGTTTCGATTTTAGTTCTTGGAGAGTAAAAAAAACCTTCGCCGGAACAGTATATTTAACAACCAAAGTGTTACATTTACAATCAATGATAATTGACGACGGATGCATTATAGCTTTTCTGAGACGGTTTAGTAGTCGTAGAGGAAAACCTGTTTGTATTATGTCCGAAAACGTAACATAGGTACTGACAAAGAAATAAAACATCTGTATAAGTTTGTGAACGAAAGTAAAGGATACTATCTAAAATTATTTTGATAACGAAGAAATTGATTGGAAATTTATCGTCCTAAACGACATCATCAAAGTGGATTGTGGGAGAACGCTGTTAAGTTCGTTAAGAGTGCTGGGCATCACCTCACTTAATTACGAAAATTTCAGTACTCCTTTCTAACGACCCTAATGATTTCAACCCCTTAACCCCGAGTTATTCAACAATTTCGACAACTTTTTCTGAATTTTAAAGATAGAAGTTACATTTGTAAAGGAAAATCAACTGGAAGACCTAAAAAACTAACAGCAGAAATTGTAGAGGACGTTCACAACAAATTATAGCGAGCCCAATTTAATATGTAAGAAACTTTCGAATTGTTGCAGGTTTACCAGTTGGCACGACGCCTAAAACATTAAAAAAACTTTATTTTCAGTTACAAAAGAAGTGTTGTACAACAATTACTACCTCTCGATTTTAATAGCAGGCTTAGGTATTAGTTTAATGAAAACTTAGCTCACAATAATGAATGATCTCCTCGATTTAACATGTTATACAGATGAAGTAGGTTCCATTTATTAGGTTATGTGAATACTCAAAACATGCGCATTTGGGAGTTGAAAATCCCCACATATTTGTTGAAGCTGCGTTATATTCTCAAAAAATAGGAGTGTGGATTGCTATTTCTAGAACATGCACAATAGGTCCTGGGTTTTTTCAAGAAACTATAACGGATTAGAGATATCGAATCATTTTGCAATAATTTTTGACACAAGCGCTCATGAAGATGTATTAAGACAAGATTTCTTTCAGTAAGATAATGCATCACATAGAGTAAGAGCAATAAGAGATTACTTGAAGAGTTTTATGAAAACATAATCATAAACAGTGTCATAAGTGTAAGTTTATGACTACCAAGATCTCCAGGTTTAAGGCTCCTCTATACAACTTCACAAAATACATGTCGATAGCAGCGCAAACTGGTGTTGCTAAATAGAACTTAGGTATTTTTATACCTGAGCGTTTAGCAGGTAATATTTAAATAAGGGATTACATCAATTCACAGACTATTTTTAAGTTTTAAGTTTACTTTAAATCGATTTTGTGTTCTTTGTACAACGCAATGTACATACCTACCTACTAATTTTTGATTTTTAAAAATCAAACTTTTGTTAATTTAAGAACCGGCCATTAAATACATTTACATGGATTAAATATATTTTGTTCTTTACTAATTTGAAGATTTACATTTAAAAATAATTAACAGTTTTAACGTTATTCAATTTTTTCGAAATCATTGTTACTACTGTAGATACTATTTCAATCAAATATTTGAAATTTTAGCAAAAGATAGTAAAATAGTTGTATGTATGTAATACTTCTAATAATTATGCACCTTTTAATCGTTTGTTGAACAGGGTATTAAAATTAGTTTCAAAATAAAATATTTTAAACTTGAAAACTTGTACATTTTATGTCATTTTATATATTTATTTATTTGTATAGTACATTATAAATACTGTATTGTGATGTAAGTGTTATGTATGATATGCCACAGATTTTGGAATTGTGGATTGGTTCTTCTTGGCAAAAGCATTTGCTTCAATAAGGTTTAGGAAAACCATAAAACCTAAACATAAACATGCCCACCCTAGTATTCATATGTAATAATATTGATTGTGTAAACATTGTAGATGGTAAATAAGAACATAACATTGCATGGCTACATTTAATGGATGACCAGTCATGACAATGACAAAAAAAATAGTAGGTTAAAGGAATAGCAAACAAAATAATAAAACAGACGGAAAATACAAAATATTGCTTGCCTTCAGATGTCCTTCGAACACATTTATTTTATGTAATCTTTTTAATTAATGATAATCATTTAATAATAAATGCCTTTCAGTGGTTACCAACCCCATAGTTGTAAAGTTCACGACAATACACGGATTAGTATGTGCCGTCAAAGAGATATTTGCATGTTGTCAAAGAATTGATGATGTGGAAACTAATTTGGTAATACAAAAAGTTTTCGAGAGGTTTAAGGTAAACAATTTTGCAAGTGCTTTGGTCACCGAATAAGGATTAACAATAACATAACAATAATAGTTTAAGTACCTATTTTTTAAATAGGTAGGTATATACCTATTTACAATTTTATACTGTTTCTCTCTTATATGTATATATAGGGAAAACCAGAAATCTGCTGCCAGTATTGTATTTGATTTTCGCATACATTCTTGAAGGTTCACTAATTCGTGTTTCGTAAATTAAAAACAATGCCTAAGTCAAAAAAGTTTGAGTGTGCACAAAAGGAGTAAGCGTTTGATCATGAAAACAATCAGAAAAGCGTAAGTATGAAATTCATATTGTTTTTTAATTTCACTCGGTTTTCATTACTTCAATGATTTTACTACACATCTTATAAGTATATAAGATGCAACAACCATTTTCATAAAGAAAGCAAAATTCGAATCATTCAATTACAGTTTGAATTAGAAATAGGTTTAATTCCGTTTCTTTTAACAATCTGAAAAAGTACCGTGTAATCTGCGTAATAAAATAATAATATTTAAAAAATGTTGTACGCTACTAATCCTGAAACTATCGGTTACGTATACATATATATTACATATTCTGTAACTGTTTTGTATTTGTTTTAGAAAACTGACTAAAAGTGCTCTTAAACTTGCTACTCCATTAGAAGAAGAACCTTCTTGTGCCAGTTTTTTCTCTACATTCTAAGAATGTGGAGTTGTTAGATATTAACCAGTATCAAGAAATTTCTTCAGATTTAGAATCAGAGTGTTCAAATAAAAGTGACATTTTGATTGACAATTGTGAAATACATTCTGACGCTTCATTATTTATTGAATCTGATGAAGAATCAAATGATACTCTAAATCCTAAAGTATTGTTGGGCTGAAGAGTAGTGGACATTCAACATTTTTTAAAGAGTTTGAAATCATTGCGACATATTGGTTTGGTTGTTCATTTTGATCTAGAGGTTATTGCAGAAAAAATTGAAGGATTTCAGAGTTCTCTTACATTTAAATGTAACGTGTGTGGAAAACTGGATGTTGTAAAAACTAGTAGTGACAGCGCTTCTTTTGGGTCAGTTAATTGTGCAGGTGTGATTGGAACATTGGCAATTGGAATTGGGTATACCCAATTTTCCGAAATGTTTGCGGCAATGGATATACCGCAGATGTCCAATAAAACGTATTTGAAATACCATAATAGCATTTCAAAATCAGTTGAAAACTTGAACCAGGAATTAATGATCGCCGCTGCTAAAGAGGAAGAGACACTGTGTGAAGAAAAAAATAAAGATGGAGTTCCTATTATTGGGGTAATAGCAGATGGAGCATGGGGAAAGAGATCCTACCGAAAAAATTATTCCACACTTTCAGGAGTTGTAAGTTACTTTGAAAACAAAATGTAATTGAAGTAATAACTGACTAATAATTTATTTAAGGCATCAATTATTGGCGTAAAAACAAAGAAAATTTTATATATGGGCGTGAAAAACAAGTATTGTTATTTGTGTGCTAGAGGTCGTAGTGCAACTGACCACGAATGCTTCAGAAATTGGGATAAAGCCTCAACTGCAATGGAGTCCAACATAATTTGCGAAGGTTTTGCGGAATCAATCCCAAGACATAATCTAATTTATGGTTACTTGATCGGTGATGGGGATAGCAGTGTATATAAAAAGTTAATCGAACTTGCACCATATGGCCCGACATTTCACATTAAAAAAATAGAATGTCGTAATCATTTACTTAGAAATTATATAAACAAATTAAGTGATCTCAGCAAAAATACTGCTTATCCAAAAAGAAGTAGAGATTTCATCTGCAATACTTCTACATTAGCTCGATTTCGTTATGCAGTTACAAAAGCCATAGCATTCCGCAAAATGAAAAATGGACTATCGACACTAAAATAGTAAATTTGAAAAATGATATTCTTAACGGCCCTTTTCACATTCTTGGCAGACATGAACGATGTCAAGAATATTTTTGTGTTGGCAAGAAAGAGGAGGAGGTAACTATCATATTCAATAATTGTTCTTATCATGTATTTTTTGTATCATGGTTCTTATGATAAACCCATTAATACCTATATTGTAGGACTTGGTTAGTGACTACTTGGAATGCGGTATTATGTCAGAGATATGTACCATTACGCAACGTATAGCGGATCATGCTGATAGCTTACTCTACGACACAAATAACAATCCAGCAGAAACTTATAATGCAATTGTAGCCAAGTTTGTAGGAGGAAAAATGATAAATTATTCATTAAAAAACTCTTACCAATTAAGATGCCAAATGGCGGCTATATCTTATAACAGTAAAGGAAATTTACTTTCTCTTTTGCATAAAGAAATGTGTGGGCAACCCCCAGGATATTATACAACCACTTTTTTGAATAACCAAATTCGCCGGAATAGAGAAAAGAAAAATAAACGTATAATTTTCTATCAAAAAAATTCTGAATTTAATAAAATTTTTTTTTCAGAAATTTACAAAAATAAGAAATTTGCTGCTGCTGATTGTGATTATGGCCAGACGGATGATGTCATAATACCAGACCTTTCAAAAGATGAATACGAATTACGTGTTACTGAATTCGTAGAATGTTTAAAAATCATAGACAGAAGAAAAATTGAAGAAGGTACTCTAACGCAATCCAAAAGTGACGTGTGGATAACCGAAGTACACACATTTTGGTTTAGAAAGTGAGATAATCGCAATTCAAAAATTTGAGGATAAGTATAAACTAAAAGTCACGAGATGCGGTCTTGTTATAGATGAAGAGAAACCATTTTAGCATGTTCTCCTGACGGATTAGTTGGAAATAACGCAATAGTAGAAATTAAAAGTTCTCTAAAGAGCGGAAAAGTACTCCCTTAGAAGCCTGCAAATTGAATTTAATTAACTACTGCACTGTCGACCTGAATGTAATAATATTAAATTAAAAAGAATCACAATTATTTTTATCAGATTCAAGGAATTTTACACATAACAAAGCGTGAAAAGTGTTATTTCATTGTTTACACTGCAGCTGGAATCCACGTTGAAGAAATTGAAAGGTAGTACTTTTTATTGTTAACTAATTGAAAAACAATATACATTTCATTTTATTAGAGATGACACATTTTGGGCGAATACAATGGCAAAAAAATTAGAAGATTTTTATATTTTTCCCTATTACCTGAATTGGTGGATCCACGGCGAAGTCGCAACTTAAATATTCGAAGTGTTTATATCAATAATTAATTAATTAAAATAGTAAGATATTTTGAAAATGTTTACTTACACTATAAACTATAGGCGGTAGGGTTTAAAGTTAATCCGATTATTTACGTTTACCTGGCCTCTACCTAATTCGAAATTCACTTTCGGTCGGAATGGGTCCTACCACTATTTAGTGAATTTTCAACCTTACGGACACGATAACTTTTTAGAATTTCAAAGAAATTAACTAATTAACAATGATTCTAATATTGTTTGAAAACTTCAATATTTAGTATTTACTAAATACGACGGCAAGACAGAAGCCTTTTTGCAATAACGTTGTTCGTTATTAAGATAATGACAAATTTAATAATTTTATATAAACATTAACAACAAGTAATATATATTTTATTTCACAAAAATTCTCTGTCTTGCCGTCTAGGTATGTATCAAGATCATTTAGTGACGTCAAACATTTTTTCAAAGTATTTAATAACTGCATAGTTTTTAAAAAAAGTAACACACTTTTAACATTGGTCTTACGGAGAAACGGTGTGTTGCCTATAACTCTGTATAGAGGACCCTTAACACCGTTAGATTTATTCGGTAGTCTTAATAATGTATTCAAGAATCGTTTACACACACTTGAACAATAACAAATGAAATTAGACAAATCACCAAAGATGAAATCCAAAGGGTATTTGATAATATGAAAAAGCGAGTTTCAGAATGTATTCGGAACGAAGGTCAACATTTTCAAAATTTGTATAATTTTTGTTCAGTTACATATTTAAATCATTGTTTAATTTCAATAATTATTAAACTTATGTAATTTTACCACATAAGAGATTTACAGCTTTATTACGCACCCTACTACATAAGGGATTTCTTAAGAACCGTGAAAATGTTATTACAGAGCATATGAAAATGCCAAGCGCGATACATTTGAGAATTTGCGAATGTACCCGGAAAAATTTTATGTATACAGCTTGTCCATTTTATATGTGTAATTGTCCGATTCGATTATGGGCTCCCAGACTACTTATTCCAAAAAGAAACTTGTTATTCCAATCCTTGTAGTCCACTTGAAGAAAAAAATGGATTTTATCGAATAAAGATTGATTTTCGAAGGAGAAATTTACTAGTGACATAAAAATTGTGGTTTCCATTTGAAAAATTGAATTTTAGATATTTGTGATGCCAAAGTTTGAATAAAATTTTTCGTACGCCCTGTACAATATTTTCGGGCATCGAGAATGGTTCTTATTAGGGCCGTACTCAGAATTTAACACGTTTTCAGACATTCCATTTTGTCAAATATTAGCTGTAGATAATAATGACGAGCACCAAATACTAATTGAATTAGAGAAGGTGTGGTTTGAACACCCGTGTTTAACTTTCCTTTAAAGTTTTTATTATGCTTGTACACTAGGATGCGTATATTAAATGTATTAAAATTTGCAAATAGATTTTAAAACCCCGAAAATGAACGACAAACCAAAAACATAAAAAAATGATAAAAATTACAATTTTATAATTAACATAAAGAAAGAAATATTTTATTGTTATTTTCGTTGAATTATTATTTATTTTCCTAACAAGTGCTGAAAATACCAGAACTAAGCATAAAGGATATCTAAAGTACACGAGCAAAGGACGTTTGTACTTTCAAACGCGTTGGGAACACATATTTTTGACAACCTCGAGATAGAAAATAAAACAAAATGAAAATTTATGAAAGTTGGATGTTTATACCAAACATCAGATATTTTTAGTGGATAAGAGTTATGTTTTGCAATTTTAAAGTAACCCTGCCGCGCTTGCAAGGCCACGAAAAATACAATTTTTAGCTCATTTCAACTGTTTACAATTTATATTGAACTAGTGTCGTTTAGATTTGGGTACAAAAGCCGTCGTTGATTGGAATTTCCTCCCAACGCGAGTGGTCAGCTTGTTCAGAGGTCCTTCCGTCTCTGATGTTGGATGTACTGTTCCACATCGAAGATGGAAGGACCTTTGAAAAAGCTACCCACTTGCGTTAGCGAAACGTCTAAATTCGAATTCTAAAAGTCGTCATTGCTTGAAATTTCTTCCTAATGCTAGTAGTCATACTGGCGGTAGACTGTCTACATGAATCATCAGGGATGGGCCTCTGAAGGAGCTGACCACTCGCATTAGCAAAACGTTAACAAAAAATTACAATCAACGAGGTGCTAGTTCAAAAAATGTAATATAAATTGCGAACATTTTAAGTGTGAGAGAAAATTGAATTTTTCATTTTCTTCACAATATGAATACCTTCGACTGTCATAAGAATATATCTAACCAAAACGCAAACGCAATGACTGAAGTTATCAAAACTTGACACAAAAGGGACGATTATTGGCAAGGTTAACAAGGTCATACTCAAATTAAAATAACACATGAATACTTACACAATTTTTACGTTTCATTAATTTCGAAAGTGTATCGTCCAATTTGTTTCCAGACGCTTTCGAAGAACAAGACTGTTTCTTTAATGAAAAATCTTGAACTTCGCTCTGAATGTCCTGGTTTGACACTTTTGGAATATCCAGATTGTTCATTTTCGGCAAACTGCAAAACCTTAAATAACTTTATGGTTTCTTTTACGTATAGTTTAAAATGACCTTACCCGGAGCTTAAATCTATTGGTGTTAAAGTACTGCTGGTGCCGGGAATAACGGAAGTTTGTCCAATAGTTTTTGGAGCGTGATATTTCATTTCGTAAGGCATCGTCAATAGCCTGCTGGTTTGTTGATGAGCAGGTGGTGGTTGAAGTGATTGTGTTACTGGTGTCGATCTCCTCGAATCTTCGGAATCGTCGTTATCCCATGAGGTGTTGGGTTTTGGTAATGGTGTCGGTAAACCACCGTGACTACTATTAAGTAATGCGTGTAATTTCGCTCTTTCCGTTTCAACGTCGATTGCTATGTGCCTTTTCCTTTTTTTACTGACAGCATTGCGATGCAAGTTGTCAGTAGTGATAGTAATTACTTCTGAATCTAGCGACATAGGAGTAGAAGTTTCTCTTTTAGGAGGATCGTTTGGTATTTCGTGAATTGGAACGTCAAACTCACTTCCGATGCCGTTCGCATACGCCGAGAAACTTTTTGAAGCTGGCCATTCTTTCGTTTCGATGGCATAGACAATGTGCTGCAATCGTACTTGAATCGCATATTCCCGTGGCCACTTTACGGCGTTATTAAACAATTGAGCGACGGTTGTTTCGCTAAAATCTAAAGCGCCCGTACCTTGTTTGTCTCTCAAAACGAAAGTGTCAACTTGAGATAATCGCGACAAAGGTTGTATAACTTCCAAATCGGGAAACATGGCTTTCAACTCTGCCGCTTGTTTAGCGCACAAATCGTTTTCATCTTCAATATTTTTCTTATTAACCTTATCTGAGACTTTCTCTTCCTCCTTCTTGACTTTAGTTTCGTCTGGTACTTGTTCGGTTTTCACAGTCGGCTGATTATCCGCTGCAGGTGTTTCGTTAAATTCCCCTTCCTTTATTACTGGAGACGGTGCAGGTGGTGTCGGAACGGAGGCAACAGTAACCGCAGTTTCCTGATTTTCGGAAGATACTGCCGCCTCCGGTTTGGTTTCAACTTCAACTTTAGCTTCGATTTTCTCTATTTCTTGTTCTTCTTTCATTTCGTTTTTAACTAAAGTTAATTCAATCTTGGTGCTTTCCTCCTTTTTTCTGTCTTTATCCTTGTCCTCAGCCGTTTCCTTTTTAACATTAACCTTTTCAATTTTAAGAGTCCCCTCACCTTTTTCCAGTTTCACCAAGATTTCGTTCTTATCGAATTTTAAAATGTCTTCGTGACTTTCTAATTTTATTGCGTCTTTACTGTCAAGAGATTCTGAGGTTGTACAACTAACTTTTTTACGTAAGATTTCTTGGAAGGATAATTCCGGGTCGTTTAATATGTAATAGTCGGTACGCCCTAAGCCGTGTCTGAAACAGCAACACTTTTACTTGAGCCATCGCATTGTGCAAGGAAATACTTACTTAGCAACACCCAACAAAAGATCTTTATCGTGCTTTCCAGGAATCCACCAATCAGGCATGTCGGCCGAAGTGATGCAAACCTTGAGCCTATCGTCTAATTTAGGATGTGTGACAACTTCCTCTCGTATCCTCGACAACAATTCGAGCCTCTCTAAAGTTCTTCGAGCTTTCTCTTCGCTTATGTGCTCTATAGTAGTATCATAACTATCGTCATCCATTTTAACACCAGTCTGTCTTTTACACATTACGACAAAGTGTTTGTAATATTCGGTTATTTCGTCGTCAGTCTTTTTATCTAACTTAGCTAACTGTTTAAACTTCACCCAATCGTACGCTTTCTTTTTTCGAAAATAGGTAACGCCATAAGAAGATACAACACGGAAAAAGTCAGCTTCTTCTCTTCTAGTCCATTTCCTCGCGATGCTGTGTCTTTCTTTTTCGCGCGCAGCCTGCTCCAACTGTTTTCCTTGGCGCTCCATCTTCTAGAAATCATAGAATCAATTTCTTATATAATACTCATGTTTTGTTAAGAATTAATCAAAAATAATCTAAAATGTAGTAGATCCTTCGATTATGATTTATTTTGACAACACTAGTAAATATTTATATTTCAAAAGATTTTCATGACGTCTTAATAATTGAAATTAATATAAAACTACTCTTGAAGAGCCTGTCCATTAAAAGAAGAATTCCTGCCTAAACTTTTGAAAAACGAAGCTTAACCAAATACAAACATCACCAGAAATATTAGTATACGAAGAAATATAATTGAGTCAGTAAAGTTCGTTGACTTTAGCAATGGGAAGACGTCACGCAGCAGTTTGTTACAAGGTTCTAAGTATATTGCAATTATCGTGAAGTTTTGCAAACTTAATATAAGTAAACTAACTTTAATTTACATTACATTTACAGAAAATTTTCAATGTTATAGTGGCTGTAATAAATTACTAAGTTTGACGTCATCCTATTCTTAACGTAACAGACTTTTTATAAATTGTCATAAATTTTTTTTTGTTCATATTGAATTTAAGTCGCACTCCAGAGAAAACTGACAAATGTCAAGTATCAAATTAAGACGGGCGTCAAAATGTCACACTCGACCAGTTTCTTGAAAACTTAATATGATAACTATACCTGGATGATTTGTCAAATGAAATTCTTGAAAATCGATTGTTTCATTAAGTTAATTGTCTTTATGTCATTATGCCTTGATTCATAGTTTCATTTAGTGGTCACCACTAACTAACAAAACCGTATTCATAGTTGCATGTAAAGTGGGTCAGCTAAACGACATTAGCGTTAGTAGTTACTAAATTTCTTAGCACAGTTTTTTAGTGACATTTCGAGCCGTGTTTAACCTATTTTCGCAATTTTAAAGCCAATCTCTAACATCGCAGTGGTATAAATTGGATGCGGTTCAGCATGGAAGACAATGATGTAAGTATACAGTTAATGAGGAGAATTTGATATTTGCATTAACATAGTTTATGTTAATGCAAATATCTCAAAAACGGAGTGCCGAATAGAAAAATACTAAGTATGATTTTATTTGCAGAATTAATGATGAACCTCAAAAAAATATTTCTTCAAAAAAAGTCAGGAGCGTACGTTTTTCTTTCACTTTCAGTGATTAACTTTCTACGCCACTCAGTTGACTCGAACCCTCCTCATCATAGATATACCGGGTGTCTCAAACAGCATTATATACATGGGGATCTCGCTTATTATAAGAGATACAGTTTTGGTTAAACTAGATGAATTATTCTTCGGTATTAGAGAAGTTTAAAGCTATTTTGAAATTTACAAAATTCTATCTAGTTCAGGACTTATGGCAAAAATACGAAAAAACGCTATTTTCTTTTTTCCACATAACTCTTTTGTTTTAATCAACCCATTATTTTTGTTGACACTTTCTTAGGGCACTTTTTGCGTAGAATTTAAATATTTGTTTAGATTTTGTTTTCACTTTCCGTTTTTGAGTTAGAACTATTAAATAAAGTTTTTCTTATGGAACGTCAGTAGGCTTTGCAACAGTTCTATGCGGTTTTTTTCTCTTTCAATGATATAAGATATGTTATATTTATTTTGAAAAATAAGCTCGAAAAATTAAAAACGTATTTAACGCAATTTGAATTAATTGACAGCAAGTAAAATTGTTTATCAATTCATGGTAACCGACAGTATCAAGTTAACTCATAGAAAACAAAAGCGAACCGGCCTGTCAGCAAAATTACTTATTAAACTAGAGTGTGTTTACGTTTCGTGATAAGTATCTTTAAAAACATGAATTCATATAGTAATAATGAAAAATGTTACATGTCGAGTTGCTACATTGTTTGTCACAAGAAAGAACCCTACTGAAGCTGAACGATTGTATCTGGGATTGTATCCTAAACGAAGACAGCCCAGCGTTTGTACGTATAGAAATTTGGCAATGAACTTGAAACAATATGGTTCGTTTTCGAAACCTACTAGAAACTCAAAATTAGTTGACGAAGAAGTACAATTAAACGTTTTGCAATGTGCGATTGAAAATCCTTCTACGTCCCTAAGAGAAATAGAACGGAACACATGCATTTCAAAGGCGACTGCACAAAGAATTTTAAGACGTCATAAATATCATCCTTATAAGTATAACATTTTACAAGGACTTAGAGTTGCTGATTATGATAGGAGAATGCAATTTTGTCAGTGGTATATCAACCAGTGCGAAAATAATGCAAATTTTCCAACTAAGGTTTTATAGACCGATGAAAGCAGGTTTATAAACAACGGCATGTTTAACAGGCACAATTGCCATATTTGGGAAACTGAAAACCCTCACGCTGTTAGACAAAACCGTTTTCAAGTCAGATTTGGTTTTAACGTGTGGTGTGGCATTTTAAATATTAGAATTATTGAACCTATACTTTTTGACGATCCATTAAACAGTGCAAGGTATTTGAATTTATTACAAACGGATCTGGAAAATAGGATTGATGACTTACCGTTGATCGAATCTGTAGGTATTTGGTTTCAACAAGACGGCGCTCCACCGCATAATTCTAACATAGTCACCGAATATCTTAACAATAGATTTTCTAATTCGTGGATTGGTAATCGTGGTTATGTCTTATGACCAGCAAGATCTCCGGACCTAACTTCGTTAGACTTTTTCTTTGGGGTTATGTTAAAATGAAGTTTACACTGAAACATGAAAATGTTGCAGACCTTCGTGAAGCAGTTCTTGCATCATTTCGCAGTATTTCACGTCGTAAGTTACGCAATGCCGTTATGTCAACAGTGCGGAGATCACGGCTATGTTTAAATAATAATGGTCAATTATTTGAGAATTTTTGTAAATAGTTGGTGATTAATTTAATTAGTTCTTAATTTTTGTAGTTTTCAAACATTTTGTTATTAACAACGATGTATTTGTTTTTCATAGCCAACTTATTAATTTAAATTAAATTAAAAACGTTTTTTTAGTTTTACAGTTTATTTTTCAAAATAAATATTTCATATCTCATATCATTGAAAGAGAGAAAAAACCGCATCGAACTATTCCAAAGCCTATTTGACGTTCCATAAGAAAAACGTAATTTAATAGTTGTAACTCAAAAACGAAAAGTGAAAAACAAAATCTAAAAAATATTTAAATTCTACGCAAAAACTGCCCTAAAAAGTGCCAATAAAAATAATGTTTTGATTAAGACAATTAGTTATGGAAAAAGAAATTGGCGTTTTTCCGTATTTTCGTTATAACTCTTGAACTAGATAGAATTTTGTAAATTTAAAACGGCGATAAACTCTCTAATACCGAAGTAATAATTCGTCCAATCTAACCAAATCTGTATCTTTATAATAAGCGAGATCCCCATGCATATAATGCTATCTGAGACACCCTGTATATGTAGTAGCTAGATCCTGAACCAAAACTTGATTAGCGAGGCATTCGACGCCATTTGTCAGTTGGGCACATTTTGAGTTGTGATTGAGAGGTTATTATATTATTGTATCTGTTGTGATTTTTTTAATGGTATGTTCAAGAATTTTCTGATTTGTATCCATGTCTTATTTTATCTGGTCTTATATTACGTATATGCCAAAATATTTAAAAATCAGATTTTTAAGTGGGGCCAAATTAATTAGTGCTGAAGCAATAAATGCTACAATGCGACATACTAGAAATAAGCTGACGCTGTTTTCGAATTCATAATTTGTAGCTGTAAGTTACTTAAATAGTTATAACTCTACTATAATAAAATTACAACTCCTTTTATGTATTTTGTAACATCCTTGAGAAATACAAATTAGGTCTTGCATATGTTTTGAATTCCTACTAACCCTCTTGTCACATTCATCTAAATGTGTAGTTGACTAAAAATCATTTCTTGCTTTATCAATCCGTTAACAATTAATGGTCAAAATCAAGAGGGATTTGTATTGCAACTTTCTAGATTAAGATAATCTACATTTCAACTTTTGTGGGCTTTTATAACCCATTTATTAAATATTTAGTTTCAATACCTAATTGTGAAGGTTAGTATAAATAATTACAAAATTTGAATAAAATAGTTGCAACCGATTAACATTATGATGTATTATTGCCTAGGAATTTTAAATTTATGCCCGATTGACAAATGGCGAATGGCCTGGAGCGCCCTCTGCATGAAGACACATTCACCACTGTATTGAGAAGATTGTAGTTATGGATCTAGGTACAAAGTATGTTTTATACGTATGCTCCTCATTAACTTACTTAGTTAGATATTTACGTGTAACAAATCTCAGTTTAATATGTTTTGTAATTTCTGGGATATCTCGAAAAACTTCAAAACAATTATTCTTTAAACTAAAAAATAGAAAGAAATAATCTTTAAACACCCTATATCTCGGTCACGAGGCATTTTTGGAAAAGTAATGATAACAATTTTTGTCTTTTTTTCGATCATAGAATCTTCAGTTTTTGTTTGTCGGTGATTTTAAAATACACCCTGTATACAATTACTTCTTGGGCTTCATCTATTTACTGCATTAATATTGATGAGATTCTAATTTTTTTTTGAAAAAGAGCAAATATACATTTTATTAAATTTTTAATTATTTGTAAATTTAAATTAATTTGGGTCTATAGTAAACAATAAATCATTAATTTCATCCAGAGCGCTTAATTTGGGACCGATCCAATAATACTAGCAGCATTATCACGTTGTATAGGCAAAGAAATTAGTTGGCACAGAAAGTGTTTTCTCTGATTAATTCATATTCTTAAGAGCTTTCCGTACTCTTATTATGTTATTATCTTATTATGTTCATTCAAGCTGATGATTAATAATATTTGACAGATAAACGTCAACGTAATGTAACTCAAAATGCATCTCAAAATAAAATTTCCTGTGTTGCCACATTATTCTATCTACTAACATAATTTTAACTAGTAGCTATTAAAAATTTGTAAATAATGTTTTAATATAAAAGTATCTACATCTGATAATACCGATAAATGTAAAACGTATAAAAACATATTTGTAGTTAGGGAATTAAATACATAGCAATGGATCAGTCATGCGAGTTCTGGACCAACCTGTATAGAAAAAATGTTCAGAATGCATAGTTTGGATAGTCATTTCGGGGGACGTCTCATACTAAATTAATTTAAGGCAAATCCGGCAATAATTCTTCTTTAACTCAAGTTCACCCGATATCTTATAACATTGAGGTTTTATTGTTTTAAATAAACAAAAATTTTCGATAAATTAACAAAGAATACATAAAACACTAACTTCACAAAACATCTATGATCTTTAAAAATTTAACAATGCGAATGGCCTTTTTATAAACTTATCTAACCCACATAGAAATCAAACTAATTCTAAAAAATGCTCATACCATAAAACTAAAAACAACAAAAATTCGTTTTACTAACCAAGAGATAGAGGGCTAGCTGTTGTAGGTCCCATCCAGGCATGGCAAGGGAGGCGGCATCACGCGCATCTAGCTGTTGCGACACCTGCGCCAGTGCAGCCAAGGGGGAGGACAGGGCACTCTCTACACTCGCAGGCTGCACAGTGCATACTACATACTACCAGAACATCTAGCACGCTCATGCGTGTGCATATGATATATGATATACATATTTAAAACACGAAAACAATAAATCCTCGTATTTTTAAAAATACTAAATGGTTATAATGATCAAGTATATAAAACATTTTATTAAACTTCAATAATTTAAGCACAAAGCAGCCATCAAGCATAATCCATACATTAAACAAAATTTAATAACCTCAACATATATTAAAAAATATAGAAACAAACAAAACCTGTTAAAAAACAGCAACAGATGAAGGTTTGGTGCTGAACAATTAAATTTAAAAATAAATTTGGAAAAAAATATAAAACAAGAAAAGTCGTACCTAACCTTCGAAAGTTTGTTGTTCTTCCTTACGGTAACCTTTGGTATGACGTTATAACACGTCTTAACCTCGTATTGAGGTCGGTCGCAGAAGGCCACATTTGTTTGTCGTCCAAGTCGTCGTACATTCTATCGTCGGGATCTCCAGAAGGCTGGGTCTCGGAGGAGCCCGAAGGACCGGGAGAAGGTTCGGCAATTTCCGAATTGACTTCGGAAAGATCGCGATGCCTACTTGGTTTTATAGTGAATTCCTCGTTTGTATCATCATCGTCCAAATCGTCGTCGTTGCTATTATTCAAAAAGAAAATTTTTTAAACTAAATACTGTAAAGGTGAAAAAAAATTAAAGGCTCCCGTTTGTTTAGTAGTTGTTGCGTACAAGACTGAGACCCGAATAAAATTATCTTTCTATCAAAATAAATATCAACAATATATACCTTTATAAATATTATATTATGATAACAATCCAGCACGTAATCTCAGTACTGTTGATGACATTACTATTTTAATTAAATAAATGATTTGGTCTGCTTTAATAATGACGGAATAATTATCTATAGTTTATATATTTAATTATGTATTTACATTACGTTCAGTTCTAATGTGTAAATATATTCAACGATACAAAATGATTTCTTCGAATCATACATTGCTGATGCAAACTTGTTTAAATAACAATAACATTATATTATTTAATCATATTCGATCTAACTCACCGTTAATGTTTAAATCAGTTAACTTCTTTACTCACAACAATATCCACTGCAGTCCAATAATAAGTTCCATTTTTTTAACTAAACTGTATTGATGGAAAAAACTGTCTTTATTACAATTCCAATGTGGCAAACGAAAAATATTGGAGCAAGATTTTGTTTCACAGTCAAAAGCTTAGTCAAAAAAAATTTTTTGGAACGCTCCCCATAAGTAACGCAAGTGCAGAAATTAAGAAACCGCATGCAAACATTTACCAAAAAGTTAACATAATTAGCCAAGCTTTGGCTGCAAAATAATCATAAAAAGTAACAATACCTGGCATATAGTCCATATTCTGGCAAGTTAGTAAACAACATAGTAAACTGGCGATGACTATTGACGAATACGAATGCTAAAGAGGGCCTATGACTACTTACAGTGCAGGCGTGGGGGGTTGCGTGTTAGAAGCCAGCTGGAGCTCTCGAGCAGAGGGCGGACCACAGCGGGACAGGAAACATAGGGTGGGGTCTGCACGCATCTCCGTATAATTTTCATAGCCGTGCTTCCAAGTGCCCACTAGCAGAGACTTGTCGCATTCTGTATCCCACCACTCACAAGGCAATTGTTCCGTAATGGGAGGATTTACCGGCAGGGCACTGTGAATAACGTTGCCAATTGTCAATTTTGATGTTATTTTTTTAAATTGAGACTCAAATCGTTTTTTTTTTATTTACAAGTTTACTGTCCACTTCTGACTTAAGGGAAGAACATTTTTGCAACCATTATCCTCTTAGACAGTAGTTTTCAGTTTCGAAATATGTCTCTAAAGAGAAATTTGGTACCAAGTGCCGTACCGCTCTTTTTTGTAACAAAAGGGTTGGGAACCGATAATTAATTAAAAGTAATATTAGTTGTTATTAATAAATTAGGTTAAAAATAAGCGATACAAGCTTTTTGTGGTTTATAAATAATTGTGTTTTAAATGAGATGAATCTTATTAATAAAAACACGTACACACACAAATATATAAATTTATAAATACAAATAAAAACAAAACAAAAATGTGAACGTGAAAGTGGAATGTTTTAAATGAGTCTCGCGAAGCATCTAGCATAGCCACAAGCATTGGCATGCATACAAGTTAATAAAATAAAGCCAGACTGATTCCCAATAACGTTAAGTCAGTACACTAAGTGAGTTTTTCTTTTGTTAATAATAGCCAAACCTATACCAAAAATTAAAACAACGCTTTGAACTTAACAAATTTCAGCAACACTTAGAGTACAAAATGTAATGGAACGGTGACTAATGAAATGAAGATGAATACTTTACCTTGCGTGTACTCCATCAGCTATGTGTTGAACCAAATCTCCGATTATTTCATGTTTTATGTAATATAACATACGAACTCGTAGAAGAACCCTGAAATGCACAATGTATTCGTTTTTAAAATATCCGTTCACATGAATAAACTGTAAAATAATAATTGTATCCAATTATCAGTATGATGAGAAAATATTCATTTCATAAAAATACCTAAAGTATTTTCCAAATTAGCATGTAGTTCATCATTTTCAAGATGTAAAGACACACTATCCGATATCAGTTTTACAAAGATCGATGTTATGTTTTTTATTTATGAAATAAGAATTACTAACACCTTCGATATAATAATTACGTAAGCAAATAATTGAAATAAAACTTTAGAAATATAAAGATTACGCGATCTCAAAGATGGGGACGCATTACAAAATAAAAACAGTAGAACTGAACTGGCACACTTAGAATCCCCTGGAAGTTAAAACTTTCAAGAGGAAATAAATAATCTAGTTCAGAAGCCGATCTAGTGATTGCAGGCTGCAGCTGCGACATAACCAGTCCAGCCCTAAACTCTAGGATTGTTAAATTAGTAAATCCTAACATGTTATAGTTGTGTTTTTTACGGAGATCAGTATACTTACTTATTTGCATGTCGTCCAAGATGCTTCTTGTAGTTACTTTCCAAAAAGATGTCTCCGTCGTACTTCTCGTTTTTACTCCAGTGATTGGGATCTGTAAGAGCAGCATGCCGAGAATCTCTACTTTTCTTCTTATTTTTATTTCGGATACCTCTGGGTACAGGGTCCTTTAATCCGTGATGATTCCTGGTTATTTTCATTCCCTCTCCGTTTTCGCAAGGCGTAATCAAGTCCCAAATAAAACTTCGAATCTTCTCGTCACCTCGGTAGAAGCGCAGGCAATACAGTAACTGAAACAAATCATATATCACGGAACTCGTTCACATCAAGATTTAATATTTTAAAAAACAGCACTTGTTTCTAATATTTATTACTGCGATTAATGGTAATAGTTATCCTTTCGTCACAATCAATATCTTGTAATGATACAATTAAATTTAAAACAATGTTTATTGTATGGTGGTCGGAAACTGAAAATATTAAATAACTTTTCACCGATTTCCAAATACTGGATTTGCCGAAGAGGGCTAACTGAATAACCCCCAAGATCTCCTGATTTTACACCCTTAGATGTTTTTCCGTGGGGTCTTTTGAAATCAGTCATTTTCAAAACCCAATCAGAGTAGATAGAAGAAACGTTTGAAAATGCTTGACAAAAATTCGAGAGCAGGTTCTCTCATTGTCTTTAAAATGACGGAAATCATTTTCAACATTTAATGTAAGACAATTGTTAATTTCTTTTAATTATCCAATAGTTAACAATAAAATAATTCCTGTCGGTTCTTAATTGTAACTTTTGGTTAAAAATTATTGAAAATAAAAAACTAAGTTCGCCACTGAAATCCCTATTACATTTTCTAAAAATGACATATTAAAAGTGCCGTCATCACATCGATATTAAAATGACATATTTTTGTTTTTCTTCAAATTTGTTTCCGTTTAGAAATTATAGCAATTATAAGTTTTAAAAGTCTGATTAATCCTGACTTTGACATGCTACAATGACGAGAGTTGTGTCATGTGATGAGGTTTAGCATAAGGTAACGAAATATACTATGGTATCTCGTGGGAAAGTTTAATAGTTTTTTGTTCTGTTAATCTTGTTAATGTTCGAGGTTATTTTGTAACTACTATAAGTAAGGATAGATTAGTTTAGACTAGATGCTTAGATACGAAAAGAGTAAAGACTAGTAGGTAATCGTTATGTCAAATAAAGCAAAGTTACATTTTTATATAGGGTGGTAACAAAAAACGTAACAGGGGAGTTTGTCAATTTTATTTTGAAGGAGAACAGCTTATGGCGTAAGTTGTACCCTTACATTGTTTCACCCCTTCGTGCTGTCAAAAAAACCATTAAAACCTTAATAGGGATGTTAGAGCGAGTGATACCTCATTTGAAAGCTCCCGTTTTCCTGTATATTTTTTGAAAAAATCTTTATAATTAAAAAAGAATTAAAGTTTTACCTGCGCAAACACTAAGCGAGGAAAATTAAGGCATGTAGAAATATGCAATGAAAAAAGGTTTTTAGTGGAATAAATCGTGACCTCGCAAAAAAAATCTAATGAAGACAAATCCACGATCACCAGGAGATCATTCTTCTCCCAATCCACCGGATGGAAATATTTGGTCTCAAGGTATTACCGAACCATTTGAGCATATTGAGGAGTCCGTCTTGTTGGAAAACCAACTGGTTTTCCAAGAATCCTCGATTATTTTCCAAAATTTCGGTTAACATTGGAACAATGTGATTCTCTAGCAAATCTAAACACACATCTACAATCAAAACTGCTTGTAGGTGAAAAGGTTCAACAATACGATCACCCAAAAAGTCAGCCATTTAATTTTTGCGGAGTTTGAGCTTGCAATTCTTGAAATATGTTCGGGTTCGAATCGCACCAATACCGACATTTATGTCGATTAACACTTGCATTTAAGAAAAAAGAGCACTCATCAGAGAAGCAGATATTCGTTCGCTCATTATTTCACAAAATTGTAAAATCATCTCCGTTTAGTTCTTGAACTAATTTTATCTTACTCGCAGCTATTGAGTAAACCATGTTTAATGTTAAAAACTGATAACCCAAACCCCAAATCACTCCCCAATTAGAAATGTTGACGGCCATCAGTAAAATAACCTTTTTCAATCTAAGATTGACAAGCAAAAAGCCTTTTTTTCATTGCTTATTTTAACATGCCTTAATTATCTTCTCTTAGTGTTTGCGCAGTTAAAATTTCAATTATTGTGCCGAAATCATGGAAGTAAGAGCTTTGAAATGAAGTATCCGTCGCCTTATTATCCCTATTAAGATTTTAGCGGTTGTATTCACAGTGCGAAGGGGCGAAACAATGTAAGGGTAAAATTCACCGGATTTTGGATTTTTCCGAAGAACATTCCAGTTAGCGACAAACTCCTCTGTTAGGTATTCTTTGGACTAACCTGTATGTGATATAAAATTTCCGAATTCGGCGATTAGGTATGTTTTGGAAAGTAACAATTTAAGTTATACTGCAAAAATAACTGCCCTAAAACAAGGCATTTCAAACTGCCCATTTCATGTATTTGGACAACATAATAATTTCAGAGAGTATTTTTGCAAATCGAATACTTTTCCAGAAACTAATAAAGTGTCTGAACTGAAAGAATCTGGCCTTTTTGACGACATCATCGCTGTCCATCAAAGGTTGGTCAACAATGTAGAAAGTCTTATTTTAAATATGGATAACAACGCAGCTGAACTTTACAACTTCAACCCACGTGAAGTTACCCACACTTTAGCCACACAAATTATTTTGTATATATGGACGAATAAATGCATTTTAGTTGATTTTAAACCAAAATGACAACATCGGTATATAATCTAAATATCATTACAATACGTTATGAGAAGAAAAAGCTACTCTGGGCGTCGTAATTGCGAACTTCGCTTGCGGGACCGTGTGGGCACTTTTTTGATAGCAAATTTGGCATGGTTTGTCACATTTCTTTTGCGTGTAAATTTATTTATACATAGAATGAACAATTACAAACATCATATTAAAATACTAAAATGTTATTTTTTTAAAAAAAGTTACAAGACTGAGAAGTTATACCCGAGCGACGTAATCGCGAGCATCTCTTTGATGGCAAATTTGACATCGTTTGTCACATTTTTTTACGTGCAAATTTTTTTATACATAGAATGAACAATTACAAACGATGTCAAATTTGCTATCAAAAAGGTGCCCACACGGTCGCAATTACGACGCCCAGAGTAGCTTTTTCTTCTCATAATGTATCGTAATGATATTTAGATTATATACCGATAAGTAATTTTGGTTTTAAATCAATTAAAATGCATTTATTCGTCTATATCTACAAAATAATTTGTGTGGCTAAAAGTGTAGGTAACTTCACGTGGGTACAACTCCATTGTGGCAAAATTTGTTGGGAGTAAGAAGGTTCATTTTAGTGCCAGAAATTCCTACAACCTAACATGTGGAGCTGGCGAAATGACAAGGCTAATTCACCATAAAGTTGTTGGATCAACACCTCCGTCATGTGTAAAAAAAAATATATCTATGAAACAAAAACGCCTTAAGTGGGTTCAAAGTAGATAAAAACTATTTCCCGATTTATACAAGTCTAAAAACCTTACATTTGTTCCCCCTGATCAAGATTATGGACAAGTAGAAGAATGATGTCTTGGGAAGAATTTGAACACCAGAAACACAAATTTTTAATAGAACTAGAGAAAATATCACATGTAATATCTGAAAGTGATTGTTTAAATCGCACGCTATTTTGGAAAGAAGAACGTCGCAAAAGGTTAACTACTTCTAATTTTGGAAGCGTGTGCAATAGGAAGACGACTCACGGAGGATCATTTGTAAAAGATCTTTTTTACTCCACTTTTAAGGGAACCACGGCTACGAAATGGGGAAATGAGCATGAACATCTAGCCATAACGCAGTTCAAAGATTCGCTGTCCGACCAGATGAGATTGTTTCAGATTGCAGTTTGTATTGCGATGAAGAATTTCCGTTTTTAGGAGCAACACCTGATGGTTTAATTGGTGAAGAGGGATTGATTGAAATTAAGTGCCCGTATAGCGCCTCAAATTTGCCACCCAAGATTGCAATTGAAAAAAAAGTTATTACGTTTGCTATGATCATGAATGAAGAGATTTCTTTAAAAAAGCACAAGTATTACTTTCAGATACAAGGACAGCTAAATATCACCAAACGGAAGTATTGCATTTTTATCATTTGGACTCCTTTAGGCTTAGAATTTGAAAAAATTGAACGAGACCTTGATTTTTGGAGAAATCAAATGTTACCCAAAATTAAGATCGTTTTACGAAAATTGTATTTTATCTGAACTTATCTGTCCTAGGTTTCCCTCTACAGCAATAAGAGACCTTAGAAAAGAAGAGTGGTAAATTAAATCGTAATATTTTTTTTATTCATCAAAAATAATTTTAAAAATACGTTAATTTCATCTAAATCATACACTATTATTTTATTTGTACATGTAGTTTACTTCAATTTCACTGTTTGTTTTTTTTTCCTAAAAATGGAAACTATTTTCTTAAATTTCCTTATAAAATTCATTCGTATTTTACAATAATTTTGTTTGCATTATGGAGTAGTAACAATTTATGAAATCACACTAACAACAAATAATAATAAACGAGCATTTAATTATTTTATCACAAAATGACTCATGAATGATATCAATACTGTTTATTTGTTATTGTTGTTCCGAATGTTCGACTTCGTGAGAAAGCTCACTAGAAATGCGCTTTCTTACATTTCAATTACTTCACGTAAAATTAGGGCTTTCCGTCCAAAATATGTATTCACTTTTCACAAATAACAAAATCTGGTCCATAAATTTAAATAATTAAAACGGGATTTCATTGAGGAAGGTTCTGTCTATACTCGAACGTCGTTGAAATTTTAAACAAGAATTTTTAAACGTTGATTTTTTTTAGCTTGTTCTATCAAAATCAAAATTATTCAGTTGCGAAGCTGTTATATGTTTATTTTATTTTGAGTAAATGTTTTGTATAGCCGAACATTTTCGAAACTCCTTTACACGTTTGTTAGTATCAGAACGATTTGGAGTTCTGTGTAAAACGCTTTGTTTTTATATAGCAATTTAACGGTTTTAGCAAAACCCTTTTAATTTCGTAAATAAAAAACAAAGTTGAAAATCGTATCTATTGAATTTAGAACTAATTTGCCCCCACGATAGTTTATTTATGTCAATAAATAAATTATACTTGGTCCACAAATCCATCCACAAAAATGTGTTCATGTTTTCACGTCCAACACTCAATAAAAGATTGAAAATAAAACAATATTCATAAAATTTGTTGCTATTTAAATAAATAAAAAAATGTTTAAACAAATTCAGAGGTATATCAAATTGGTTTCCATAAAAAGTGTTTTTTCAACATGTTGGCGTGGACTACTTTTTGTGTAAATTTAACAAATAGAGGAGGCTACAATCGATAACATATCACAAAACCAAAATGTAGTATTTTTTTAAGATTGAATTATTTCACTTTAAAGTTAGCACTATGCTATGAAGGCTGGTAAACTAACATGTAGTTCGTCCCATTTTAAATTGTATTTACATAGTGACGTATTTATTGTTAAATTATTAATGTATTTATATTTGTAATAACGTAAATGTTAACTAGATCACATAATTAAAATGCAGTTCATCAAATATACCTAAGCCTCACATTTCTTGATAAAGACTGATCGAAACGTCGGCAAATAAGAAGGTTCAATACAGGAATGTCCATTTTGTTTTATATATGCAAATTTTTTAAACGAGTTCTTGCTGAAGCTGTTAAAATGTATGATAAAATTATATAAGAACAAGCTTTTCGCGCGCAGAACTCCACATCGTTTTTATACTAAGAAACATGTAAAATAGTATCGAAAGTGTGGGGAGACATAAAACGTCTGACCGCGTCGGAACTCAATAATTGTGATAAAAAAAGTAAAAAAACTGGTTGTAGAAAAAAATCCACGTTTAAGCAAGAAGGAAATGTGCACCTTAAAGCAATTTTTAAAATCGAATTATACATTATGGTAACGGCCAGCAAGTTTTAAATGTATCTAAGTGGTAAGCCATTATACGAACGCTGCCTGTTACACTACAACCATTCCTACGTCACGTTCCTTTTAAGACGAGTTAAAAATCAGTACACAAAGAAAGAATGAAAATTGCGTTTTAACAAAAATGGTCAATGGGGTGTCGGCCGGTTTGCGCTCGACCGTTTTGCGCTCGTACCTAAACTCGACCAGTTTGCGCTCTCCAAATTAATTATATAAATTTAAACCTTCCCTATTATCTCCAATCGACCGATTTGCGCTCTCTTGTACTATAAACATTTTGAAATTATCGAGATTTAAGTTGTTTTCATGTGATCGGGGTAAACGATTGTTGGTTGGTAGGTTACAGTTAGTACAGTTTTTTTTCTTAAAACAAAAACAAAAAAACAAACAATTATTTCAAGTAACATTCGTTTATATTAGTTATGTTTGTGTGATGGGGGTGTATTGTTCAAGGGGCAGTGCGATCGAGGGAAACGGCGATCGGGGAAACTGCCTTTAGTTAAATACTTTCTATAAGGAATTAAGGTATTTCTCGGCCTAGGTATACAAATAACTATTATATTACAAGAGAGCGCAAATTGGTCGATCGGAGACAATAGGGTAGGTTCAAATTTCTATAATTAAATCGCAGAGCGCAAACTGGTCGAGTTCAGGTAAGAGCGCAAACGGTCGAGCGCAATCCGGCCGTATTCGTCAATGGACAATAAAATTTCCAACAAACTTTTTTCGTATAATTAATATTGGTGAAGATATTATTAAAACAATTAGTTTCACGTGATAGTCTACTTCAGTAATTGAGATATTAGATCAAAAATAGTTTAAACAAAAGTTGCATATAATTAAATTATAAACAACTTTCCTGAAGAGAAATGTGTAAATGAATATTTTTTAAAATATTTTAAGAATTCAAAAATCTGTGTAGTTAACAGCCCTTTTAGCACAATTGATTATGCCCAAAATCTAATCAAATCTGCGGTACCTATTATAAATAAGGAGAATGTGGAAAGTTTGATAAAAATCGGACAAGTGATTTTTTTTATATCTTGTTCATACGGAAGGACAGTCGACCATCGGTCAAAATTTTTATTTTTTTGCTTCATTATAACTCTAATTCGTTAGACAAAGTGAAAAAAAGTAGTGTAAAATTTTCGGTATGGAAATCGAACTACCCATGTTATGTGGAGTAAAAATTGTTTTTTAACTAATTATTGATTTATAGAAAAACCATCGTGGGTACAAATTAGTGCTTAACTGAAGGTGTTTAGTTGTGTTGTTGAAATTTGACTTTAAAATCGTTATTACAGTGAATTCAATTTCTTCGGTAAAAATTAATGCTAAATTGTCATGTTTTTTTAATTTGCACAAAGTGGAGGTGTCAACTTTATCGACGAGCAAATGTGAGCTGTCAAATCTTCTTTAATTATCTAATTAATTAATTTCATTATAAATTTACAATTTTAAAGACGAACTTATTTAAAATAAACGTGATTTGTGATGAAAAAGCTATTAATGTGAAGGAAAAAAACTTATTATTTTATTTTACTAAAATTTCTGGAAAAATATGTGGAATGGAAACTCATTTAATAAAAAGAGAAACTTGAGTAGTTAAAATTTATGATATCAAATACCTTTTTTTAAACATTTCCAATTTCCGACTACTAGAACCACCAACCCGGTACTACCAAAAATCTTTATTGATAAATATGACTACCAACTAGTTGAAATTTGTTCAAAAACAGTATATTTAGACGTGAATTAAAACAAACTTTAAAAAGAAAAAAAAGTACTCACGATAACTCTGGCACAATCTTCAATATCCGATTCTTTCCAACCTTTCCTCAACTGCGAGTGATCGAGTATCTCGCGCCACCTTCCCCAGCCGAACGTAAGAAGACCTCTTTCGACCATAAAGCATTCGCGACGTGCCCAGCTACCGTAAACTATATCGCCTCGCTCGCCGTCCCTTGGCATATAATCGTCACTTCTTAACTTCTTCTTCAACTTTTTGCTTCTGCGACTACGCATACCCAACGATAACCCATCGTTTTCACCATCGGAATCGGTGGAACTCTCCAACTCCGACATATCGATCGCGCTTTCGTCGTGGCCGTATCGTTTAATTTGTGTACGACGCCGAGGCTCGGACAGCACCAAGTCTTCCGTCTCATCTTTCTCAGTGGTATCGATGTCCGCACGTTTAGCCCACTTGTTCCAAAAATCGGGGTCGTCGATATTGATATCCGATCGATTAGCGCTTGAAGCAAAACTAGCTTTCGAGAATGTCGAACCCTTCTCAGATTCCATCGTAATAACTTGTGTACGTCTTGCCAAAATCATGTCAATATCTTCTTCGCAGAATTTATCGCCATCGTTCTCTTCGTCTAACAGAGCACCGTAAGCACCCTTCTTCAACAAATCTTCGATTTCTTTTTTCGATAATTGCCGGTTTCCGGATTCTTTACCTCCTTGGGACGTGTTCATACTTTGCAAAACTGCTTTATCCAATCCCAACTTCAACGACGCTTTATCGAACATTTCGCGCTCGTATGTGTTTCTGCACAACAACCTATAAATTTTCACCATCTTCTGCTGACCGATTCTATGACAACGTGCTTGCGCTTGAAGATCATTTTGCGGATTCCAATCGCTGTCGTAAATAATAACGGTATCTGCAGCGGTTAAATTAATACCCAATCCGCCTGCTTTTGTACACAATAAAAATATAAATCTATCAGAATCTGGCCTCGAAAATCTATCGATTGCCGCTTGACGTAAATTACCACGAATTCTACCATCAATACGTTCGAAAGGATATTTCCTGTACATAAGATAATCTTCCAAAATATCTAAGCACCGCACCATTTGACTAAACACTAACACTCTATGACCGTTAGCTCGCAACTTCGGCAATAGTTTATCTATCAAAACCATTTTACCGCTAGAATTAATCAAGGCTTTGTAATAAGCATCGACATCCTCCCCGTGTTGCATCTTGAAATCGTATTGAATTTGATCTTCCGCTCCGTTCAATAAATAAGGATGAATGCAACATTTACGAAGTTCCATCATGGTATTCATCAAATTGGGTATATTTGCTTGAGTAGTACCCTTTTGCAAAAATGAAAAATTGCGTTCTAAAATACCTCGATAATACTTCTTTTGAATGTTAGTCAACTCCACCTCCACCACAGTTTCTTCTTTAGGTGCAAGCGATTTCTCTACATCTTCCTTCAGCCTTCGCAGCATCATCGGTTTTAGTATACATTGCAATTTTTGCACCTCCTGCTCGCTTTTCAATTGACCGAATTCTTGTAAGAACGTTTCGGAATTTGGAAACTGCGCCGGTTCCAAGAAGTTTAACAAAGAGAAAAGTTCGTTAACGTTATTTTGCAAAGGCGTTCCCGATAACAACACCCGATGTTCCAACGTCAGTTGTCGCAAACCTTCCAGAAGCTTACAATTCCTATTTTTGAGACGATGAGCTTCGTCAATAATACACACTCGCCACGTAAACCCTTTCAAATCGGCAAAATCGGTTACGATTATTTCAAAAGTAGTGATAAGGATGTTAAACTTGGTAATTTCTTTAATAGCCTGTCCCTTGTCGTTTTTGTAGTGGTACTCGTACTCTTGCAACATATTTCTACTAGCTGAAGATCCATGATAAACAATTACATTTAAATCGGTCCAAGCTTCAATTTCTCTTTGCCAATTAGGGATCGTTGAAAGAGGAGCTATAATTAAAAAAGGACCTCTAATGCCAAACTCGTGAACAGCATGTATAAAAGTTAAACTTTGTATCGTCTTTCCTAAACCCATTTCATCAGCTAAAATACAATTTCTAGCATTGTGCCAAGAGAACAACAACCAATTTAAACCTTCAAGTTGATATTCGCGTAAAATGTTTCCACCTTTGTAAACAGGAGATTTTTCCATTTTCGTCCACAAATCGGGATGTTGCTTTCTCTTTGGTTTCCATTTGTCTTTGGGAGGAATTGCTCTGAATATTAAAAATTGTTGTATCTTTAAAGGATCGACGTCTTCCTCCAGCTCCCAAGTACTATCTTCGTATTGCAATGATCGCCACTTGACCAAGTAGTGTTTTATTGTTTCTTGTGTATTCGGATCGGTATGTTCGGCTACATCCAGAACTCGATCTACTTCGACGTAATCAGGATTAAAAGGTTCGTCGTCAAGATATTCAAAAATATTTAACTGTTGCTGCTGTTTTTGTTTAAATCTCTTTATTTTATTTGCGATTCTTTTATCTCCCTTATATAATTCCTCTTCGGTCCTCCATTCACAATGCAGGTAAGAAAAATTTCTATATTTAACGTAATATTCTTCCACGTCAGCAACAACCATTTCAAATTTCTTTTCTTCGCCAGTGTCTAATGGTTTCTTGTCCTCGCCTTCTTGAGAGATGGCTGAACCGTTTCCGATTTTTCTTGATTCACAACGTCTTCAGTCTTTTCTGCAATTTGACTAGAATCTTCCAATGGTTTTTCTTCGTCTGGTGTAACCTTGTCTTCCTCTTTCTTTACTTCCATTAGTTTTTCACGTTTACTCATTCTCGATGACAAAACATATTGTACGACCATTGCATCTTCGTCGGTTGTATTTACGTACACAAAATTAGGTTTATTTCCAGCAACTTCGTTAGTCGAAGGTGAATCTTCGAAAATGTCCATGATACTAGGTGGTGGAGGTGCAATAACTGGAGCAGCAGGTACTGGTAACTTTTTAGTTTTTGATGGGACGGCTGGAGATTCGTCGTCAGAAAATCTTAACATGACATCGTCTATATATTTTTTTCTTTGCGTGTTTCGAGCTGAACGTCGTTTGTGAGTAACATTCTCGGGATCCTCCGGAGGTGAAGGTGGAGGAGTCGAAATTAAATCTTCACCTTCCCCGTCCGATTCCGTCATCAAACCTTTTTTTCGTCGACTTTTACTGGATCCCGAATTTCTATTAGAACGAGCTTTGGACGAAACAACTTTTTTAGGCACTATCGGTTTAGCACGTTTCGGGGTCTTTCTGACCATTTTTTCGATTTCTTCATTTGAATTCGACTGCTCCTCGAAAGCGTACTCATCTTTCTTTCCTTCGGGTTCACTGCAAACTTCACTGGATCCTTCGGCTGGTGTTTGAGAATCTGCTTGTACTTGTTCAGGTTCTTTCGTCGACTCGGGTAAAAGATCTCCAGGATCGTTAAGATTAAAATCGTCGCCCATCAACGATTGAGAAGTTTGAGAAATATCACATATATTTTCCTCGCCACTTTCAGCGGATCTATTGAATGAATCATCTGTAATTGCTTCATCGCCATCCAGTTTCTTTTTTCTAACATACTTTCGTTTAACGCGTTGTTCTTTAGGTTCTTTCGGTTCCCGTTTCTTTCTTTCTTTAGGCATTTTCGGTTCTTTAGGTGGTTTGGGCTCCTTTGGTTTCTTTGGTTCACGAGGTTTCCTAGTAGATCTTCCTTTTTTCTGTTTCTCTATTTCTAAATCACTGCCTATTGGGTCCATGCCGATTTCTGTTAATTCGCCGGAATGAATATTTAAACCGGCACCTGGCGTTACGCAATCTTCCGAAACAGGTAAAGGTTGAGGAGGAATAATGATACCCATTGGCGGTGTTAAAGCCGACTGGGGCATTTGTATAACCGGTTCTTTGTCGCCTTTCTTTTGACGGGGCTTCTTAGTCCGAGGTGCGCCTTTTCCGCGGCCTCTACCTGTGGTACTCGACACCTGAGGACTATCGATCATTGGAGAGGTAAAAATAGGACTTTGGAGAACGCACTGAGGACCGCCATTGCATTGATCGTTTGCTTCGTGGTTGAGCCAAAATATTTAATCGCTCTTGGAGATGAGTAATTTTATCTTGATTTTCTGGAGCTGGAGGCATGCAATACAACTCCTGCAACTGTTGTTGTAAAGCTGCGCGTTCTTGATGATGACTAATAGGAGGCTGATAGGACATGTCTTGATTTGGTAACATGGGTGACATTCCTGGTACCATAGTTGGAGGGCCTCCCATTCCCATGGGCATTCCGGGCATACCCATTGACATTCCGTGACCCATTGGCCGTGGAGGTCCGCCCATAGCCATTCCTGCAGGTCCCATCATTGGATTAGGATTTTGTTCAAACATAGGAGGTGGTTGCGGTATAGTTGGCATACTTGGAAGAGCCATATTTGGAGTATGTTGCTGTTGGAGGCGGAGCGACAGTTTGTGCCACCGGTGACTATATTAGTTGGAGCAGGCGGTATAATAGTTTACGCAGAAGGCGTACAGAAGACGGCGGTTGTTGTGTTTGCTGATGGTGTTGGAGGTTGTTGCTATTGGGTTCCATGCAAAGGTGCCATTTGCTCCATGTTAGCTAACATAGGATTTGTTGGAAGAAGTGGATTCATCATTTGCATTTGATTTTGTTGACTAATTTGATGCTGCGGTATATTTAAATTTTGAGGTGGTGCTTGAGGTATTATTACTTGCGTTAGTTAGTTAGTCGGTGTTGGTGGCACTTGCAGACTTAACGATGTAATCGGTAGATCTTGAGTGTACATTGGCGTATTCAAAGGCATCAAATCGTCCGTATTAGTTTTTGCACATAGCAAATTTGTTTTATTATAGTTAGTCATGCTGGATGCGTTAGTAAAATCAGTAAAATTCATTGCGTTATTTTGACTTTGAGTAGATTGTTGAGTAGCATTGCTGCTATCACCGTTGTTTTCCATAGATTTAAGATATTCAGTAGTATTTGGAGGCTAGATTCATGATTGCCAGCTACGTTGTCATCGGTCGTCAAAGAAGGCGTCGGTGTTGCCGGTGAGATAGAGTACATCTTGAGTACTATTTGGCGTCGTTATCTTCGGCATAGTTTGTAGTACTACGGGATTTATCGGACATTGTAAAATAGGTGATCTTAGAACTAAAATCACTTTGTGTTATTCAGGAGTTAAAGCAGGTGGACGTCAAGCGGCGTCTTGACTTACTAGTGGGTCCTTCTTGCATCGATATAGGTTTACTTTTCTTGAGTATTTGTCAGTTGAAAACGTTGGTTCTTCTAAGCTTTGGCTTTGCATGTTTTGAAGAGGCATAGTCGTTGTAGGAGGCAAAATTTGAGTAGATGGCGGTAATCCTTGATTTTGATCTAGTAAGGTTAAGTTTCCGTTCATGTTAGGTATATGTTGTGGTCGAGTTTGAGGTTGTTGTAGTTGTTGTGGGGCCACTGTTGACATTGCATTTCTAAGCCCCATCGCTGGAGACAAAGGATTTTGGGCAGATTGAGGTGGTCCTAAAGAATTTCTGGATTGGTATGTTGGGTACTCGGTTGTATTGGTACTTGCAGGAGGCATGACCATTTGTTCCAATGCTTGTAACGTACTTTGTTGAGAATACGTAGGCATGGGTACTGGTGATGCGGTCGTCGATTTCGGCGTTAGACTCGTAGCCGGACGTGGACTTAATGTAGTTTGTTGCATTTGAGGATGAGGCGATACGTTTGGTTTTGCAGGTGACATAACTGGTCTCGGAGACATTTGGGGCGCTGGGGGTCTCGGAGACATCTGAGGTCTAGGCAACATTTGTGGTGATAGTTGCGAAATGGCGCTAGTGGGGTACCGCTCTAAAACCCGGACGGTAGGGTGTTTAGAAGGATACTGTTGAGGATTTGATCCCACTTCCATCGGTCTTTGAATACTTTGCATAGGTTGATGAGGATTTTGATTATAGCCCATGGTGTTAGGATGAGAAAGATGATTTTGGTTTGGTGGTTGTTGAGTAGGAGGTACATGCCCTTGACTTGTTGTATGTGTTTGAGCCATGGTCGGAGTCATGTGAGGTGTAGGGGCGGCATGCGGTGCAGTGTGCGTATTTAACGCTTGATTGTGACTCATGTGGTTGTACTGTTGAGCTTGCGAAACTCCCATATCTATTTGGTGATGAGTTTGTGGGTATTGGTGGTGATGAGGCATACGTTGGTGCATATAACCTGTATACGCTTGTCCAGCGGCGGTTGGGTAAGCGGTAGTTTGAGGATAATGCGGCGTATGCCTTTGTTGAATGGGATAACCAGTCTGATGAGGTTGTTGCATTATAGGATGCTGCGCCGGTGGAAACTGATGCTTTTGTTCTTGTTGATGACCGTATGCCATTGGCTGTTGCCGGTAGGTACCCATTTGTCCGTATCGGTGAATCGGATAATTCGAATGTTGACCCCAACTTTGCATCGTAGCAGCGTCAGTCATACCTAATTGATGATCAGGCATCGAATACATGTTATCAGGTTGGTAAGGATATTGTCCTGATGCTGCTGTTTGCGGTGCTGGCGGCCTAGCTATTTGTCTTTGATGCGGATACGGGCCACCGGGAGGACCCATTGGCCGCTCAGTTCCATAGCCTTGAGCGTACATATTTTGCGCGTTAGGATCCATGTGAGTAAAATCCGTACCGCCGAAGGAAGCCAATTTCTGCAAAGGATTTTCCTGAGTGTACGTTGGCTGTGCATAAGCTGGAGCAGCATCACGTGCGCCCGTCACCGCAGGGTCGAAATGGTCGCCACCCAAATCGGGTAAACCTTCCAACATTCCGGCTCCATCTTCCCCGAACAAGTCGTAAGAGTCCATCGCTTTAGGCGGCACATAGCGCCTCCCTACTGTTCATCTCTTACCATACCATCGCTGTAAAACAATTTTATTAGAATATCGAATTAAAAATATTATTCCAAATTAATCAATAATGACACATATATGATAACATTGATTATTCGGCGTTTACGTACTCTGTTGCATAGATCACAGCTCAAGGGGAAAAGCTATACGCTTATGAGTTTAAACATCATCAGCGTTACAACTTTCCACCCTAAGACGTGATCACGTGTTTCGCACGTTGTTGAAGAACCATTAACTACTGTATTTTTAGTACGAATACGAAACGTAATAGTAATAACATTAACTTAATTACCCTATAGCTGAAAGTCATGTAACCTTCCTGATTTAAATCGACGAAATTTACGTTATCAAGATTTAATTGTGTTTTCGAATTTAAAGCATAATTATTTACGATTTTATCGCCTTTCGAATAGTTTAGCTAAATAACGGAAAATATAAACAGGGCGTAGTGTTTTGTTGTAAGGGTAGAATTAAATTAAAACTAACAATTCTGAAATTAAATTGAACGTGATTTTAAAAAAAAGTCTCGCTGAAAGGCATAATAAATATGTGTGGGAAGTTTTTGTAAAAAAAAACGTTTAGAAAACACCCCGAAAACATTGTCAATCGTTACCATGACAACCAATAAATAAAGGTCAAAACGTCATTAAAAATAATCGAAGACGCTTCGAACGATCATCCTTCAGGATGTTCCTGTTGGTTAATTAAGGGATTGATTGGCGGTTGGGGGTGTGCGGTTAAAAATATACGTACATCGTACTTGAAACTAAACAAAAAAAAAACTAGCCGAAATAACGAAAAATGCGTGTGATGTCAAAGTTGATAAGTAATTAACCGTCAAGTTATCAATCTGCACCCGGCAAGAGAACAATGAACCTTACCGCGACCGCCATTTGAGATCCACCGCTTGGGTGCTCGCGTTCCAAATTAGCGATATTGCGGATTTTGTCAAAGGTCACAGAATCTTACAACCCTATTGTTTTTCACTACATACGCATTGTTGAATCGCACGCACTTTTCCAACAGGCCATTCTACATTTTCACAAAAAATTATTGAATGTAGATCATACACATGCCCGACATCACCCGTAATGAGAGAAAAGAGACTATTTAATTGGATAGAATAATACAGTTCTGTATTTAGTTGTCGAAATACGACCAATCAGGTGATATCTTGTGTGGATGCATTAGAAATGTTGATTTTCAGACAACCAATGGCGAATTAGTACACTTTTGTAACATCAAACATTTTAAAAGATTTCGCTTTAAACAAAAATTTCGCTGAAAAATCATCCAAAAACTCCGTAGAAAATCGAAGAAATACGCAAAATCACATATAAAAAGTACATCGAATGTTTAGAAAACTCACCATGGACACCGTTGATCTGGTGTGAATGAGTTGACTTCTTCTGACAAGCAACTAATAATTTCACTATATCCACTAGATTTTCACTTGAACGAACATCACAATATGAAACATCACACTTTTATTTAATTATTTTTGCTTACACTAATCGCCTAAATTTTGCTTTTTATAAAAATTGACTTAATTAAAATCGGTAGCTTATAGAAGGTACATAAAACGAGGACTCCATTTAACTACTACGCTTTGGACGTTTGTGCTGCCCTCTTGAGCGGGAAAATTAAAAAAATTACGTAACGACGAACGCGTATATAGTCGCGATTTAAATTTAACTCGTTACAAACGCTTTATCAAGCTAAATAAATTGCAATTTCTTTTTAAAAAAATCAACTCATACAAAAATTAATCAGAAATATAAATAATACACAACCATTTAGTCGAAATTAATAAATAAATAAATATGATCAGTTTTAAACACGTTCAAATTATTTTTCTAATTAATAACAATCAAAGTTATTTCCATTTATCAGCTATTATAATTTTCTTAAAATTCTCAACTGAGCTTTGTTCTCAAAATACATTCCTCAAATGAACCTGCTGTCTTATTATAATAAACTCAAGTTTAAATGCAAGCAGAATGCAAACAATGTGGAACTTAAATTATATGTGTATTGATTTAATAATTTAAAGTCATGCTTATAATAACACTTCAGATGTATTTATGAATTATGAAAAGTTTGATTTGTCGGGGTTTCGTAGATACACTAGAAGTTGAAGAAAATTACTAATTTTTGTGGATGAAGATCAACGTAGATATTGTTATAGTTATAGTCTATTAAATTTGCTTTATAAGTAGGCGTCATATGATGTAGTGAACTTTGATTCAAATATTGGCTCCGACTTTTGGTTTAGATATTCAAAGATTGGCAATTGCTATGCTACACGTGGAATGATCTAATACGTTTGGTTCAAATGTAGTTTAATTGTTGTTGTAATGGATAAACTTATTTGTTTAAAAGCATGGAATATAAAGTTTCTATTTGAATATTTAAATCTGCCGAGCTTATTTTACAATTTAGGCATGATATTTGAATAAATAGGAATATATATTCGCATTATAAAACTCTATTCACATTATTATCTCTGACATACTATTCTCCAACTCTAAAAGCTATAGTGGAATAAATAAAAAAAAAGCCTAAAGATCGGTAAAATGTCAATACGTATAAATGCAATCAAACAGATATCACTTATATGTCACGGCAGTGTCTTGAAAATTAAAGAATAATAAAATAATTAAAATTGAACAATAGTTTCAAACTTAATTAAATATAATATTTAGATCTGACAAAAAAGCAGCAGTCTATTATCAAAAGTCCTTCAAACTATGATCAAACATTATGATATACGCTGGTCCAAAGTTTAAAAAACCACACCTGAGCAAAGTACAATCCACATTGTAATGTATACCATTTCTTAGAAGTCGGTTAAAAATTAATTGAAATGTTCCCAAAAAAACGTATATTTTGGTACTTCCTACATACTAAAATACTGCACGCTATTGTTTGGATTTTTTGAGCTGGTTGATCCAAATCCATTTCCTCCTCTTCCAATTCAGATTCTTCGTACTTTAATTCACTACTTTCAAGATTTTCAACAACCATTATTGTCTTGCCTAACCTTCGACCCACTAAAAGAACACATCTATTTATCAAGCATGGAAAAACTGTTGCATAGTACTTACTTGCACGTATACAAAGATTACAACCATTCGATAGTATAGCATCTTTAGCTTGCCCATCACTTAAACCAAAAATTAATCCTCTGCAATAAAAATAATGCAAAATTTTCTATATGTTAACATGTAAGTACCTACAAATTAATAATGTCGTAAGGACTTCTTAATAAAAATTCGTTTGTAATTGCACTAGAAACAATCACATTCCTAGATTTTCCATATGAATGAAACATATGAGAGGTCGCAATAATGTTTTTACGTTTCGTACTATCTTCAATTGCGGGTGCATACATTAACTCAAAATACACCCCCTTTTGTACCAACTGATAATACAACTTCCTCTGTGTTTTATAGTTGGGTTTAGTGCTTGGATCAAAAGTGAACACATCAACTTCCATAGTGTTACATACATACTATAAAAATAGTTTAGTCATAAACATTGTGCACCTGATATAAATATACCTGATATGCTTGTTGACTTTCTGGTTGTGCCGCTATTATGTGATACTTCTTATAGTTTGCAGATTTTACCTGTAATTAACTAATAAGTTGTGTTCTTGTTTATTGTTCACTTACTATTCGATTGATGATATCTTGATTAGAAAATGCGATAGTTAGCCGATTCAATATCTTAAGATCTTTACAGCCCTATAACGTTAATTTGATATAATAAGTTCATAAAAAGTTACTGTAGTTAGCGGTGATAGTGAGAAGGATTAAGAGAAAGAAACAAAATAATGTAATATGATGATTAACACTTACTTCAATTTCTTTGACTTGAATAGGCGCTGGTACTTCAGTTTTATCAATTTTCTTTTTCTTCTTACTTTCATTTGGTTCATCAAAGGTTGTTTCATCGATTGTTTGATTAACAGCAATAGTACGGTAACCCACTAAAAGAAAACTGTAATTTAAGTAGGTAGTGTTTTTAGTTGTTTGTTGAAATATACATTCATATAGACTTTTCGCCGTTTCTTCAAAATTTCCACTAGTTATACATTTTCTGAAATATTGAAATCAAAAATCCTTTAAATAAATCCATAATTTTGTTTACATGAACATAACCTATATTAAACACGTGTATATTTTCTGTTTCTAATTTTGTAATCAAAGGTGGCTCTTCACAAATATTTATGTATGAATGTGGGCGACCACAAGATTAAGTTGTTTTGGTTTTAATTCATCGTTTTTTTCACAAAATCCTTTACAAACAATTTAAATGCGGCTAATGGATAAAATTGCATAGTTGTGATTATAAAACTGATTTGACTACAATGTTTCAAATGCAACAATTAAAACAACAGTGATTATTTGCTGAAGAAAGTAAAGGCCAAAAAGTATTTCAGTCCTGGTTAAGGTTAACTTTCGGTTAATTTCCAAGGAGACAAACAACAATAACAGTAAACCCAAAATTTAAGTTAACCCATGACTGAAATACTGACAGTTTGAGGCATAATAATGAGTATTGGTTACTTCACCCAATGGACACGTTATCCCTAATTTTTTGTAAATAACTCAAAAATTCAGTTACTGGACCACCTTGGATGAATTGCTCATATCCTTATTTGGATATAAATCCCAACTTGTTGCCCACTTCATTGAATGAGAAATCCAACTTTGACACATTTGGCGCTTATGAGTTCAAAATGCACTATTATACCTCCAATATATTTACCCTTCTCTAAATTAAGACTGATCATCTGTGAACAGATGATCTTCATCCCAGTAAACTCTATATGTGCCATCCATCCTTTGGAAGGTAATAGCTGGATTCTTTCAAACTGAATTAGTTCAGATCCAGTTCACTTGAGTTCAGTTGGTTCTGATTCGGATCACTTAGGGACAGAGTGGAGGTCAATAAATTCGTTTGAAAGAATATGCAAGTTCAGTTTAGATCGATCGAATCAGTTAGATCAATTTGAAAGAATACGCCTAATATCTGACTTTTGTTTCTTGATCCCAATTCATTTAGGTTGTTATGACATTCAAGAAGGATTTTGGATGTAAATTCCTATTTTTAAGATTTTGATTACAGTCTGACTCAATGTACTTCAAAACTCGAGGTGCTTCATATACAGTGTGCCTCAAAATGATTAGGATTGTATATGGTTATCTGTTAATAATAAAAGATACAATGGGCAATGATGTATACCTATATACCGTTTATTTTCCAATTATGCTGGGTTTAGATTCTGCTAAGAAAATTCGAAAATTCCGAGGAGTTCCAAAGATTCGGAAAAACCGAAAAATTCTATTTTCGAAAAAATCCACTTATCCGTATAAAAGCTATGAAAAAAAAATTCAAACAAAAGTTGCTTGTTCTGTTATAATGTAAACTCATAATAATTTTCAAAAAAGAATTACTTTTATGGTTCTCGAGATTATAGTTGTTACCTTATTTTTTTAAATGGGCACCATCTTGAATTTTATAATTTTACAATTTCAAAATTATTGTATGACAGGGATGAAAACAAAAGTGTTATGTTGTCATGACTTATTCAAACTAAATAACAGTTGAGCTGCCATTTTTGAGTTATTATTATAAAAATTCTCACTAAGCAGTGGTATGTTTTGTATCTACATAAGATGTATGCATAATTGGGTGACACTTTTTGTCAAAAATTGATAAATTGAAGTTTACAGGTATCTGTTAAAATAAAAAAATCTAAATGACCGTTTTTGAAAATTAGTCAGAGAAACTAAAAAAAATTATTTTCCCGCTTAAAAGAAATTTCGTTCGCATGATTGAGAATATTACCACGGGCCATCGACATTTTCAAAAGTGTTCGGTGGATTTTCACCGACTTTAATATGTGTCAATTCAAAAACTATCTTCCTCAGACTAGAGGTATTTTGTACCAGATTGTGTAAAAAGACAATTATACGTACACGTAATAAAATCTTTGTGTACCACAAGACCGTGAACGCAAATCTTGACGGTTTAAAGCAGTAAGAAAAGATAAGCCGATTCTTCAATCAAGGAAGGAATTGTAAAAATTCCAGTTTCTCAGTAAATGAGCAATGAGATATGTTTTGTATCTACATAAGAAGTATGCTTGATTGGGTGAACCCCTTTTTTTCAAAAATTGATAAAAAATAAAGTTTGTGTCTGTTAAAACAAAAAAAATCTAGATAGCCAATTTTCGAGAACTTACTTTTAGAAACTCAAAATAGTAGATTATTTTACTAGGAGTTAAACAATATAATTGTTGAGCTTAAAAGTTTGCTGGCGAGGTGTTAGCCGAGACAGCAAATTCGCAGAAACAATTATATTTTAACTCAAGTGAACTATATTATTTTTCTTCAAACGTTTATTGCTAGTTTTCATGTGTTATTTTCAAATTTTCGAGATTCTCGAGTCTTATAGTGACTTTTATTCTCGACGAATCAAGTTGGTACTTTACTGTTACATTCATAATATGACATAACCGAGGTACCAACCTCTAAATAGTTGTGGAAACAAAATAACTGTTTTGCTTTTAATGTCTAGACAGTAAAAAGAATTTTTAGCGTCTGCCAGTAGTTCAATAATATGACGTTTTATTGTCGCTTGAAGAAAATAATTATTTTCTCGCTTAAAACAAATTTGTGACGTTACAAAACTAGCATGTGCATCCGTCGCCGTCGTGTGATTACATAGTTTAATGTGTCTCAACTCAAAAAGTACCTTCCTCAGAATAAGTGGTGTTTTGTATCAGGTTGTGTTAACACAAATATACGTACACTTAATAAAATTTTAGTGTACCACAAGGACCATGAACGCAAATCTAGGTGTTAATGAAACAAAAACGTCTTCCGGGATTGAACCGTGTCAAAAAGGTAACCGTAGTTGCCAAAGTTTCGCCACCTATCGTAAGGGACTTCATCAAGGCGAGAAACTTGAAACAAACAAACGGCAAAACTTGTGACGGAGCTTGGTATCAAGTTGATTACCTGACTTTTAGTTGTCTTGAACTTTCTTTTTTTGTGGCTTCTGGGTTGGTCACAAAATTTGGTGTAAGTTGTACCACAAACGAACACACATTCTGAAAATATTATTGACTATATAGGGTGTTCCAGAAATGTGTGGTTATATTAACTTACATTTTTTTATATGGAACACTCTGTATTGTATTACAAATTTGAATTCCCACCTCCAAGAGGTTTACAAAAATATATGGTTTTACTAGGTTATACAGGGTATTTTGTAAGATATGACCGATAGTTTACAAAAATGATCCCTAATCTGTCATCCCGTCATTCACTAAATCTAGTAATTTGTAAAGATTTTTTCATTTGGTAATATTGTGGGGTTCTTAGATTTTTAGAAAATAGGTTAAATTGATATCTCGTATCTTTTGTAATACAGAGTGAACCACAACTCTAATTGAAAGAATATCTCAAAATTTTAAATAAAACACCAAGTATATTATACTGTCATTTGTTAGGATTTGTATGGTCAATTTCATTAAGCAGAATGAGAATAACATTAAAACTGTAAAAAAGCCAACTCCATCATGAAAATGAAAATAAAACGCACTGTACAGCTATTTTATTTTATGTATGTATTTGTTTTTATTTCAACAAATTAACCAAACATACTCTGTTGCTATCTTGAAGTGTGCTATGGAATAATGCCAAATGTCAAATACTGATTGTTAAAGCGAGTTTTTAGCTGACTCGTACATGTCAAAAATAATGTCTTTTCTGAGACAAATTGCTCTTTTTATTTATAGATATATCAACTTGATTTTATTTGCATATAAAAAATACGTAGAGTAGAAGCTGTTTCAAGGAGTTTCATTAAAAAATCGCAAACTTCATTAAATTGGGCACTAATGCTCTAATTCAAGTGATGATAAGAAATCGAAAATTTTATTGCTATAGCGCTTTAGAGGTAACCATTGGAAATGAAAAAAATTATTTATTGTTCTGAAAAATTCCGCAATTGAGTAATCTTTCTAAGAAAATGGGTCGTGGCGGCAAACCTGTAAGTCTTGCGCTCAATATAATAATTCCAGAAAAGCGAATTCTTTTGGTTTTGCATGCTTTCGTCTAAAGTGTGTTCTTATAAATCGAAAGGGGTACGAGTAATGCGACTGTACTCCCCTCAACTCGTTGCGAATCTAAACATGCGGTTCGCTAAAACCTCACCTTAAATAATTTCAGTAGATTCTTACATCGTTTGGATTCTTAATAATAGGCATTCACTTAATACAAATATTATATCCACTGTCATATTTTATGTTCTTATTTACATTCTATGATGTTTACACACTTAATTAATATTATTACATATGAATAAGTGGGTAAGGGTTGGCATGTTTTGGTTTTAGTGGTTTTCCTGAACCTTGAAGCAAATGCTTTGCCAAGACGAACCAATCCACAATTGCACACGGTTTCGTCACCACACTATATAGGTTTATACTGATCTGGGACACTATACATAACACTTAGATCACAATACAATATTTAAAATGTACCATACGAATAAATAAATAAATATCCACTATGTCTTCTTATGTAAACTTCTATTGTTTTAAATTAATTAACTATTATTAAGAATCTAAACGTTATAACAATCTACTGAAATCATTTGACAAGCAGTATTTGACATTTGTCATTAATCAATTGCACACTTCAAGATAGCACAGAGTATGTTTGGTTAATTTTTAAATATGATAATAAGAATGAGAAATGCATTTGTTGCAATAAATATTTCGTAATTTGTTAAATAAGTGTGAAATTTATTGGTAACTGATAATGCAATCGTACAAGATCCACACTGTAGCGTTAGAAATGTAAGTAACCAGTTAGATACATATTAGTAAAAAAAACTAGTGATAAAGAGTATATGTTCCATCGGCATAAATTGGGCAAGTTCTCCGATTAAAAGAATAAAAAAGTGCTTTAGAAGTAAAGGGTAGGCATTTTGAACAAATGTTAAAATTTAAAAAAATACATCAACAGAATTATATTGTTACAAAATAGCTGTATATTGCGTTTTATTTTCATACTCATGATGGAGTAGATTTTTTTACAGTTTTAATGATATTCTCATTTTGCTTAATTAAATTGACAATACAAACCCTATATCGTTTGAAAGCTTAGTGCAACCGCTAACAAATGACAGTACACAAGGTGTTTCATTTAAAAATTTTGAGGCATTCTTTAATTAGAGTTTTGCTTCACTCTGTTATTACAAAAGATACGAGATACCAATTTAACCTAATTTCTAAAAACCTAAGAACCCCACAATATTGCCCAAATGAGAAAATGTTTACAAATTACTAAATTTAATGAATGGCGGGATGACAGATTATGAATAATTATTTATTTATTTGTATGGTACATTACACAAATATTGTATTGTGATGTATGGTGCCCCGGAAGATCAGTAGAAAACTGTATAGGTTCGTCTTGGCAAAGCATTTACTTCAAGGTTTAGGAAAACCACTAAAACCTAAACATGCCAAACCTTACCCACCCTATAGTGTTCACATGTAATAATATTAATTAAGTTTGTAAACATTATAGAAGGTAAATAAGAACATAAAATATAACAGCACAGCCACTGCATGACGACATATAATGGACCGGTCCAAGCGCCAGTCATGACAATAACAAAAAAAATAGTAGATTAAAGAAATAGCAAAACAAAACAATGGAAAAACAGATAATCAAGACAAGAATACAAAAAATTGCTAAACTTTAGATTCGTAAGCCATAATATTGCTTCATCCGTTAAATTATGAATGTTTGGAAACCCTCCTTTAAACTATTATTAAACTATTGGCCATATCTTACAAAATACCCTGTATAACATACTAAAACCACATATTTTTGGAAAGCTCTTGAACGTGGCAATTCAAATTTGTAATACAATATAGAATATTGGGTATTACATATAAAAAAAATGTAAGTTAATATAGCCACACATTTCTGGAACACCCTATATAGTCAATAATATTTTCAGAATATGTGTTCGTTTATGGTGCAACTTCCACCAAATTTTGAAAATTCTATCGTCTACCATAACTGCGCAATCGTTAGAGACCAGAACAATGGGACACCCTGTATAAAACTGAATATGTAACCACAGAATAATAAATATATTCACTATGTTCATACAGAAATTTCACGCGCAGCCAAGGTGTAGATAAAGTAAATTAATCGATTTCCGGTATATCACGAAACACCACTGCTAAGAAATAGTAAGCTTTCTATAACCGCTCCGCTCAAGTCATGAATAATATTCTTGCGGGTGGGTACAGCGCGCGATTTCGTAGGACACCGACTTCAAACGTGTTCCAACACCTAGTGAAACTTCTGCGCAACGAAGTATTATTATTCTGTGATGTAAATTCTATATGCTTGCACATAGCTACAGGATGTACAGACGTCCTCTCTTTTGAAGACAAAAATTTAAAAATATATAAGCTTTAAGACTCTATAATATGCATAAACTTATGCATATTATACATATATTGTATATAGCTTCATCGAAATCTTTTATGTAAATATGTTTTAATATTGTATATAGGATAGTTATTTCCTTATTTTTCTAAAAAATGTGTCGTTAACGTTGATTAACAGGATTTTGGATCGCGTAGATCCTAAATTCTGTTTCAATTTCCGTTTAGTAACTGTAGTTATACCAACAGAATTTACGATCTAAGAACCAAAATTTCGTTTACCAACGTCAACCACTTCCTTTTCAGAGAAATAAACAAATTTGGATCAGACAGCAGTGATGTATGTTTCAAACACAGAAATAGAAGTAATAAATAGAAAAAATTTATCTTACATTGACGTTGTCAGATAAAAACCTACACTAAATTCTAACCTAATTGCAAAAAAAATTAATATACAAACTACATAGGACGTTTATACGAACAGTCAGTGCTGCACATAGGTGATGTAAATATAACTATTATACATTTTAACCAGCTGGAGCGTTTTACTACATAATACGATTTTCATACTGTGAAATAACGAGCAATCATACAGTTTTTAGATAAGATTAACAAATTTTTCATATCTTTGATAAATTCAGTTAATAAACAGTCAGTCTAAAAATTTTATGATCCCTTGATATAAAGCGTTGCATAGAATGACTTAAAAATTGATTTTATGCCAAAATTGCAACAGGAGATTTTTACTCGGCAAAGTTGATCTAATATTCAATAAAACATAAAATTTGTTGGACTTTTGTCAGCCCTACTTTGGCCAACCTAAACCATTCACTGCAATTTTGTTTGAACTCCTCGTCAGTTATTGAAGCGTATGCTTCTTTAATGACAACTGTAAAAATATGTACTGTACAATGACATTTTCTATACAAATTTAAGAAAATCTTACCTTTTATTAGGTTCATCAACATGTTGATGAAACCCTCTAAGGCCTAACCAGGAACACTGAACTAATAATTCGTTCTTGTATACAGCTCTCAAACATATATGAATGAAATTTTCCTCCAATTCCTTTGATAAATTTCAGCTAAAACAACATATACAGAACAATTGCTATATGTATATGCACACTTACAAAAACTCCATTGACATTAAAGTTTTCATTAAGGAGCTCATTGTCAAAATCTATTAAATCATCAACAGTACCAAAAGGCATTTTCTCTTGCAATTTCAAAAAAGTTTCTGTTGGTATTTTAATATAGGCTTTTGCTAATTTAATTTTCTTTAATTTGCTTGCATTATTAGTAACAAATTGTGTCTAATTTGCAGTTTCTAGGTTTTATCTAAAAATTGTTACCAGTATTCATATAAGTACATTTTCAATTAGATAGTTTATTGTCATACCTAACAAAGAAGTGTGATGGGTTCCGTTTCTGTTTGAATCACTGCATATGCCTATAATAAATAATAAGCATGTAATCAAACATGTGATTTTAACACTAATTTGTACCTGCTTCAGAATATTGTAAATGTCCATCAAATTCTTGTTCTTTTGGTTCCCTTACACCTATAACTACTATTGCATTGTCCATTGCTTCAGTCCATGCTGCATTAGCTTCGCTTCTGTTACTTAATGCTTTCATCGCACTAGTCTGAGGAGATGGTGGAGGTGTCACTTCATTTCTATTTAGTTTGAAGTTAAAAAAAGAAACAACTTATTTTATTACTAAACATACCAAATTCTGATGAGGCTTCGGATTGCATTTCATCAATAACTAAGGCTCCAAGAATGGGCCAATATTGCGAAACGGAACTTGAAGGAATAGGTGAACCGTCAATATTAATATTAACAAACTGCGTTATGGTAATAGTTATAAAATTTTATCGATAATTCCAACATCATTTTAAAACCGAGGTCGGTGAAGTTAGCGACGATTATAGTTAGCGACGATTAGCTGAGCCAGCCGGTATGCGAACAACTAAACATAGATATGTATCGATTCGCGAGCTCATCCAAAAAACTGTCAACTTCAAAAAGTACCCGTTTTATTAAATTCATATTTTAAAGACTAATAAATAAAAGCATATTAAATACAATATCAAATAATTACGATGCTGTTTTTTCGTTAAAGAAAATAAATCGTCGTCAAAGTTGGACTACATAAATGCAAATGCATCGCTCCGCGGCCTCGTCGAAAAAACCGTCTATTTCAAAAAATACCCTTTTTTTTTATTTATATTTTAAACACTAATAAATAAAAGCATATTAAATACAATATCAAATAATTACGATGCTGTTTTTTCGTTAAAGAAAATAAATCGTCGTCAAAGTTGGACTACATAAATGCAAATGCATCGCTCCGCGGCCTCGTCGAAAAACCGTCTATTTCAAAAATACCCTTTTTTTTTATTTATATTTTAAACACTAATAAATAAAAGCATATTAAATACAATATCAAATAATTACGATGCTGTTTTTTCGTTAAAGAAAATAAATCGTCGTCAAAGTTGGACTACATAAATGCAAATGCATCGCTCCGCGGCCTCGTCGAAAAAACCGTCTATTTCAAAAAATACCCTTTTTTTTTTATTTATATTTTAAACACTAATAAATAAAAGCATATTAAATACAATATCAAATAATTACGATGCTGTTTTTTCGTTAAAGAAAATAAATCGTCGTCAAAGTTGGACTACATAAATGCAAATGCATCGCTCCGCGGCCTCGTCGAAAAACCGTCTATTTCAAAAATACCCTTTTTTTTATTTATATTTTAAACACTAATAAATAAAAGCATATTAAATACAATATCAAATAATTACGATGCTGTTTTTTCGTTAAAGAAAATAAATCGTCGTCAAAGTTGGACTACATAAATGCAAATGCATCGCTCCGCGGCCTCGTCGAAAAAACCGTCTATTTCAAAAAATACCCTTTTTTTTTATTTATATTTTAAAGACTAATAAATAAAAGCATATTAAATACAATATCAAATAATTACGATGCTGTTTTTCGTTAAAGAAAATAAATCGTCGTCAAAGTTGGACTACATAAATGCAAATGCATCGCTCCGCGGCCTCGTCGAAAAACCGTCTATTTCAAAAAATACCCTTTTTTTTTATTTATATTTTAAACACTAATAAATAAAAGCATATTAAATACAATATCAAATAATTACGATGCTGTTTTTTCGTTAAAGAAAATAAATCGTCGTCAAAGTTGGACTACATAAATGCAAATGCATCGCTCCGCGGCCTCGTCGAAAAAACCGTCTATTTCAAAAATACCCTTTTTTTTTATTTATATTTTAAACACTAATAAATAAAAGCATATTAAATACAATATCAAATAATTACGATGCTGTTTTTTCGTTAAAGAAAATAAATCGTCGTCAAAGTTGGACTACATAAATGCAAATGCATCGCTCCGCGGCCTCGTCGAAAAACCGTCTATTTCAAAAATACCTTTTTTTTTATTTATATTTTAAACACTAATAAATAAAAGCATATTAAATACAATATCAAATAATTACGATGCTGTTTTTCGTTAAAGAAAATAAATCGTCGTCAAAGTTGGACTACATAAATGCAAATGCATCGCTCCGCGGCCTCGTCGAAAAAACCGTCTATTTCAAAAAATACCTTTTTTTTTATTTATATTTTAAACACTAATAAATAAAAGCATATTAAATACAATATCAAATAATTACGATGCTGTTTTTTCGTTAAAGAAAATAAATCGTCGTCAAAGTTGGACTACATAAATGCAAATGCATCGCTCCGCGGCCTCGTCGAAAAACCGTCTATTTCAAAAATACCTTTTTTTTTATTTATATTTTAAACACTAATAAATAAAAGCATATTAAATACAATATCAAATAATTACGATGCTGTTTTTCGTTAAAGAAAATAAATCGTCGTCAAAGTTGGACTACATAAATGCAAATGCATCGCTCCGCGGCCTCGTCGAAAAAACCGTCTATTTCAAAAATACCTTTTTTTTTATTTATATTTTAAACACTAATAAATAAAAGCATATTAAATACAATATCAAATAATTACGATGCTGTTTTTCGTTAAAGAAAATAAATCGTCGTCAAAGTTGGACTACATAAATGCAAATGCATCGCTCCGCGGCCTCGTCGAAAAAACCGTCTATTTCAAAAAATACCCTTTTTTTATTTATATTTTAAAGACTAATAAATAAAAGCATATTAAATACAATATCAAATAATTACGATGTTGTTTTTTCGTTAAACAATGTTTAAATTGTTTAAAATATAAATAAAAAAAAAGGGTATTTTTGAAATAGACGGTTTTTTTCGACGAGGCCGCGGAGCGATGCATTTGCATTTATGTAGTCCAACTTTGACGACGATTTATTTTCTTTAACGAAAAACAGCATCGTAATTATTTGATATTGTATTTAATATGCTTTTATTTATTAGTGTTTAAAATATAAATAAAAAAAAAAAGGGTATTTTTTGAAATAGACGGTTTTTTTCGACGAGGCCGCGGAGCGATGCATTTGCATTTATGTAGTCCAACTTTGACGACGATTTATTTTCTTTAACGAAAACAGCATCGTAATTATTTGATATTGTATTTAATATGCTTTATTTATTAGTGTTTAAAATATAAATAAAAAAAAAGGGTATTTTTTGAAATAGACGGTTTTTTCGACGAGGCCGCGGAGCGATGCATTTGCATTTATGTAGTCCAACTTTGACGACGATTTATTTTCTTAACGAAAAACAGCATCGTAATTATTTGATATTGTATTTAATATGCTTTTATTTATTAGTCTTTAAAATATAAATAAAAAAAAGGGTATTTTTTGAAATAGACGGTTTTTTCGACGAGGCCGCGGAGCGATGATTTGCATTTATGTAGTCCAACTTGACGACGATTTATTTTCTTTAACGAAAACAGCATCGTAATTATTTGATATTGTATTTAATATGCTTTATTTATTAGTGTTTAAAATATAAATAAAAAAAAAGGGTATTTTTGAAATAGACGGTTTTCGACGAGGCCGCGGAGCGATGCATTTGCATTTATGTAGTCCAACTTTGACGACGATTTATTTTCTTTAACGAAAACAGCATCGTAATTATTTGATATTGTATTTAATATGCTTTTATTTATTAGTCTTTAAAATATAAATTTAATAAAACGGGTACTTTTTGAAGTTGACAGTTTTTTGGATGAGCTCGCGAATCGATACATATCTATGTTTAGTTGTTCGCATACCGGCTGGCTCAGCTAATCGTCGCTAACTATAATCGTCGCTAACTTCACCGACCTTTAAAACCGTAATCACCATCAAGAATATGTTTAATTTGTTTCGTAACATCTCTTGGAGTTTTCATTAAAGTTCGGACATCATTAGGATTTTTTCAGTACTATTAATATAATGACTAAATTATGCTTTAATAATAATGTTCTTAAACAATCTCGAAATTTATTAGAAGAACGATACTCAAAGATAAAATTTCGACTATTAATTTTACCTTCGTCATTTATTTCACCACAGATGTAATGAATACTCTGTGCGTTAGCTTGAATAGCGCCACAGATAGGGCTATTGATTATAAAGTTATGGCCACAAGTTATAGCGCACTTCAGCACAGAAAAATAAACTCCAGTTAAAAAATTAAAAAGGATAAAAAAGTCATCCCTGTGCTAATGCTTTCTTTGTTTACCAGGTAAGGAAACGTGCTTTTAGAAACATCGAAAACACCCTAAATTTAGTATAAGAAATCCCTGCAGTTTGATGCAGTGTTACCAATTACAAGTTGTTGACAGCTGGTTGATTATTGATTTTTGGTTGAATCGTTTTATTCGTGTTATTTATTCATTATTCTTGCTCTTCTCGTTATTTCACCGTTTTCTAAAACATTCTTTTTAATCGTTTTGTTGGATTTTTTTACTAAATACCCGTAAGTATGTTGGCTGTTCTGATAAAAAGAGAAGGAACTAGGGTAGACTCAGAGAAATGGCAGTCCAAAAAGATGCTGTCTTAAAGAAAATGAATGAATGCATAGTTAAAACACTTGAACTCTTTATTAAAAATTTCATTTGTTGACTATTAAGGTAGCTCAGCACCTGCCAAATGATACTCTTTATTCCCAACGACAGTACCGTTGGTGTCGTACGCAAACGAAGAATTTTTAACAATATTGTCGTTACTGAACGACAGGGACCGTTTATTGCAGAATCGAGAATGTCGTTATTTTAAGATAGTCGTTCATGAACGACATCGTTAAGTGTTATAGAATACCGGCCTTAGACTCATAATAGTGAACAGGCACACCTGTTTCAAACGTTGCCACAGAAATAAGCAATAAAAGACGTGTTATAATATTTTTTTCAAACTTCAGTTATTTAGTTGAATTCAGGACATTCTTTCTGTATTAAAAATATGACCATAAAATAATAAAATAAATCTCATTTCTAATTGTAGTCGGTTTTAAAAAAAATCAGTAATGTTAAATTGCTTAGAGTAACTATAGCGACTGTATTATTGTCACATTATTATGAAATTGTTGAGGTTAAACTGAATTCCCTACGCTCAGTTGTAGAAGACACACAGTGTACACTCTTATATTCTCGGTTTTGTTTTGGAAACATCCTATACATACAATAGTTTTCATGTTAACGAACTCTTCTTTACCGGCATAACGCATCATCGGGTCTTAAATTTTCAAAATAAGTAATGATTAGGTCAATATTGATAAATAAACACCTTAGAAGTGTAGTAGTTCGAAGACACTTTTGCGAGAAGAAAAATGAAACAAACGCAGTTAAGGAAAAGGAACTTAACCCCAATTTAGGCGATTACGCATCGAAATATCAAGTATTTCGAGATGAAGATTCTGAAGTAATTTTGGACGTTATCGAAGAAAGGCAAAAGTACGCCCAATTAGAGGATCAATTAGAAATACAAAACCCGTTTGAAGGATTAAATTTAGAAAGTATCTACCTATTTGCAACATTTTGTTGTTGCTAAATTTTGTGTTACAGGGGGAAAAACTGGGGTATTTGATATAGAAGATTTGGTTGAAGTATTAAAACGTGAAAATGCTGATGATGTATTTGTTTCTGTAATGCCAACAAAATATAACTATGTTGATTATATCTGCATTGCGAGTGGTCGATCACAAAAGCATTTGAATGCGATTGTGCAGTTTGTTCGAAGGGTATATAAACAGAAGCGGCATAATGATGATGAGGTACCAAAATTGGAAGGCAAGAACTCAAAAGATTGGCTAGCTTTAGATTTGGGTTGGTATTTTATTAAACATTTTATTTATTATTCTACATCAATAATTCCAGGAAATATTGCTCTACATATATTTTCCAAAGAAGCTCGTACATTATATGACTTAGATTCCCTATGGGCTTTGGGTCCTGAGTTTGATAAAGAATGTAATAAGAAAGATCCCATGGTTGATATGTTGGAGAAGCATACTCAATTTTTGCAAGATTTCAAACCTGCTGATGTAAATAGTTGATTTTTTTTAAGTAATATTTTCTCATAGACAATATGCAGTTTGATTTGTGTCAATGATTTACTCAAAGCAGACTAACTAACTTTTTTTTTTAATCTATATATAGGTGAATCAATTGAATAATGTAAGTGTTTGGTTTTGGTCTTGTAACTTTTAAAATAACTACCCAACCCTTATAAGCAATGACATATTAATATCTAATTGGAAATTATTGTTGCATAGAATTTGGATAGCAACCAATCCAGACCAATTTTCTACTTGTACATGGTTATGTTAATTTCGTTAATTTTTCTCTACAGCATATCGAGTCTATATCATATTGGCCATTGATCATAACGGACACCCCGGTTTTTGATATTTTATAACGGCCACTTTGATCACAACGGCCGCTAATAGTATTTGATTGTAATGGCCAACTTGTTTACAAAGGCCACTCTTTCAGTTGATCATAATGGTCACCTTGATCAAAACGACCAACTTTACAAGTTGTACATAACGGTCACCGTGATCATAACGACCACCTTGATCACAATGGCCACCCTGTTCACAACGACTACTTCAGAAGCTGATCATAACGGCACCGTGATTACAACAACCAATTTTACAAGATAATCATAACAGCCACCAATGCCAGTTTACAGAATGCCTAACTGTGATGATTGCAAACTTGCTTCGATCATGTTCATAAACAACCCCTTCATCACGCCGCAAATTTTTAATTTGCAGTTCCTCCAAGACATCGCAATCCCTGAGGAAGCGTATTTGGGGGAGCTGCTGGCTTTCCATTGGTACATACACATACAAAAGTATAACTTTATTTGCTTAACTACAATTTTAAATTTATATTTAAATTGCAGCAATGACAAATGTCAAACTCTTACAGTAAGTATGTATATATTGTTTAATCTGTAGTGGTAAAATTTGAAACTTTAAAAAGCGCGCCACATTCGTCACCGTCCTGGTAGTAGAGACACAGCCATGTTATGTTAAGAATGCTGCGTTGTCGTTTACAAAATAAAGTTATTTTTCGAGAAAAGATATTCTAAAAATCAGATGTACGTATAGTGTTTAATCCAATATTATTGGCTAATGGCTTTTTTCGTTAAAATTAGTTCATATATTTTCTGGAGTTGTACTACATAGCCAATATAGTTATACACCGATATAAATAAGAACAAATGGAAAGATTTAAAAATATTTGGAAGAAAAAAAATTGTTCTCCATAAATAATTTTAGCATATTTGAGCACCGCTTGTTTATTTAAAAGTTGAATATAAATTTTATAAATTTCTTGTATGCGAAAATTTTAATTAAAATTATGTAATATAATATGGAGTGGGAGCATATGATAAAATTAACATAGTCAAACGTGTTTGTTTAAGTGTATTCTGAATCTTAATTTCATATTCCAATAATTGAATGTTCTCTAATTTTGTTAATAAATGTCTGCAGATTTTTTTAGAAATAAACGTATAAGCATTGATTATAAAGTTACTTGGTATAAGTCCAGAACTATCGAATCAAAGTAAAGATGTTTATACAACTTGAAAATAATATGTAAAACCGATATAACCGGAATCGTTAGAAATCTGAAAATATTTTAGTTGAAGAGAACACGCAGTCGATTATACCGTATTCTAAATGTTTAGATTTAATATATGCCAGAATCCCATAAACTTCTAGTAAACGGTCTCGTTGAACACCCTGTAGAACCTATATAGTACCCAATTTTGATCTTATCTACCATAGCTCTTTATTCATATAAGAAATTTAGAAGGTTTTTCAAAAAGTATGTCAAATCTTCACATTCTGACTTTCAATTTATTTTTCCCTATTCAGGTAAAAAAGTTAAAACAGAGTACAATAACACGAAACAAAAAACGTGCAATAATTTTTTTATTATAATTACTGTTGACATTGCAATTAGGTGGTTACAACACTCAAAAACTCTGTAACACTAATTCTGTCTAGAGGACAGAGTAGTCTATGACGTAACCTAATTCTTCATCCGGTCTCTGATGTTCCATGTTTCTCATTTTGTATTCTTCTGCAATCGTCGCATAACCCAACACGGGAGCAACACTGTTGTTTTGGCACGTTTTCTTTGCAGACTTCAGGTACGCTCTCTGTCCAATTTTTCTCTTCGTGTTCATCATCGCGTATATCTTGTACTTCTTCGTTTTTATCTGAAATGTGACATAGGCATGAGTAATTTCAATTATGTTGCATTCCCTATATAAGTGACTGAAAACAATTTCTAAAAAAATAAGATAAAAAACCTTAGTTACTACTTCATATTCGGACGGAACAGACCCCAAAAAACATTTCTCGATTCCTTTTTCGATATCTTTTTCAGGGCCTGTCTTGAATAATGCTTTTGTTCGTTAAAAAAACCTTCGTCACGTCCTTGATTCTTTTATTGTTTACTAGAAACTTTCTTTTCGCCAGACATTTTATCGGCAATCCCTTTTTCTCCCTCTTGTAGCTGCAGCAGAAATGTTGCGAAGCCTATCTTTAAAAAAACACCTTAGAGAAAGGTTGGTTAAAATTTTATTGCCAAATTCTACCTGTAGCATACTACAAAGTAGAATATCTAACATGAATGTCAATTATGTACTTTATTAACTCTCACTGCATGATCATTGTCGTACGACGTCTTCCACTATTGGCGTCAGTGGGCGTTGTGATTAAAGTGGACGTTATGATAATGAGGACGAATGGGCGTTATGATTACGGTGGCCGTTTTGACCAACTTGTAAAGTTGGCCGTTGTGATCATTGTCGTACGACGTTTTCCACTCACTACTGGCGTCGGTGGGCGTTGTGATCAAAGTGAAACAGTAGCCGTTGTGAATAAGTTGGCTGTTATGATCAAATATATCATTAGTAGCCGTTGTAATCAAGATGGCTGTTATGAAATAGCAAAAATTAGGCCATTGTGATCAGGCTCCAGCATATTTGGTTTTTCTAATTTTCGTCTTAACGTATTAATATATGCTTAATTTAGTATAAGGAGAGAAAGAGTAAAGTAGAGCAACTCTACGACTATACATAGGTACAATTCAATTGTTTTGCTTTCTTGTTAAATTTAATAACTACCCAATTCTTATATGTAATGACGTATTAATATCTAATTGAAAATTGTTGTTGCTGCTGCGTAGAATTTTGGTAGAAACCAATTCAGACCGGTTTTTTACTTGTCCGTGTTTTGTTTTACGTATTAATTTCTGCTTAATTTTGTATAAGCAGAAAAGGATATATCGTAGAGTAGAGCAACTTCCTTTTGTAACTCCACAACTTATAAATAAGTTTTTCTGTCTGCCGGCCATCCGTCCATATGTAAACATATGAAAATCACAGGTCTGCGATGTTTATGAAACTTTGCATAAGAGTCTTACTTATAATACAGCAGATCTGATTAGATTTTGGGCATAATTTTCCCATTCTTCGAATTTTTACAAACTAAAAGTTGTTTGTAATTTCATTACCCACAACTTTTGCTTAGACCATTTTTGATCTGATAAGTAATTACTGAGTGACAATCACGTGACGCTAATTGTTTTAGTAGTATCTCCAAGAATATAAATTATACAATAAAAATGATGTAAAGCAAGTTCTTGGAAATATTATCTATAACTTTTATTTGAACTATTTTTTAAAATAAATTTTTCCTCTGTACGAAACGCTAGAGCCGTTAAGAAAGGAACTATAAATTATTTTGCGCAAAAAGACAATTCCGAGCGATATGTGTTACATTATAGTCTGAAGTATTGTATTTGTTATGAAAAATTCGCTTCTTGCTTATGCTTGATGCTTTTAATTTTCAATTACAAATGCTGTTTTTAAGTGATGTTTGTTTGTATACATTCAAGCAGTTTTTGTCAAGGTTATGCAGAGTGATTTTTCTCGATGGAACATTCGAGGCCATGACAAAATGTCAGAATGAAAAATGAAAATTTGAGTTAGGGGTTTCCGGTATTAATCTACCAAATGAAAATATGTTTGACTTTCTGTTATACGGGACGTCAGCTTTCCTTATTGTAAATGGAACACCCCGTATATGTTTCATTTTTGAATTGCTGACTTCATTCTACATCAGTTTTAATAACAAAGTGATATACCTAACTACAATGATTTTAAGATAATGAATACTTTATAAAAAAATATTGAGGTTTTACTGTAACTTTGAAATTCTGGTAATCTGGTGATAAAAAGTAATGTCTAGATTTTTACCATGTAATTTTATTACTCTATTACACTATGATATCCTTGTAAAAGATTTAAAAATTTTTTATATAGGGCGAAAGAGAATTGACGGTAAATTTGGGAAATAAAATTGGCAACTTTTTTTAAAATAGCAACAAAGATTAGTGAACATAACTTATTAACTATAACTTTTATAACTTATTTATTTTGTGTCCCCAAAAGTCTCAAAAGCGTTAAACTTGGGTATAGGGATATGTCAAGAATTTTTTTTTTCTAAATTTACTATAGAATTCAACAGGATGAGAAAAAAAGACAATTAGTAATGATTTGACAGTTAATAATTTACCATTATGTATCTCGATTTCATGCAAATAAAAATAATAAAGATTTCCCAATAACTACTTTATTTTAGAGTTTTTCATAGTAGTTTGCTAAGACTTTGTGTTCAGTTTGGTGATTCTCTTTCAAACCCAACAAAATGTTCCGGGGTGTTCTATTTAAGAAAAAAGTGTTCCGACTATTATCTTTAGAACACGACTCTCAATTTTGTTTTTCTGTTTTCACACTTGTAACTATGACTCGGAGATTCAATTTCAATTAACACAAAACACGTTATGCTGATATGAATTGTATCTTTAAAAAAAGCGTACTGTTACATAAGTACAAAACTAACTATATCTATTAAAACTAACAGTTACCAAGCAAGATGTAAATAGATAAAACGACAATGGAAACACACAACAACACATAGAAAGCAGCGTTCGGATGACTATACAAATAATTTGTCCAAAAGTAACCACCATTAAAAATGATACTAGTTTGTCGATTTGACCGATTTTGTACCTCCAAAGACAATAAACTCACCAATAGTGCACACTTTAAGTGTGGACAGCCTGTCAGTACGGAGGTACTAACACCTAAACCTCTTCATAAACACTAATTTTGCCTATCAGAAAAGCAAATCAACGATATCAACTTTACATGAGATTGTAAAACCATAGAGGGACCATAGGCAAAAGGAAAGCCCTATCAATCTTTATGTACATAGAAAGGGCGTTTACAACCCCCCCCAATACCCCCATAACCCACCCCCCCAAAAAAAAAGGAAAACCCCATTATCATTCAATGGATAAACAACATGCTGATGGGTAGAGGGAGTGATGGGTAGAGAGCCACTCAGCATTGGTAGCGCCAACTATGTGGTAGCCACTACAAGAGGCTACCCACATGAGGAGAATTATCCCCACTACTGTGGTCGCTAGTAGTGGATGAACTACTGAACAACTTGCGTAGAGAGGGTATAACGTTCTTGGTTATGCTGATGACATAACCATAACGGTGAGGGGAAGCATGACTCCATTATTGGGGAGAGAATGCAAAATGCCATTAACCTAACACGCAATTGGTGTCAAAAAGAGGGCATGAACATAAACCCGAATAAAATCACAATTGTAGCTTTTACTAAACGAAGGAATTTAAATATTCCAAGTATTCAATTAAATGGAATCACCATTCCCCTCTCTAAGGAGGTAAAATACCTGGGGTGACACTGGACCAAAAATTAACGTGGGAGAGTCACCTGACAAAAATTACCAACAAGGCCATAAAAACTTTATGGTCATGCCGCCAAATGGTTGGCAAAACGTGGGGTTTAAACCCCAGGGCAACTAACTGGATCTACAAGCAGGTAATCAGACCTGGAGTCCTCTATGCATCCGCAGTTTGGTGGAGGAAAGTAGACCAAAGTACCGCGCAAGCAAAGCTGGCAAAGGTGCAAAGGCTTGCATGTCTGCTCATCATAGGTGCCATTAAATCCACACCTACAGCCGCGATGGAGACCCTTCTCAGTCTGGATCTTCTACCGGTGGCAATTAAGGAGGAAGCTATGAAGCAGACCCTCAAATTACATGAGGTATACCATTTTAAAGAAGGCAACCTCAAAGGTCATCTAGGAATCCTTAGAACCACTCCTTTACTAGACATGGCTGCAGTAAGCGACCAGACGAACCCTAAAATGATCTTTGATCATAAATACAATGTCCGATTCCCCACTAGGGAAGACTGGACTGGAGACACGGACTGCGTGCCGGGATCTTCCCAAAAATGGTTTACAGACGGATCTAAAATGGGAAATGGTGTGGGGGCAGGAGTGGTAGGACCAAGGTTTAAAAGACACGAGTCCCTCAGTGCTGACGCTACCATTTTTCAAGCAGAAGTACACGCCATCCACATGGTGGCAGAACATCTCCTCACCAAAAACCGATGCAAACAGCATATAAGCATCATGTCGGACAGTCAAGCGGCATTAAAAGCACTACAAAGTAATAGATTGAGATCACACATGCTACACGAGTGCCATCAGGCCCTAAATCAACTGGCGGACAAGAACAAAGTTGAACTTGTCTGGGTGCCAGGGCATGAGGGAATAGGAGGCAATGAGGAAGCAGATCAGCAAGCAAAGCTAGGGGCAGCAAAACCTTTTATAGGGCCATCTCCTATGTACGGCTTTAGCCAGAGGGATTATCAGGGGGTTATTACCAACTGGGCCAACAAACAAGTCAACAGAACCTGGAGTAATTTGCCAGGTCTCAAACATTCTAAGAAATTTCTTAGCCCTAATCAAAAGAGGGGAAGGAAGTGTTAAACTTACCCAGAAGAGAGTTAAAACTACTCTGTGGTATACTAACAGGACACATCCATTGCAGGTATCACTTGAAAAAGATGGGACTGGTGGATGATGATACATGCAGGTACTGTGGTGAAGAGGTGGAGCGCATGGACCACATCATTATGAGGTGCCCGGCCCTGTGCCTAAAGAGATACAAACACTTAGAACTCATCTTCATTTTGGAAGAAGATCTACTAAAACTCCCGACTAAGGATCTGATCGAATTTGTCAAAGACATAGATCTTTCCTAAGTCCAACTAGAGGGGGGCACAAAAGATCTAATCTGGTCGCAGTGCAGGAGGTTCTTTCCATGACACTCACCCCATTCCTAATAATAATAAAAAAACCCCATTTTTTTTAATCCGAAGAAAACCCAAAAAAAAAAAAATATTTTTTATTAAATTTAACAAAAAGAGATAAAACATTTTTTTTTTATCAAAACTTTTTTTGGTACAAAATTTTAAAAAAAAACTTTTTTAAAATATTAAATATTTTTATTATATTTTTTATTTATTTTTTAAAAAAAAAAAAATTTTTTTATTATATTATTATTAATTATTATTATATTAATTATAATAAATTATAAAAATTAAATAAAATTATTTTATAATATAAAAAAATTAAAAAAAATAAAAAATATTAAATTTTATTTTATTATAATAATATTATAAAATAAAAAAATTATTTATATAAAATAAAAATAAAAAAAAAAAAAAAAAAAAAAAAAAAAAAAAAAAAAAAAAAAAAAAAAAAAAAAAAAAAAAAAAAATTAAAAAAAAAAAAAAAAAAAAAAAAAAAAAAAAAAAAAAAAAAAAATAAAAAAAAAAATAAAAAAAAAAATAAAAAAAAAAAAAATTTTATTTTTTTTTAAAATATATTATAAAAATTTTATATAATATATTTAAAATTTTTAATTAATTTTAAAAAAAAAAAAAAAAAAAAAAAAAAAAAAAAAAAAAAAAAAAAAAAAAAAAAAAAAAAAAATAAAAAATTAATAAAAAAAAAAAATTTAAAAAAAAAAAATAAAAAAAAAAAATAATTAAAAAAATATAATAAAAAAAAAAAAAAAAAAAAAAAAAATAAAAAAAAAAAAATTTAATTTTTAAAATTAAAATATTTAAAAATTAATTTTTTAAAATTTAAAAATTTAAAAAAAAAAAATAAAAAAAAAAAAAAAAAAAATAAAAAAAAAGAAAAAAAAAATAAAAAAAAAAAAAAAAAAAAAAAAAAAAAAAAAAAAAAAAATATAATTAAAGAAAAAAAAAAAATTGTTAAAAAAAAAAATATATAAAAATTTTTTAAAAAAAAAAATTATTTTTTTTTAAAAAAAATAATAAAAAAAAAAAATAAAAAAAAAAAAAAAAAATTAAAAAAAAATATAAAAATTTTAAATAAAAAAAATTATTAAATTTTTAAAATAATAATTTTTTTTTATTAAAAAAAAAAAAAAAAAAAAAAAAAAAAAAAAAAAAAAAAAAAAAAAAAAAAAAAAAAAAAAAAAAAAAAAAAATAAATATAAAAAATAAAAAAATAAAAAAATAAAAAAAAAAAAAAAAAAAAAAAAAAAAAAAAAATAAAAAAAAAAAAATAAAAAAAAATTTGGTCTATAGAAGGAACGCGTGCTCTTAATGACCAAGAAAGGGATGATATAATTGAGAAGATATCAGCACCTCGAACTATCGAATTATATTATTTCTTCCAGGGGTATTTGCAAGCGGCTCCCCAAATTCTATTTCAGTTACATATTCTCATGAGATACACCGCTGAAGTGGATACAGACACAGGTACTATAGATTGCATATTTTTGACCTATTTATTTGTTATTATCTTTTCCTAATTTATCTACTCTTCTCTAAGAACCAATTAAACGATATCATTTTTTGTGCCTTTTTTAAAAGTTATTGACCTTAATAGTCAGGTTAGTTATCATCGTATAACATAATTTAAAATAAAACATAAATCCACCTACAAAATATGTCGTCCGGTTTCATTTTAAAATTTAATTTTTGAGCGAAAATGACCGTACTAGAAACCTCTTTTATTTTTTCTGAGTATTTTCAAGAATATTTGTAATACTTATACATAGTGAATTTTTTGTATGGCGATCTCGGAAACAATAGCAGATAGAAAAATGGTCAAAAAGGGAAAGATTTGCAGAATTAGTAGCCGAACAAAATAAGTGTACAAAAATTAAAAAAAAAAAACATGACGGATACTGCAGATATTTGAAGAAATTCAATTTTGCCAATTATCTTCAACTTGTTCTTTCTCTCTTACTGTAATGAATAGAAAAAATCTTTTAAAGACAAAATTTGTTCACACTTTAGAGGTGAACAAACACACGTAATCAGATTCGTGTAGCGGCTTTTGTCTTCGAAATATAATACAAACCTTAACTGATGATTACTTACATCATTTACTTACTTTTTTTCTTTTCAATGGTATTACACCACAAAACGTATTTCTTTATTTTTATGGTTTAAAAAATCTTGCCCGGCTATGGAATGATTAGGATGATTACTGTCAGTTTTATTGGTGTTTAGTAGTGGCCGTAACAAGTTAATTATGGTTTAGACAAATGAGAAACTTGTAGGATAAAGTGTTACATTATTTATAACAAAAATAGTCAACGTTCTCCAAAACGCTACTGCTTACCTATTGAATTGTGATTGCCATCAGACAATATTGCACACCTTCAAGAATTTGTACAACAATTTACCAAAAAGAGTTTTTCAGTTTTGTTAAACCCAGAAATAGGGTTAATATCGATGAAAACGTGCAGATAAAAGTTTTGGCTGTTGTTAATCAACGTCTGTCTACATCAACACTACAAATTACACACGACGCTGGTCATAAAGCACAGTAGTGAGAACATTAGCCAAACATAAATACCATCCTTTCAAACTATTAGTTGGTCAAACTTTACATCCTGGCAATGAAAAAAGATGATAAAATTTTTCTACTTGGTTCATAAATGTGTGTCTTGAATATATCTTACAAACTGTGGTATGTTGAATCGTCGCAATTAAAACTTTTTAGCGCAGGAAAATCCTCATCGTTTAGAAGAAAGATGGTTTCATAATAAGTTCGGCTTCAATTGATGGTGTAGTATTATTGGTTCTCAGCTTGTTGGGTACTTTATTTTTAATAGAACTTTAACTGAAAAATGATATCTCCCATTTCTAGGGAGAATTTGATAGTATACTGGATGAATTAAATTTACAGGTTCTCGAAACCTACTTTGTTTCAACACGACTGTGTCGGAGTCCAATTCATGCACAAGTCAAATTATTTTTTTCTTGCTTTTTGTTGAATATTAAGACTTGATTTTTGATCGGATTCAGATAATGCATATTGCGATGTTTTAAGCATATATTTTTATAAACAAAATATTTAAATTATTGAGCAATGAGAACGTTAATTGCATTTTTAATCAACTCTCAGGTGTCTTGGGTCTTTTCATTGAAAGTTAACAATTATGAGATAACTAATTTAATTTACACACAAATGAACCAGTTTTTATATGAATAAATAAGGAAACCTTAAAATTTAAATAAAAATGTTTACTTAGCGTAAGGTGTATGCATGAACTAATTTTTAATCAAAATATACATGGATAAAACTTATTTGTCATATAACTTAATTATTATTTTTTAATTGTCAATTTTTGCCAACACATAGTTGGCTATGATATGTGAAGGATCGACTTTAATGCAAATTACATTTTTGTTAATGTTACGTTACACGAGTCGACACCTCGACACATTGTTAATTATTATTTTAATTGACCGACCTTTCGTAGAACATGTCTTCCTCCCATTTGATGTGGTCATCGATGCGATGTCATTATGGTGGATTTTCTTTCTATCAACTCACATCGAGTGCACTGATTTTATTTGTAGAAGAAATTTATCGATCGATTTATTTTTGTATCGCTAGTTTTATTGGCCAAAAGTGAATATGCCAACTGCATATTAAACGAATATGTAACTTAATGTTGAATGAATTCTCGGGACTCTATCAACTTCAATGTTCAAACTTAAAGCAATGAATGAATCCCTCGACTGCCTGTCGTAACTAGTATTCTTCCCTTAACCTCACTTCGTCTTCAATGTCTTTTTGAAAAGTGTTTTATCTTTTTCTTTACTCACTTTTATCCATTCTAACACATAGCAATTGTTTTTAACCTTTAACATTTGAATTTCGTTTCAACACAAATTTTAACCTTCATCGAATTAACGCGCGTTTATCGTCTGTTAACTCACACACGAAGTTAATTGTTTTTTTTTCGAAACAAAAACTCGAAATCTTCAAAAATATTTTAAAGTGCTAAACTTTTGAATTCAATGTAATACAAGATTTTTTAAAGAAGTTTTGAACTAGTTTTTCACAAGCTTTTGAATGCTGAATTTCAAGATTTTTAAAATGATAAACAAAAAAGTCAAAATATTCACAATATTTTAAAGTGCTATAACTTTTGAACCCAATGTAGCACCGCATTTTTGGAGGCAGTTTTTGAATTAGTTTTTAACAAGCTTTTGAATGCTGTAGTATAAGATTTTTAAAATCATAAACAAAAAGTCAAAATCTTCAAAAAAATTAAAAGTCATGTTTGAATAAGCTTTTAGAGCGCTTTCGAATGATATACCACTCGATGTGATAGCTTAATTACTTTTTAATATAATAATGTAACTGTGTTTGATCTTTGACCTTAAATATTTTACTGCCCCTAGGGGCGTCAAGAGGACTTTTTCTACTCTCATAAAGTTCTAAAACATATAGAAAATTTAAATTTTTTTATAGAAAGACAAAAATAATTTATATGGTCCTAAGTTCTTACCCTTTATATACAGATTTAGCTTCCGCCATTATCCCTCCTCAATATAGTATTAATTGCAATAACATAAACAATTACGAAACAAGAGTTGTGGTTTATATTCCAAGATAGGACAATTTTTTTAATATTGAAAATCTTATTCAAATTTTTGACAATAATACAAACATTTATTTGTAGAAAACTATTATCGGTTATGTTGTAACTAAACTGACAAAAATGTTAAATAATTTATTTAAAAATATCCAGTTGTTCTATCTCGAAAGACCATTCTACTAAGAGGGTCACCTTATTTGTAAGACGTGGATTTTTCAGGTCCGATATTTTTACTACTACTTAATTCTACTTAATGCAGAAAATCAAGAAAAATTTGATAAATTCCTAGTAATTTTTGGGTTTTTGAAATTATAACTAAGATTTTATCAAATTATGCAAATTACATCGACAATACTAGTGTTCAACTTTCTGTCATATTTATCCCTCATAGGATTATTATATCTGAATATTCACTTTACGTCACGTCATTATTATTGTCATATTATAATTTACCAACTTGAATGTTTTTAATAACATTCCACAAAGAATAAATAAACTTACAATATAAATTCATAATTAGCATAAACTTCACTCTTTTCAACGCACTATACTGTCCTACGCCATTATAAATAGTAGCTACTTTCGGTGAATTTTAACCAAATAACTTTTATTTTCTTTACGGAAGATGCAACAGTGTATTTTTTTATATTACTTTCAACAGGCCGTATTTATGCAAAGACATACTCATCTAAAGCGCGTCTTCTGCTTTTGAGGACATGGGCTAGCGCTATTAACACTCCTAATTGTGTTTCTACAAATCAGTTAAACGCATAAACGTCCATAAACTATCAAAATCCTCGCTACTTTTTTAACAGTTAACCCACGTGACAATTTAGAAATAACTTCTTTAATTTTCAAGAATAGATCAGAGTGATAGACATTTTCAATAATTTCAATATATGGACACGCGTTGCATAACTCGTATTATAATTTCCTTTCTTATTTAAATTTTATTTCAGATTCGGTTCTCGAGAAAATTTTACATTTACATATGAAAAATTTGATTAAATAGTATTGGAGATATTTGAGATTATAAGATTCACAGACCTGTAACTCGTCGGCCCATTTAATCTTTTACTAATTAACCAAATTTCTATCAAAAATCTTTAACAAATTTGTAGGTTTTAAAACTCGTTCACACATCTTTCATTCAACGTTTAGGTAATGTGAAGATAAATCTGATGTTTTCCTGGTTACTTTTGATGTTAGATCATCGTTTACAAACGTTACTGTCAAAGATTCTCTTTCAATTAACGGATAAATATTATGTCAACGTTGTAAAGATGTAAGACTAATATCTCTCATACAAAAGTGCTTTTCCTCTACGTACTTCCAATCCTGCAATAACGTTTACGAACAGATTCCGGGTACTGCTTTGGGTTCCTCTCTATCGTCTGTGGTCGCCAACAATCTGAATTTAGAGCTACATCATCTTCTTGATACTTCCGGAAGGATATAGCATACAAGTTATTTCAAAAGTCGTTATATATCACTTGCATCTTCACTATCAAGGTTTGATTTCTTCTACCTCTTTAGAATCAACAACAGTTTTTCTGCCTTAAATTCACAAGCTTACTGACGAAACAAACTTCATTGCAAAAACGACATTAAATCAGTTTTACATTTTCTAAAAAGTCTCACAAGTTTTACCTTCTCCTAAGAATAAGTTTTCCACGCTTTCTTCTTAAAGTGTATATCGTATTTCTTATTTATGTGGTTTAGTGTACATATGTAAAATTGGTTGATTTATTAGTATACGTATTTGGTAACATGACCATTGTGTTAGGGAAGAACACGTTTCCACATCTGCCACAACTGACCATTGTTTGAACACTGATTACAAGATGGATTTTGACAATTTGGCTTTGATTGCAACCTCTTTATTTTTCACCTTCTTTATTCCTCAATAGGAAAATTAGAGAAATTATGAAAATCATCAAGCATCCCAACAACTTCAATTGTGACATGTTACAAACTTTCACTTTGGGGATTCTTATCGTTAACCCCACTCTCTTTCCTTCAAATTCAAACCTATCAGCTCCAAGTTTTACGATCCGTGACAATTTTTTTTCTATTTTCTTTCAATCTAGAATCTGGTTTAGCGGCTACCGTTCAATCCCGGAATACGTTTTTGTTTCAATAATGACATGGAAGCACTACTTCTTACGTAACATGTGTTTTTAAACTTCGTCGTAGAAGTTGGCGTTCACATTTTGTGTTTGTAAACCTACCACCCCGTTACGATTTAATTGTAGTACTGTACTACAATAAGTTCACAATCACAAAGTGTAACAAAAACTGCCTCGATGGATATTAAAAAGCACAGATTACCTTGGTCCAATCCTTGGTCCGAATTTCAATTAAATGTATGGCGATCTTGTTAACCGTAATAGATACAAAGGATTTTTTGTGGTATTTTGCATTTGTTTTACATTGCTATTCTTAGAATTAAAATATGACGTTTTGTCTTTTCAGGGCTGTTACCATCTTCATTTTCTTAAATACGGACTTGTATTTTTTATTTCATGATTTTATAGCGCTTGATATTAAAAATTCACTGATATATTATTACCAAATACGCTAATCTTTTTTGAAATCAACATTGTCTTGAATGTTTTTTTAAATATTATATTTCATAAAAATCATATACGATCTTACAGAAATACGGCAAAAGCATCACAATCTTACCTTAATCTATACCCTAAACGGCGGCAACCATCAGCAGTTACTTTTATAATATTTCAAAATCCATGAGTAAGTGCTGTAGTTTAAATAGAAAGAGAAGTAAATACCAAATTCGAAACACAGTGAATGAAATTAACGTTCTCGCTCAAATATACATCGACCCTGATAGTTCTTCAAGAAAAATTGCTAACGATTACGAAGTAGGGCCTACAACTGTGAAAAGGATACTAAAAAAACAAATATTATGATTTTACATTTTTGCAAGTTCAAACATTACATGACAATGATCCTAACAGAAGATTAATGTTTTGTAGGAGGTATCAAACTAAATTACGAAACAATCCTTTAATACACAGTACAATTTTATAGACAGACGAGTCAACTTTTACAAACAGTGGATTATTTAATTCCAAAAATAAACACTTTTATGCACAAACCAATTCGCATTTGACAAAACAAGTTAGACCACAAGATCGTTTCTCGCAAAATGTATGGTGTGGAATAATAAACAAAAAAATAACTGGGTCAGTATTTTTAGACGGAAATTTAAATCAAGAAAGATATTTAAATGTGCGGAATGATGTTTTTGATGATATGGCTTTGGAAACTCGAAGATAGGTGCTATATTGTATGCAAGATGAATGTAGTTCTCACAATGGAAGAAGGGTTCAACAGTACCTAAATTTCTTATTTCATCGTAATTGGATTGGTACAAATGCACAAGTAAGATGACCTCCACGATCACCATGCCTTAATTCAGTGGACTATTTCATATGGGGCATGATAAAAAATGAAGTGTATGGGAAAGATTCCTTTAATAACGTCAACCAATTTCGGCAAAGAATAATTGAAGCATTTGCAAAAATTACGCCACGAATGGCGGCCAATGCAACATATCAGATATCTACAAGAAGACAATTGTGCATTGATAATAACGGAGAACATTTTGAACAATTTTTATAATTTTCTTGTTTTCTTAATTTAACTTACTTTAGCTTTTATTTTGGCTTTCGTCGAATGTGTTATTTATTTTGTTATTAATATTACTATTTTGAATTAATTGGTTTTAGAAACCTACATTTATAATTTTTTTAATAATTTTATAATACTCACTCATACTCATCGTAAAATGGTCAAAGTGTAACATATCAGTTAATTTGTAATATCAAGCGCTATAAAATCGTGAAATAAAAAATACAGGTCCGCATTTATAAAAATGAAGATGGTAACAGCCCTGGAAAGACAAAACGTCACAATTTAATTTAAGAACGGCAATGTAAAACAAATGCAAAACACAACAAAAAATCCTTATAAATATTTTTAAAATTTTGCATAAGAGCGATATCGCAGAAAAAAATTTTTTGGTAAATTTGGATTCTGTCGTGGTTCCGAAACCAATCGGATAATTTTAAATTATTTGGGTCATTTTACTTGTCTTCAAATAAGCAATTTTTTTCCATTTAACCGACTTTGTATCTATTACGGTTTACAAGATCCCCATACATTGAATTTAATTCGGACCATCCTGTATAATGCGAACGTTTAGTCTGGAATAATGAATATATCTAAGTTCCAGATCGTTACATAAAAACCCTCGGAAACATGTCAATTTGGTTTTTTTAAAGCGCATATTTCTTGATACTCAAATTAATTTTGTATCCTCTCTACTTTTTGCAATGACGTCATCAATAATTTTTTTAAATGGCACTACCTAATTTTTTTGTAATTTTAGGTAAATATAAGCATTCTGATTCAGAAATGTGTCACTTTTGAAATTGACAATGACAGTTCCGAGATAATAATATTAAATGGTTCGTTATGTGACACAAAAGCAAAAATTTCAATTTTTAAAAATTTTATCACTTGTTTTAACAAACTATTTTTAGTTTTATTCTATTGGACATATGTATATGTATAAGAAACGTCACATAAAATAACAAAAATTACAAACAAACATAATCTATTATACCACAGCCATCTTAGAAGAAAAAAAGCACCAGTTGCGTATGGACATACCTACCTCTACTAAGAAATTTTTTTAAATTTGGATTTAAAAATGTTTAATGTCTTAGCTTGTTTAATTTTAGTGGGAATATTGTTATATATTCTTAAATTCATAATATTTGGGTTGTTCATTTCTAAGAAACTGTGAAATAACGGTACTCGGAATTTATTATTGTTTCGAGTTGAATAGGGATGTACCGTGCTTTGTGTGCCGAAGTTATTTTTGTTGTTATACAGGGTGTCCCTAAAATGTGTGGACATCACTTAGCCACAGATTCCTGGGCTCAAAATAAGATGATTTAACCCTACTTACCTATATCCAAAAGTGCTTCGTTTAGCCAGTATTCTGATTCAAAGTTCAAAAGAAATTTTTTTATTTTGCTTATAACAAAAGAACGGTTTTGTCAATTTTTATGATATTTGGTATTGCACTCCTTACAGATGTAGGTCATCTTTTAAGGTGATATTAGTTACTATCAGTAGACCATTAGTGTTCGAAACACGAGTAACCCAGCAAAAACCACTCAAAAACTTTTTAATGTTAAGGCCAATAACTTTTCAAAAAATAGTTTCAGAAAGAGACATTCAATAGTAAACTTTTTTGTTACTTATTAATTGATGAGATCTTTTAAGGTTTAGATACAAAAAATAAAATCTGAGGAACCGCGCACTACATTTCTTAAAACAGATATTATCTAGCAGTCTGGTATTCTAAAAAATAAATGACGATAAGGCATTTTGTTATGATATTTATTAGTAGATATGTACTTTACTAGATCTACAGTAAATGCTCAATGTGACCACCACCTTCCTAGATGCAAAGGTTGATTCGACGCAAAAAATTGAACTGTACTCGTTGTAACATTTCTGCATCATTCTTAATGGACTGTGAAGTGTTCTGTACTCTGGCCCAAAGTTCGTCCTGTGTGTTTATAGGACGAGAATACACTTTACTCTTTAGAGCTCCCACACAAAAGAATCGCAAATATTTAAATCTGGTGAACGAGGTGCCCATTTTGCAAGAGCATCAGCTCCTCTGCCTATCCATTTGTTAGGAAACTGTACATGAAGATGATTCCGAACGTTCAATGTAAAATGTGGTGGTGCTCCATCATGTAGAAACCACATGTCGCGTCTAAGATTTAACGGCAAGTGTTCTAATAAATCGGGTAAGGTATTTACAAGGAAGTGTAAATAATTCTTTCCATTTAAACAATTTGGTAAAATGACAGGGCCTATGATGAAACTGCCGATTATCCTTACCCATATATTAATTCGAAACTTATGTTGAAAGTGGCGTTGCTTGATGACATGTCGATTTTCATCTGCATACATATGTTCGTTGTGCAAATTTGTCATACCCCTCCTTGTGAAACATGCCTCATCGGTAAAGAGAATTTTGCTATTAAAATTGACATCTTCAGCTCTTCTTTCTTGAATGAACCTACAAAACTCAAGACGCGCGATGGAATCAGCTGGCAAAAGCTCCTGGACGTTTTGTACATGATATAGCAAAAAAAGATATGAGCAATTGTTCTTTAAACATCGAGCACTTACTTCTGGAGTTTCTTCTACTATTTCCAGAATTTGTTCTTTTAACTTGGGTGTGCGAATTGTACGAGCACGTTCACGATCAGCTGTGATCGATGCAAGATTTCCTGTTTCGCGAAGGCGTCTTTCAATGTTTGCAAAAGTTTGACGATTGGGCACGCGACGATTTGGAAATTTTTCGTTGTACACTCTAACACTTCTCCGACAATTTCCTTCGCAATATCCTAAAACCATCAACATATCCGTTTGCTCAGCATAAGTGTAGTTTCACTGCTAAAGATCACTAGCTAACACCAACAGCAATTTAAGTCGCTTCACAATTGATAACCAATAGCTATTATCATTTATTTTTTAGAATACCAAACTGCTAGATAATCAGCAGTCATACAAACTGCGCAGAATATCTTCTTTAATGCAGAAATAAGAAGCATCCAAAAACATAATCAAGTACACAAAAACAGCAAACTAGTTAGTCTGTTTCCGTTTTTGGACAAAAACAACATTCTTAGAGTTGGAGGAAGATTAGAACATTCACTAATGTCATACAACAAAAACATCCAATAATTCTACCTCACACGAGTTATCTAACCCTACTTATTATCAGAGATGCCCACCACAATACTCTACATTCCACCAACCAAGCAACGCGGGCGTATATACAAAGAAAATATTGGATAACAAATGGGAAAAAGGCAGTTAGCAGCTATATCAACAAATGCGTTAAATGCCTAAGGTACAACGCAAGAATCACCCACCAACTAATGGAAATTTACCGGCACCAAGAGCAACGCCATCTCCACCATTCCTTCACACAGGAGTAGATTACACCGGACCAGTCCAAATACGGGCACTAAAAAAGGAAGAGGGCATAAATCATATAAAGGTTACATCGCCGTATTTGTATGCCTTTCAACTAAAGCAATCCATTTGGAATTAGTCAGTAGCTTGACCACCGATGCATTCATGGCAGCTTACAAAGGTTTACCGCTAGAAGAGGTCATTGTGCACATCTATAGCGACAATGGAACAAACTTCGTGGGAGCCAGTAAAATTCTAGAAAGAGAGATTTATCAGCTAACTAAAGAAACTACAGTTCAAAACTCAATAGCCATGAAAGGCACACAATGGCACTTTATTCCACCTGCAACTCCCCATTTTGGAGGACTATGGGAAGCTGGAGTGAAATCCATGAAGCATCACCTAAAACGAATAATTGGAAACTCAACACTAACATATGAGGAGTTAACAACACTATTACACCAAATAGAAGCATGCCTGAACTCCCGCCTCTCTGCCCATTGGATGAAATTTGGGAAAACAGGAAAGTCGAAGTTTTAACTCCAGGACATTTCTCGTAGGAAGAGAAATAGTATCACCTCCAAATCCAATCACCACGCCAATAACGAACAATTTATCTTCGAGATGGAGACTATTACAAAAATGAAAGGGGACTTTTGGCAATCTTGGTCTTCAGAGTATCTTCGTCGTTTACAACAACGTTACAAATGGCAGACTAACCAAGACAATCTGAAGCAAGGTGCAATTGTACTAGTAAAAGAAGACATCAATCCTAGCCAATGGCCATTGGCCCGAATAACAGAAGTTCACCCCGGGACAGACAACAAAGTACGAGTAGTGACAATTAAAAAAGCAGATGGAAACAGCTTTAAACGAAGCATAACAAAATTAATCCCATTGCCGACAAACGTGGATGTACCAGTAACCCCTAAAGAAGAACTCAGGGTCAATACTAACACAATTCAAGTAAAAGCAAGAAGAATCTTCGTATAGGACATACCATAACCTATCTTCTACTATTCCTCACATGTATGCCTTATAACAGTCGGGCAGAGCATGAAATACGCTATCCACAACCCGGGCTATATATTGAACACATAGGATGGGCTAACATCGAAAAGAGGAACGTTTCGAACTCAAGTAAAATTCGAAAAAGGCAGGCTGTATACAGATGCAACTAAGGTATTCGCAGTGAACAAGCAGTTCCAAGATTTTTGTGAGAAACAAAATCATTGTCAGACGGAACCCAGTGCAAAGCGTTGGCACACCATTTACAAGAACAAGAAGATGAATTTAAATGGATACAAACTGATATACAACTTGTAAGTCAAAAACGTCACAAGCGTGGCCTGCTAGGGGATTTATTAACATCAATCTTTGGAGTCAACGATGAAGTCTACGCCAACATCAACTCCTTAGAACAAAATCAGCAGAAGTTAATCAAGAGTTCAAACCAACAAGCAAAATTGATGCTGTCCGCATTAGCATCATTCAACAACACAGAAATTAAAATCAATAACAAACTGGAGCGTTTTAGAGAGCGATTAAATGAAGGAATTGATGCCATCAACGAGATGAAGAAATGGTTCAAGACCGTAGATGAGAACAAAATAAGCATTCACATGCTCAGCATTTATCAAGTCGCATCAATTTTATATCTGAAGTCAACAAGTATTACAAAAGGCTGTTAGAATCCACCACGGCAAGGGTCGCTCATAGATATCTTATCACCTACTCAAATCAGTAGCATCATTGAACAAGCCAACTCTAAGCTAACACACAACTTACGAATTTTCAACTCTCCCATAATGCAAGCCACTATGGAACAAGATGAGGACTGCTTTCATGTTTATGGATTATTTCTTATAATCGACATCTCAGATTACGATATAATCCAAGCCCACACCAATTCCAGTAAAATAGAAAATGGATCCTTTTGGTCGTTAAGCATTGCAAAGGAACTAATTGCTTATCGACTACAACTCTCAATTATATTTCACAATGAGTGACAACGAATTCAAAAACTTCATAACTGTATCAAAAACAAATTTACTTGTTCTCCAGCAGTGATAAAAACCTTGAAACAAGTCCGAATTGCATCATTGACAGAAATTTACCAAAGATCAGATCCGGTTAAGTGCAGTGTTCAAAGAGGAAAAATAAACGACGGAATAGTATGGAAACAGCTATACATGCTCAACTTGGCTATTTATTACTTCAGCCCCTACTAAAATAGCACTCATTTGCAATGGAGATAGACAAGATATCCCTATAAATCAAACAGGAATCATTAAAATAACTCCAAGACTGCTATATACAGACAAAGCAAAACATATTGGCAGCTCATCAAAGAACAGTATTCAGTCATAGCAAACCTTGCCCAAGTAATCGGTTGATTATCGGACAAAGTTTTAAGGCGATCACCCTCTTCTCAGCTTGATCTGGGGGTAGATGGAATTCACCCTGTTGATCTACGCTTACCGAGGTAACTAACACGTCCACCGTGTCAAGTTCTACGGAAGGTAGTTAAGAATGACCAGACTTTTTGAGAATGATAATTTTATTAATAAATCGCAATGTTTATATACACTGAAATTGTGACGTAAATTATGAAAAATATGCATTATCTAGTAACCTACATGCTATTATTGCGTTTTGCTGAATCCGTTTGTATATTGCTTTTAAGCTTGTTTCACAACTATTACTAAATTACACTATTTGAAATAAGTAGTACGACAATAATTTTCGTATGTTTAAATTAACTTTAAACATTCTGCCCATTCTCTAGGTCAGAATAGGATTTGATGTTAAGGGGTTGAAGTTCGATTGCATCTGTAGTTGATGCTGCTGTCCCGTCCGATCTCGTTTGAGTTTGTCTCAGCCGTCTTTTCGACCGATACAGATGTAATCCCCGATGATTGCTGCAATTGTTAATAAAATTCCGGTAGTGATGCTACTGGTTGCTACTGAATGGTGTCGCAAAGATGCCCACGTTGACTCTTGCAAGTCGAGTTGAATTTTTCTTCTGCTTGTTGAATATTGTTTACTTCGTCAGATAGTTTAAATACCGGCTCGTGTGAAAGTTGGGTTGGTGAATAACGCTCCAACGTGTTATTAATGGGCATATACATGGCCTTGGAGTAGCTTGCTATGACTGGAATACTGTTCTTTTGATGAGCTGCCAATATGTTTTGCTTTGTCTGTATATAGCAGTCTTGAGTTATTTTAATGATTCCTGTTTGATTTATAGGGATATCTTGTCTATCTCCATTGCAAATGAGTGCTATTTTAGTAGGGGCTGAAGTAATAAATAGCCAAGTGTTGAGCATGTATAGCTGTTTCCATACTATTCCGTCGTTTATTTTTCCCTTTTGAACACTGCACTAACCGGATCTGATCTTTGGTAAATTTCGTCAATGATGCAATTCGGACTTGTTTCAAGGTTTTTATCACTGCTGGAGAACAAATAAATTTGTTTTTGATACAGTTATGCAGTTTTTAATTCTACTTGAGTTCGAAACGTTCCTCTTTCGATGTTAGCCCATCTATGTGTTCAAATATATAGCCCGGGTTGTGGATAGCGTATTTCATGCTCTGCCCGACTGTTATAAGGCATACATGTGAGGAATAGTAGAAGATAGATTATGGTATGTCCTATACAAAGATTCTTCTTGCTTTTTACTTGAATTGTGTTAGTATTGACCCTGAGTTCTTCTTTAGGGGTTACTGGTACATCCACGTTTGTCGGCAATGGGATTAATTTTGTTATGCTTCGTTTAAAGCTGTTTCCATCTGCTTTTTTAATTGTCACTACTCGTACTTTGTTGTCTGTCCAGGGTGAACTTCTGTTATTCGGGCCAATGGCCATTGGCTGAGATTGATGTCTTCTTTTACTAGTACAATTGCACCTTGCTTCAGATTGTCTTGGTTAGTCTGCCATTTGTAACGTTGTTGTAAACGACGAAGATACTCTGAAGACCAAGATTGCCAAAAGTCCCCTTTCATTTTTGTAATAGTCTCCATCTCGAAGATAAATTGTTCGTTATTGGCGTGGTGATTGGATTTGGAGGTGATACTATTTCTCTTCCTACGAGGAAATGTCCTGGAGTTAAAACTTCGACTTCCCTGTTTTCCCAAATTTCATCCAATGGGCAGAGAGGGCGGGAGTTCAGGCATGCTTCTATTTGGTGTAATAGTGTTGTTAACTCCTCATATGTTAGTGTTGAGTTTCCAATTATTCGTTTTAGGTGATGCTTCATGGATTTCACTCCAGCTTCCCATAGTCCTCCAAAATGGGGAGTTGCAGGTGGAATAAAGTGCCATTGTGTGCCTTTCATGGCTATTGAGTTTTGAACTGTAGTTTCTTTAGTTAGCTGATAAATCTCTCTTCTAGAATTTTACTGGCTCCCACGAAGTTTGTTCCATTGTCGCTATATAGATGTGCACAATGACCTCTTCTAGCGGTAAACCTTTTGTAAGCTGCCATGAATGCATCGGTGGTCAAGCTACTGACTAATTCCAAATGGATTGCTTTAGTTGAAAGGCATACAAATACGGCGATGTAACCTTTATATGATTTATGCCCTCTTCCTTTTAGTGCCCGTATTTGGACTGGTCCGGTGTAATCTACTCCTGTGTGAAGGAATGGTGGAGATGGCGTTGCTCTTGGTGCCGGTAAATTTCCCATTAGTTGGTGGGTGATTCTTGCGTTGTACCTTATGCATTTAACGCATTTGTTGATATAGCTGCTAACTGCCTTTTTCCCATTTGTTATCCAATATTTTCTTTGTATATACGCCCGCGTTGCTTGGTTGGTGGTGCTTCGGTAACTCGTGTGAGGTAGAATTATTGGATGTTTTTGTTGTATGACATTAGTGAATGTTCTAATCTTCCTCCAACTCTAAGAATGTTGTTTTTGTCCAAAACGGAAACAGACTAACTAGTTTGCTGTTTTTGTGTACTTGATTATGTTTTTGATGTCTTATTTCTGCATTAAAGAAGATATTCTGCGCAGTTTGTATGACTGCCGATAACGTTGTTCCATTTCCTGTAGTGTTAGTTCCCCAAATTGTTTTGTTTCTTTTCTTGAGTTTGTTGCAAATCTCTTACAATATGACAGTACTCTGATAAGTTTGTTTAGAGATGAGAACCGTCTGATGAGCTCTTCATCGTTATGTTGTATTACGTGAGATGATACTTTAAGTCTAATTGCGTTGCTTGCGTTCTTTGTTGAATTGGCCATTGCTCTTTATTTGTAATCCATGCAGGACCGGCCCACCATATGGTGTGGTTTTTATTTTGGATGGATGTACTCCACGAGATATTGCATCTGCCGGGTTATCTTCTGAACGCACATGCCGCCAGCTTTCTATCGGTAATAATTTGTTTGTATCTGCCACTCGATTGGCAACAAATGTTTTCCATTTTGATGTTTCGCCCTTCAACCAGTCCAGAACGATCATTGAATCGGTCCAAGCATATATTGTGACCTTTGATATCCCTAATGTTGTTGTCGTCCTTTTAATAGTTTTGCAAGTAGTACTGCTGCACATAGCTCTAGTCTTGGTAATGTAACCCTTGATCTTGCTGGAGCCACTTTGATAATCTATTTTAAGAAATGCAGTGCGCGGTCCCTCAGATTTTATTTTTTTGTGTCTAAACCTTAAAAGATCTCATCACTTAACAAATAACAAAAAAGATTACTATTGAATGTCTCTTTCTGAAACTATTTTTGAAAAGTTATTGGCCTTAACATTAAAAAGTTTTTGAGTGGTTTTGCTGGGTTACTCGTGTTTCGAACGCTAATGGTCTACTGATAGTAACTAATATCACCTTAAAAGATGACCTACATCTGTAAGGAGTGCAATACCAAATATCATTAAAATTGACAAAACCGTTCTTTTGTTATACGCAAAATAAAAAAAATTCTTTTGAACTTTGAATCAGAATACTGGCTAAACGAAGCACTTTTGGATATAGGTAATGGGTTAAATCATCTTATTTTCAGCCCAGGAATCTGTGGTTAAGTGATGTCCACACATTTTAGGGACACCCTGTATATGTATTTAGTAATTTCAAAAATGTATATAGCCGGTACTGTCAATTAACTTTTTTAACAATTTGATCCATTAATAGTCCATAAAATTTTCTTTTTTTGAGTAAAAAACACTTGTGTGTCAAAAATGAAACATGTCTGAACTCAAAATGCTTAAATCTACCCAAAACTGCAAAAAAATTAGGTGGTGCCATTTAAAAAAAATTATCGATGACATCATTTCAAGAAGAAGAAAAGATAAACAATTAATTTGAATTTCAGGAAAAAGGCACTTTAAAAAAACAAAATTGACGTGTCCGAGGGTTTTTGCCGTAAACGATCTGGAACTTAGATATATCCATTATTCCAGACTAAACGTTCGCACTGTATAGTACATAGGTATGTAAGGGTTAGAAAAGGGTATTTGAAGTTTTTAAAAGCAATTTCACATCTATCAAATGTTCTTCAAATTTTTGGTTTGACTTGTTTCCGTCAAATAAATTTGATAGTGTGAAACACGATAATTTGTTTTTGACAAACATTTGGTCATTGAAAAGCAAATGACAAAATAAAAAAACCAGACAGAACCAACACTTATCAAATTGATTTGACAAATGTGAAACACCGCTATTGTCAAACTTATTTCACCCAATAAATTTGACTAAAGCAAGAATTTGAAGTTTAATTTGAACAATGATAGATGTGAAACGCGCTTTAGAAATACACATGTTTCGAATAATTTTAATTTCATTATGTACTAATGTTTATTTGAAATATTTTAATGACATTAAAATCATTAAATAAAGATTATCTATTTTATTTGAATTTTTTGTTTCTAAAACGCATCGGATTGAGTTCTGCAATGCATCACTTGTTTGATTGAACAGAGTGTTCCAACAAGCACTTAAATTTCAAATATCGTGCGTAGTGTTTATAAATTCAATCATTTATTAACATATACATGAAGTAGAAATCTTAAAATTGTACAGTGAGCGGCATAAGTAACTAATAAAGTACTTTTGACGTTATTATTCCTTTTTATGAAAAATGCCGAAACACGTCAATTTTTGTTGTTAATACAAAATTTTTTAAGTGACTATTTTAATCCTGCCGTGAACTCCTTCGTAGGGGTAGCAACCTCCCAATTTCTTTAATCGGGAGGTTTCACGTTCACAAAACGTTCCCCTGCGACCTATGCGTAGTTGCAACGATGTTTCCCAACGTCGCATACTGTTTTGGGAACGTTCTGGGAACAAAGTTTGTGTACAAATAGAATGTTCTAACAACGTCAACATTGAAACGTTCTGAGAACGTGCTTGAATACTTCAGTAACGACCAAAAATTCATTAGAATATAGTTTACTAGCAGCTTGTTATTGTTTAAATAAGATTTTTTAGTCTAAAAATAAATAAACTGCTACCACTAATCATTTTCATAGATACGCATTAACAGTGGATGAACACACACCACATGCAGACACGCAGTTACGCAACTTGAGTATATGGATTTACATTTCGATGTAATTGAAATTTGATCGGTTTTACTTTCTTTAATGCACCAGAGAGTTTGAAATTGGTTACTGTCCACTAGAACTCAATTTTCCCACTAAAAGAAAAAGGTTTAGAAAAGTTGAAAAAAAAATTGATTGAGGAAGAAAAGAAGAAAAAAATTTTTAAGAAGGTTTTATTTTTTTGGTATTTTTTAAAAAAAAAAAAAAAAAAGTTTGAAAAATTTTTTTTTTTTTTTTTTTTTTTTTGGGAAAAAAAAAAAAAAAAAAATTTTTTTTTTTAGAAAAGGAAAAGGTTGTTTAAAAATTGGAGGAAAATGTTTTTTTTTTTTTTTTTTAGATGAGTAGAAGGTTAAATTTTTTTTGAAGGAGCCAAAATGTTTAGAAAAAAAAATCTCAAAATTATTTTTGAAAATTAAAAGAAGGTGAAAAAATAAAGAAAGATCCTTTCTAAAAGTACAATTTTAAAATTTTTTAAAAAATTTTTTAAAATAAAAAATAAAATAATTTAAAAAAAAAAAAAAAAAAAAAAAAAATTTTTTTTTTTTTTTTAAAATATTTAAAGAAAAAAAAAAAAAAAAAAAAAATAAAATAAAAAATAAAATATTTATATATTTATTATAAAATTTAAAAAATTTAAAAAAAATAAAAAAAAATTAAAAATTTTTAAAAATAAAAAAAAAAAATATTTTAAAAAAAAAAAATAAAAAAAATTTAAAAAAATTTAATAAGAGTAAATTTGACAAAAAAAAAAAAAAAAATTTTAAAAAAAAAAATTTTTATTTTTTAAATAAAATAAAAAAAAAAATAATAAAAAAAATAAAAAAAAATAAAAAAAAAAATAAAAAAATAATAAAAAAAAAAAAAAATCAAAAAAAAAAAAATAAAAAATATATTTATTTTTTATTAAAATTAAAAAAAAAAAAAATAAAAATTAAAAACCCACAAATCACTAAACCTTTTAGATGCTAATCCCCCATACATTTCAAAAGTTGCTGTGACTGCACTGCCTCTCGTGTTTGGAATCTCAATTAAAATTTCCCGCAACAATTTTGAACTGATTGCATAAGAAATTACTAAATTTAAACTTGGTCTCGTTTTCACAATACCTACTAAATTTGGTAAACAAAATTTGTTAAAAAATTTGTGTACAAATATGTTATAAATAATTTTACATGTAAATTATGTTAGAAGTGATGTCAAATGTTGTTTCACAAATTTTCTAACAAGTTTTATAAAAAATTTAGTAGTGTCTAAAGGGATTAATGTTAATATGTTAGTATTTGTACAATGAGTTTATTATGATATTTGTAATACAACTATTAATGCAAATATGTAAAAACTTTGTTTTAAATTGTCTCTTTCGATGTAATGTAATCGTTTAGATCCCTGAAATAATTAAAATCGATATGTTTGCGACAAACTCGTTTTTGATTATAAACTGCTTCACATGACATTTAGACAACATCTCAATCTCTTTATTTGCTTTTTTGGATTTGGAAATCTATGGCAATGTGTTGCATTGCTGCAATTTGTTATCAACACTTTATGGGACCCATATCTGTAAATTTGTAAACGATCACTTATTAGTGGACAGTATAAACTTCTAGATTCGGGTCTAAAGGCCATCGTTGATTGGAATTTCTTTCTAACGTTTTGCTAACGCGAGTGGTCAGCTGCTTCAGAGGTCGTTCCATCTCCGATGTTGGATGTAGACGATGAGTTCGGCTTTGCAGGTTGTATTTATACTGGTTCAAAGGGGGCAAGGTTTCATCGCGCCGGTAAAATCCGGTTTTTGTAAGGTGCCGTTTGGGTGTTCTTGAAGATTGGATTCCAGATTTTATTGAGCTTCAGAGTTTCTACCTTTCTGTTGAAGTTTTCTGGATGTTTATGAATCTCGATGACCTTTCTAACCAATCTGTTATGATAACCATTAGGCGCTGCTAGTAACTTGGAGCTCTCGAAGAGTATTTTGTGATCCCCATTGCTAACGAATGTTCGGCTACCGCTGACTTTTCGGTGTATCTTAGACGACAGTTCTTTAACTCTAGCTCCCATCAATCTCTTGGTGTTTCCTATGTATACTTTGCCACAAGAACAAGGTATATACGGTAAACTCCGGCTACTAAAAGAGGGTCTCTTTTGTCCTTTCTTGATCTGATAGTTTGCTGAATCTTCTTGGTTGGTTTCAAGATAGTTTTGATGTCGTGCCTCTTTAGAATTCTTCCTATGCGGTTTGTGACTTTGGATATGTATGGTAGATATGCGTGGGCGGTAGTAAATCGACTCTCGGATTCCGGTGTTCTTGATCTTTTGGACCTCATTAATCTTTTGATCTCCTTCCTAGTGTACCCGTTAGCCTCAAAGGCCGCGAAAGCCTAAACCAATTAGTCGGACAGTATAAAATTAAATTATATAAATGAACTTACTTAATCATAAATTGGGCAAATATATACCTATACATATATAATAAAACGTAACACTAAAATGTAAAATACTCTTTTACTAAAAGTAATTATACACATTTGTTTAGCTTTGTGCCCATCACAATTATATATTATTTATCTATCACTTGTGTCTGTCACAATTTATTAGTTTGTGAAATTAATAAACAGTAACAATACTAAAATTTAAAAAATAATTGGTATTAGCGCTATCTATAGTTTGGAATCGGAAACTAAATTTCAAGTACGTGCATTTTCATTTACGTTTAGGGTCTATAATGTATAAGTGGTTTGTGAGTTCACTATATTCCTTACAGGAAAAAAAAAAAATAAAAGAAAAAAATAGTGACAAAACTTTTGTTTTGTATTACTTTAATAATTAATAAAAATGAATTTTAATTATAATTTATTTAATAAGAGAAAAATTTAATATAAATAATTTAAATATTAACTAAAAAAGAAAAGGAAAAAAAAAAAATTAAAAAAATAATGAAAAAAAACAAAAAAAAAAAGAAGAAAAAAAAAATTTTTTAGGAAAAAAAAAAAAAAAAAAAAAAAAAGATTTAAAAAAAAAAAAAAAAAATGGGGGGTAAAAAAAGATTGGGAAAAAAAGAGGGGGGGGAGAGAGAAAAATAATAATAAAAGAGAATGTAAAAATTTTTTTGGGAAAAAAAAGAAAAAAAGAATTTTAAATTTAATAAATTTAAGGTTGTTAATTTTAAAATTTAATAATAAGAAAAAAAAAAAAAAATAAAAAAGAAAAATATTTTTAATAATTTTTTTAATTAGGGAAAAAAGAAAAATAAATTTTAAATTTAATTAAAATAAAAAAAGTAAAAAAAAAATAAAAAAAATAAAAAAAAAAAAAAATATTAAAAAAAAAAATTAAAAAAAAAAAAAATTTTAATTTTGAGTTATTTTTAATATAAATTAAAATTTTTAATTTAAAAAAAAAATTAAATAAAATTTAAAAAAAAAAAAAATTTTTAAAAAAAAAAAAAAAAAAAAAAAAAAAGGAAATTTATAAAGGTGCGAATTTATGGATAGTTACTTTAAACTACACTTTATACATTGACAGCTAGTCATAAGTAACAAAAGTGGATTAGCATATTATGGACTCAAAAGCAATATCGTAAAGTGGACTATGATAGAAGTAAGGTTTTTATGCAGGAATTGCGAAGTTTAAAATAGGAACCGCAGGTGAATGTTTTAATCGTAATGATTGCATAATAGCTATTTATGCACCAAGTGTTACTATAATCATTCAGTAACGCCGTGGTGCATACAAGATTTTATTTTTCACTTTGTATTCTTAAAAACAATAGTTATTTGTCCAACAAGTGAGGAAAGCGATTCTTTTTCCCACTCGAGCTCGAGTTGCCTCACGAGCGTAACGAGTGAGGCATTAGAGTGAGAGTGGAAAAAGGCTTTCCTTATGTGTTAGACACAACATTTTTTCCACGACATTCCCCAAAAAAACAACCTATTGAAAGAAGTAATATTTAATAGGTGGGTCCTAATAGTCTCTACAGTATTCTGTAGTATCGGTCTGGTCTCAATCTGTCATAGCGCAGCCGCGTAATTCTAACCAATAAATGTAGGGTAGCAACTTTTAAGAGTCGAAATATAAGATATTAAATTAAACAAACCTGATTGAATACTAAATTAAATTGTTTAACTAAGTACTAGGCGCATATAGTTCTAATAACACATTCTTACATTTTTTTAAAGGCATTTTCGTAACACGACATTATTTTCCTCGTTAGTGAGGAAAACAATTTTCCTCACTATTTGTAGAGAAGAAACGTCCGTTTTCTAAGTATGTCGTGGAAAAATAGAATTGACTTCTTTGGGCGCATCGCTTACCAACGCAAATATGAAAAAGAATACTTTATTTATTGTTTGTATTACAAATTGTATTTTATAAAATAAATTTGATTATTTAATAGATCATTAGTTAAGATCAAACAATTTTTTGAGGCCGTAATGAATTTATTACCCCGGTTGTTATGGAAATGTTTATATATCTCGTATCCTAGAGTTATCATTCAATTATAGTAAAGTGAAATATAAAAGTCTTTCAGACTCGTGTACCATACTATATTTTATCTACGACTACCGCAGATGCCAGTATATGGTCCCATTTAATTTACATTGTGCTTCTATGTACCTACAATTTTATTCTGTTAGCCCTACACATTTATTTATTATTTATTAATCAATGTACTTATTGTAGACCTAAGTAGATAAAAGTTTATAATTTAGTTTGTTTACACTAAAGTAATTATTAAACAAAAGTTGTTGTAAATTATATTTTTTACTTTTACTGTTTTAGTTCATGCCCAAGTGCTGTCCGTAATATTTTCTATGGCACAAATGGCAAAAACAACAACGCTCTTTCAACGATTCAAATCTCAAAATGTTGGAGGAAAATCTTATCCATGGTTTAAACCTTACAAAGTAATGTACACGTATGTAGATAGCCCAATCCAAAAACCACGCATTGTGTATCGGTGCAGGCCAACCAATACTGACCCCCAACGAAAAATAGAACTGACACCACCCATTGAAGTTTTTAACAGATCCGACAGTAGAGGAAGTAGCGAGTGTTACGAAGAACCTGTTGGTTTACTTAACAAGACTTCGACTAAAGAGGCCGATTATGGACGAGAAACATCGATAGTTGAAGGTCCACGGAGATTAATTTTACGAAGTAGTGATGATGAAACCGATATTCCTAAGCCAAAACGTTTGACAGATATAAAAGCGTTACCCGAAGACGACGTAGCAGCAAAGTCAATAAGTTTTATATGGTGGTTTTTATTTCTATTGGGTAGAATGTTAGCCATAGCTTCATTTTCTTACTTTTACGAGACTGAAATAATTTGGATTTTATCATCTCATTTTATTATAGTTGTAGCGTTGTTATTGTACGATGTTAGACATGACGAAGTACGAAGAGCCAAAGCTATTTTCTTTGCATTTATAGGATTTGTATATCTATTTTGTTTAATAGAATTTAAGATTATTTTTAAGAAACCTAAATTTATATACAATGGATTTTTTGCACTAATGTTTTTGGAGAATTTTACAATGGTATTAATATGGTGGTGTCGCAACATGGAAGACATAATGAATGATTGGTGGTATAAATACATGTTTTATACAATCATAGGATGCTCAATATTAAGTTTGTTGTCGATATTATTATATTTAAATGTACTTAAACCTAAAAAAGTAGTCATAGACAGTGTACCTTACTCGTAATCGTCGCTTATTTTATAATTAAGAATAATAAATTATTGTCGATAAGAGTATTCTTGTTAATAAATACGCGTTAACCCCAATACAAAGAGAAATGTATTTATGATGCATTGCCAGCTGGACATAATCCTCGAAGCAACAATGGCTTTGTTTATATACAGTTTGTTAGTGTTAGTTAGTAAACAATCTAAAATTAAATTTGTATATGCACATCCACCTTACTTTGTTTAAGTTTAAGTAAATGTGATAACAGATGGATACAATTAAGAAGTGTTTAATATTTTGCCGTTCGTAAGTTGAAAAATTTTAGACAATTTTGTGAAATTAATAGTTTTGGTTGCCGAAATAATTATGGGAATAACCATTTTTTTAAGATTTCTGGGTACCTTATGGAAATCGAAATTAAAACTTTTGTCAAGTAACGTTTCGCAAAAAAATTAATTAATGATAACTCTTTCAGATGTATATTAAAATTTTATCCCTAAATACTATGAAAAAAAAAGCCGAGACAAATATAAAAACACATTTGCTTCTAATTAGTAACAGAATATAAAGTTAAAATCAGTAAACAAAATAATAATCTTAATAACGAGTAGATTAAATTTTGTAATAGACCGCGCCAAAGGTCAAACTGAGACTTTTTTATCATTAGTATATTGTAGTTTTTACAGTAAATCCTGATTTGATTTGCATCTTGCACAAAGAACCGAAACTTTTTACGAACATAATTCAGGGAAGAGTATACAAAAGATCATGTTACATTTTTTTGAAAGAATATAAAATTAAAAAGAATTAGCGTGTTTAATATGTGTTTGGAAAATTATTTAATAATTAAATTGTAGGTTTTATTATAGCTGAAATCGAAGAAAATATCTATAACCTTTGCTTTAACAATGAAATTAATTTTTATTAAAGCTATGCAAATGGTGTAACTGCTAACACATCTGTGAGCAAAGTTGCCTTCAATGCAGGTGTAATCTTATTGATTTTTATTTGATATTAGTTAATTACAAAACATTAGTTGAATTCTTTGTCTGAAATTCATTGTTACGTAAACACGATACTAACATATTTTATAATAGTTTTTGTATAAAAACGAAAATTTGATTTGGTCATGCGGAAGCGGCACTTCGCAGAAAAGAGAATTTTGTACCTATACAATTTTTGTTCAAATGAATACATATTTATTGCAATAAAGAATATACGATAATCACGTGATCTTCATTCAACAATGATAGAAATAAATATTAATTTTAAAAAACAAAATTACGAAATATCGTAAATAAAAATTTCTACCACTTTTATTTAATTTTTTTTTCTAAAGCGTGTCTTGTTCATTGTGACGTTCTGTGAGCTGTCATGTGTTGTATTTATGTTATCTTGGATAAGAAATAAGAAAATAAAAAAAGGAGTGGTAGTGTTATAATTTTGACGACTAGACGCTAGCTTTGCTTATTATTTTTTCTTCCTAGGTCCATTGCGTCATAATAATTGTCGCTTTAACAAAGCAGGGTGTTTAAAAAGCTTAATATTAAGCGAAATAAAGACTAGTTTGATTGGTTGATAAAAGAAAGTGTTTGTGACATTAACATACAAAAATTAAAGATAAGATAAATTTACAACTGTATTGATTAAATAAATTTGATATAACAATTACAGCTCCATGCTACATTTATTTAATGTAATGTACTATTTGAATAAATTAGTACTAGGTTACTTCCATCACGATACCACCTAATAATAATAATGATAAATCCCTAAAGAATGTACATGATATTGTTAACCTGAAAAAAACGTTTAATTTTTTTCTTCTAATTCACTGTCTATTAACAAATAACTAATAACAATATGATGTACATCAGCGTTCCATGTATTTATTGAAGCAGTGTAAATGTTGTGAATAAATGAAAATTGAATCAACGAAATTTGTAGCTTTTGACCATTCGTCCGTAATTGGAAAAGACTGTATTTCGTTCTAAAGGTTTTTATTTCGGAAAACACCAATATGTCCTTAATTAGAATTATAAAGTTAAATATGACAGTGCAAACTCTGATCTGATAGTTTATTGAATAGATTTCATATGAAGTATGAACAACTGAAAAATGTGCTTTACAGTTCAGGAAGCCAAAAAACAAATTACACATTTTTTTATAATTTGTGGTACAACAAATTTATATATAAATAAATCTAAGGCTCTAAAAAGACTAATGAAGTTGATAGGTACTAAATTTCTTTTTTCTTCAAGCGACAATAAAACGATATTATTGAACTAGCTGGCAGACGCTTAAAAATCTTTTTACTGTCTAGACATTAAAAAGCAAAACAGTTATTTTGTTTCCACAACTATTTAGAGGTTGGTACCTCGGTTATGTCATATTATGAATGTAACATTAAAGTGCCAACTTGATTCGTCAGAATAAAAGTCACTATAAGACTCGAGAATCTCGAAAATTTGAAATCAACACATGAAAACTAGCAATAAACGCTTGAAGAAAAATAATATATTTCACTTAAAGTTAAAAAATATAATTGTTTCACTTAATTTGCTGTCTCCGGCTAACACCTCGCCAGCAAACTTTTAAGCTCAACAATTATATTGTTTAACTCCTAGTAAAAAATAATCTACTATAAAAAACATATAAAATAGTAGATTATTTTTACTAGGAGATTAAACAATATAATTGTTGGAGCTTAAAAAGTTTGCTGGCGAGGTGTTAGTAAGAGCAACTGAAACAATATATCCACCAAGTGAAATATATTATTTTTCTTCAGTTTATTGCATTTTCATGGTATGTTCAATCTCGAAGTCTTAGTGACTTTTATGCTCGACGAATCAGAGTTGACTGCTATTACATTCATATATGACATAACCAGGTACTTAACTTTAAATAGTTGTGAAGCAAAGCGTTTTGCTTTATGTCTAGGCAGTAAGAGTTTTAGCGTCTGCCAGACCATAATATGACGTTTTGTGCGAAAAAAAAACATAAATGTTTTGTCTAAGAGCTCTAAAATTTCAAATTTTTATTTAAAGTTTTGGAAAACTGTAAGTTTCGGTTGGTTTTTTTGTTTAGTTCTACAGTTAAAAAATGATACAAAACTAAAAAGTACCTTAATTAATTGATGTTGCTTATCGCAATGATGAATTAAAGTTAATCGTTTTTATTGTAATTATTATATTAAATACAAAATACACTGTGATAACGATAACCCAGCAACCATGGCCACTGAACCCCAATTATCATCAAGAGTAATGTAAAGAATTGAACTGAAAGGAATCGTGTTTCTAGTACAGGCGATTTTTGCCTACAATACAAACAAATCGGTCTCGGCTGTCAGATCGATTAGGATTTCGAGTAGCTACGTTTGTATTCAAAATATAGTAATTCAACTCATTTGTATAGGGTGGGCATAATTGGATGTTTTAATAGAGCATCTACAAGTAGATTAGTTTTTATTCTTTTTACAATTTCTGAAAATAACAGCCTTACTTCATCAAATACTTATCTAGCAATTACTGTCGAGCTGTTGACCAAGACAACTGTGTACACCAATTTCTTCTTCACAGAACTTAGAAGAAATTCGATGACGATGAATGAGAATACTTCGTTTTGGTGCTATATTTGACGAATAGTAAGAACCGATGTTTTTTATTTGTCCACTTCATAATTTAAACACTGCTATCTTAAAAACACTTTAATGTGTGATGTTGACCTACCAGAAAATTGGCCACCTCAAAGATGTCTAGTAGTTATCAGTTACTATAGCTTTAACTAAATTTAGTAAACCTTCTGATAAATTAATGACAACATAACATTAATTCTATTATAAGTACGTTCATCATCACAACACAATTTGAAAGGTATGACCCCATACCTATATAAGATTTTTGGTTGATTATTAGGCGGCATGAGAATTTGAATAATTCTTTCATCAATATAGAATTTAGGACTTACTATTTGAACGTCTATGATAACAACTAATGATGACTTTAAGAATATTAATAATGTAGCAAGAAGATGGGAATAAACCGACAGTAGAAAATTCGATAAAAAGCTCACAAACCCCTGTTCACAATATCGAGATTTTTTACATATCTCATTTACAAGCTTTAAATGACTTTTAATGTCATTAAATTAGTTATATCAAGCAAAGCATTCTGTACAAATTTTGTCTTCGGGATTGCGACATTTAAGGCTTTAAAACTGGATTAAATTCCTCCAAATGACATTTAATTATTGTTTAGGTTTTTTTACCAGATCCTTCGTAAGGTGGAGGTATAATAAAAACTACTGCCTTTTTCAAGCTAGTTGTAACCTTGATAAAAACCCCCATATGTTTGGGGCAAAACGTCGGCAAAAAACTAGCTACAAATACAATGACAATTATGACATTAACCGTTTTTGTAAATAGAACGCGACGTCACGACTAATGCGTTTTTAGTATAGGATTTGATTTCTTTATATACTTATGTGTAATTTGTTAAACTTTTGGCTATCCAGGAAACTTACCGATGTATATAAGGTAACAGTGTTTCTTTTTTAATAAGGGGAAGTAGTTACATAATATCAATATTTATTATGTATGTGGTGTCTAACGCTTTGCAGTTGATAAGTTTGCTGTTGTTGTTCGGTGATGTCGAAGTTGCAAATTTACGTTTTTTAAAGGTTATTCCTGTGTTTAGGTTTTGTAGCACGACTACAGTACGTGGATGAGTGTCTGTTGCTCGTGTGTGTGCTATATAACTACCCAGTAGCTCATATTATTATTAGGTTTTGATATCATGCACAATAATAACTCTATCAGAGTATTATGAAAACTAAACATTGATGTTGATGAACACAACAAAGTTGATTGACAGGAAAATCCAAAAGTCTTTATACGAGGATATATTGAAAAATTCTTAGAACTATAGAACCAAACAAAATTTCAATGTCAAAATATTTTATTACTCAACATATTCTCCTCTTAATTGGATACATTTATTACAGCGAACCTGCAACGTCTCTAGACCTTTAAAAAAATGTTTCTTTGCTCTGCAAACCAGACCTCCACAGCTTCTATTACCTCCTTGTTGGAAGAAAATGTACGACCTTTTAAACTTTTTTCAGTTGAGGAAAGAGGTGATAGTCGGACGGAGCCAAATCGGGTGAATAAGGGGTGTTCTAGTAATTCAAACCCTAAATCACGAATTTTTGCATGGCAACATGAGATTTGTGTGCAGGGGCGTTGTCCTGCAAAAACAAAACACCTTTGGATAGCTTTCCGCGTCTTTTCTCTTTAATATTTTCCCGTAGAGTGGTCAGTAATGTCGAATAGTAATCTCCAGTTATTGTTCTACCCTTATCCAAAAATCAATCATGATTACTCCATGGCAATCCCAAAAACTGAAGCAAGAACTTTTCCAGCAGATTTTTGGACACGAAACTTCTTAGGTCTTGGAGAACCAGAGTGTCGCCATTCCATCGATTGTTGCTTTGTTTCTGGATCGTAGAAATGTACCCAAGTCTCATCCATAGTAACAATTCGGTTTAAGAAGTCTACATCGTTTTCAAATCGAGCACAGATCGAACGCGATGCTTCTACCCTTGCACGCTTTTGGTCAACATTCAAACATTTGGGGATCCATTTTGCAGCAATTTTTCTCATGTCCAAATTGACGTGAACCATATGATGAACGCGTTCGTATGAAATATTCAGTGCTTCAGATATCCGTTTTAGCCCAATTCGACGGTCTGATAAAATCATGTCATGAACTGCATCGATATTTTCGGGGACTGACACAGAAACTGGCCTTCCCGATCGGCTCATCTTCAATGGAAAATTTACCTCTTTTGAAGCTTGCATTCCAATTTTGACGGTCGCATACGAAGGACATTGATCACCAAGGGTATTAAGCATATCTTCGTAAATCTGCTTACCTCTTAACCCTTTTAAATACAGGTACTTGATGATGGCTCGATACTCCAATTTTCGATTTTCACAATTTCGGTGGACATCTTTTTCATTTAATTTATTGCGTGACTCTGGTTTACTTTTTGACGTCAAACTTTACACTGACACTTCTAATAAGTTCATTGTTCGTTGCTATGGTAACGCAATATTTTGTTTATGCAAGGAACTGGTCTAGGCTAACTAGATATCAATACATCCTCGTAGTTGCAAAAGTTGATTGAAAAAGTGAACTTAATAATTATAGTTCATTATTGAGAATAAAAAAATGTTTGGTAGTCATGAAAATAACTATAAGTATATTTATGAATTTCCAAACTGACAGTTACATCTTAAATTAAAAGTTTGATAAACATCATAGAGACTACTTAATTGTCGTGGAAAAAGTATAGTGTATTACTTAAAGATAAAATCTTATTTCACTGGTCGTGATTATCAGCGCTCGGGCTACCATACTCACATGAAAACTTTGATTTTCTCCTCGGGTAATACAATATCGACATTTATTTCCGAAAATGTTCGAACATCCCTCGCCATTTTCTTTTAAGAGATAGAACAAAAAGCATTTGACAAAAAGACTTAAATTTGTTTCAGCTTTAAAACAGTGTGCTTGCTAAAGGTGCATACAGACATGTAACAAAACATCGTATCGTAACATCATCGCGCAACAATTTTTGTTAAGATACGTAAGATACCTTTTTCCATAACTACTTTGAAAACTTGACATTTCGTACTCATAAACCTCTAGAAAAAAATTTATCATATCTGAAACATCTGGAGAAAATTATTTCGTTACTAGTAACGGTATACAGTGACCGGCAAAGAGTTTGCATCAAATGGAAAAAAAATTTGTAATTGAGAATTGAAAAGTTGTTATTTTCTTTTGAAAATTTGCACATAGACGTATAATCTAATTTTGAACAACTTTTCTCTTAAGCATTTTTCAATATCTTGTCATCTAACCTTATTTTTTACATATTTAAGAGATATTTTTTAAATTTGCCGCCCTGACAGTGGCACATGACATTTGTCAAAATGCTTTTTTTTGTCATTCGATATGCTGAATTCATTTGCCAAAAGATGTTTTTGGATATCTCAATTAAAAAAATGTTTCACATTTGATGCAAACTCTTTGCCGGTCACTGTATATACTCCAATTGACTGAATGTAGTTGCAAAAGCTGATTGATTTGAAACTGATATTTATTTATCTAACCTGAAAATCCGTCAAACAACGTCTACACTTCAAATAAAAAAGTAAACTTAATAATTATGCTTTTATAGAAATAGAACAATTTTTATTCCGAACGGTGGTAACACTGATTTGATATTAAACGTCAAAGCTGTCGTTACGTTCGGCGTGCGTTAATTTAAATCGTAATTAATGTTCCGTAGATTTATTTATCTACTTATTTTTATTTCCTCCTATTTTTTTTAATTAAACGTACTAATTAAACTTAAACTAGCATTTAAACCAAAGTTTAATAAAAATATTGCCACCCTAGCAATTACACTTCAAAATTCCCTAAATTTAAAAACTCGCAAAATTGTATTTTAAAATCAATCTGAAAAGCCCAAAATAGAAAAAATAGTATAAAGAATTTGTTTCAGAAGGCATTTTAGCGACTCGTAGTGTACGCGTCTTATAAAATGCGTCTTCTGAAACTAGTTCTTTAATATACTATTTTAGACGACTACTTTTAAAAGTAACCATATCACAACACAAAGTCGTGTCCAAAATGCAAAATATCATAACTCTTTCAAAACTGTTGTGATAAAACTCAAAAATTAATAGTTTACACTCGTATCGTCTTAGTTACGCTTAACAACAACATTCGCATCAATTTTTTACCACTTAATTCAAAAAATCAAGTAGGTAAACGCCTACCAAATATACATGTTCCTATACCTAAAAATATAAAAAATGACTCTTTGACAATTTTAGTTTTCTGAACTACCGATGCTCCCGGTCCTCCCCTAGAAATAAATTTAAAAAATATCTACTACTGAAAACATAGTCCAATACCATGTCTAACCGTTTTTTATGTTTCATGAAATATTAATGTTTCAGTATATTCAAATTTTGTTGCTAACGCCTGAAATAGTTTTTCTAATTAATAATGGTAAGAAATAGGTAATCAAAACCTGGTAGTGAAAGACGTAAAATTTTATGCAGAAACCAAAAATAAAATAAAAATTGGGGAATTGTATTTAAAATAACAAAGTTCGTATCAACTTCCGATATAACCGAAAGTGATATCCCCATGAAAATATTTTTAGTAAGAAGACCATATCTATTTGAATAAAATTTCAAGTTTTCAGCTGAATCAATTTTTTTGTTCTCATTATTTGTCTAACATGCTACGTCAAGACACACCCTGTATAATTGTGCATCATTTAGTTTATAAAAATAAAAAAAGTAAAACTCACCTATATACAAACAGAAAAGAGTACAACAGCAATCATTTATTGTTATTGGATTTGAAATTTCAAAGGGTTAGCGGACATTCACTAGAATGCATCCAACAGACTTTGAATATTTAATTAATGTAATTGGATCAAAAATAGTTCAAAAGGATTTTAAATGGAAGCAGGCTATCTGTCCAAGAAATGCTAGCAGTGACAATTCCCTTTCTAGCAACTGGTGATTTCTTCATTAGGTTTCAGCACCCCTGGATTAAAGGGGGGGCTTTAGGGGCTATAGCCCCAGGCCCAGTGCAATATAGGGACCAAATGTAAACTTATTTTTTTACAAGAACATCTTGAAGACAGAAATTGGGTATACGTAATAAAGTTGCTATACCGTGCATATCATTAGTCAATGGTTGAATTGCATGCGTTTCTGGCCTGAACATACTCGGCCCTGTTCGCAGCGTATGGATGTTACGCCATACCTGGAAAACGTGCTGCTTGCGTGAGATAGCACGAATATATGACTTCCCAAACCAAGATTTGTTGGATGATGTGTTCTTCGTAGAGTAGAGTATGAAGGTTTTTATTCCAATCGAAATCACCTCACTTACTGCCTCAGCGCAAAAGTTAACATTGGTAGAGTTCAAGCAAGCATTGCTCCAGGAAAAAGAAGAGAAAAATTCCTTAGGCGAATTAGTGCCATATTTCTGAGGTTAAGGAGGAGAACGTTTTTGCTGTGAATTTTGAAGAAGTCTTTAGAAGAAGATTCGGATGTACTTAAAGGGTGTTAATTTTAACACGTTGATGAATGGTGAGAAAAGATCCAGAGTATTAGCTTTATCATTCTCTCTGTCAGAGATTCGTGTTGACTTGTCGGTTAATTGAAAAATATTGCAGGTTATAGCAAATTTTTTAGCTCTACGTCCTTCAGGAGTCATAGAGTCAGACAATTTTAACCAATCGGGATTGTGTCTCAAGCACGAAGGTCTGCAGAAAATGTATTTGGCATCATCTTAGAGTACTTCGTAAACCAATGTTACTTAAACCCAAAAAAGCTAAACTAGTTGTGATGACAATAGCTTGTTTGCATAATCTTTTAGGAACAGTTGTACATACCGTGCTGTGTACACGTCAAACGAATTTTTTGATACGGAGATTGAAGGATCATTGATGGAAGGGTTCTATAGTACTTTAAATAACGAGGCCATGTCTTCAATGCTTCCCTTACGTCATATTCCACGAAAACCACCTATGGACGCCACTTTTGTGACAAGACATCAATTATATATAAAAAGTAGGTACGAACACTTACCGAACTCAATGTGTTCCGTACTGTATTTTTTGTCTCACAAGAACTGTAAACTTTTGAAGGCATACCAACTGCTCTCATATACATATGAACGCCCTATAATATTTACATAATGTGTAAAAATTAAAATTTTACCTAAAATTTAAATATTATTATTTACCTGTTTTTGTACCACTACTCTTCTTGATTTTCGTCTTTTCCGCCTAAGAGCTGATAACAACCCGTTAATTCTGTTTTGCATTCGTCTTCTATTCGAAATTTCGCTGCAAGTTCCTCCCAAGCATCATTTTTTTTATTTTATTGTAATATTTGGGATTTATCGTATCCCACAAAATTTCTTTACTTCGGTATTTTTGAATAAAATTTAACGTATTTGCTTCTGACTATTCTATTGCAGAGTTCAAACTAACTAAAAGACACATTCACGAGCAAACACGTCCAAACATGAAATTGCATATTGCAACGCCGAAGCGTAATACAGACAACTGATGGGACGCAAAGATGTTACGATGTTGCGGTGTTACGCTGTTACGAAGTGCCGTTCAAACATGCTACTCGACGATGTTGCGATACGATGTTTTGTTACATGTCTGTACGCATCTTTACTGTTGTTAATATAAGAAAATTTTGCGGAAAACTGGTCTTAAAATTCAGGGTGGTAATTACGCCCCCTAGTGGCCGGTTTAGAAACTAGAAAATAATTTCCAACATTTTCTCTTGACTGATTTAGTTAATTTTTTTTTCAAATTTCTAGGAACATCCGTTTACCAAATGCCGTACCTCGTTGCACTTATGAGGACACAGTATTACAATAAACCTCTACATATTAAGTTTCATTAAAATCGGATTTGCGGATTTAGAGATAATGATGTTCTTAATATCTACATAAACATTTGCATAGAGATTTTATGTAACAAAAATAATCTGGTCACCACGTGAATATTTCCCTTAAACTACACATGTTATTAATTAATAGCAGCCAGTTTACTTCACGTGATATTCAAGTAATACAATACATATCTCTATGCAAATGTTTAATAATAGATATTAAGAACATCATTATCTAAATCACAAATCCGGTATTGCTGTGCTGTCTCAGCAGTACGCATTTGGTGTTTAGAAATTTCAGCAAATCGGAGAACAAACCGGCAGAACATGCTACCGCAAATACGCTATTACGGTAAGACGCGACCTGACGTGACAAACATCATGCAGCGTAACGCAGCTCTTGCGTCCCGATTCTTCGACATTACCTCTGAACTTCATGTTTGGACACGTGTTCTTCGTGAATATTGATTTGAGCTCAAACAACAGAATAAATTTTATTAAAAACCTGAAATGAAACATTGATCAAATCCCAAGCTGTCAAAATGAAATGACCTTGGGAAGGAAACTGCAGCAGACAATACAGGCACAGGAGTGCTGAGTTGATAAACTGCTTAGGCAATCAAATGATGAGACACAAAAACTGAATGAGCCTTAATAATGTTTAAATTTTAGTACAAATGTTTATTGCTATACATTCATTTATTGGACCCACCATGTTATGGGCGTTCTCTGTGTATGAGAAACAGTTAATATAGCTGATTGTACAGACAGCTGTGCAGGCCACATTGAACTGACCGTACTGCCTGTGATGATAACTGTCTGTCCATAAGGTATTTCGTGAACTGTTGAGAACATGGCCTGTTAAAAGTACTATAGGACCCTTTCCATCATGTCACTTCAAAAATTCGTTGCAGCTTTTGGTATCTGGCTGTTCTAAAAAATTGATGGCTGTGTCATCTGGCTAGTTGCTTTGGTTTAATAGTGGTTACAGCTGCTCTGGGCTGATGCCAAATACAGACTTGCAATCCCGGTGGCGGACCAAGAATATGACTCTGAGCAGGGCTCTTTTCAGTGTCGCAATACACTGGCTGACGAAGAGGTAAAGCTCTGGTTTCTCTGTTCTCTAACGTGTGCAAATCCGACAAATAAAGACTTTCTTCAAAAATTCTGGCTCTGGTCTCACTCCTTAACAGCACTGGCTCGACAACAGACTGGGAGGCCCACTATCTCTTTCTGGGCAATAGCAACTTTGCGCTGGTGGCGAAGTGGTGAACAGAATAAAGCCTTCATACTACGGCACATCATCCAGCAAATGCGACGAGAGATCTGTCGTGCTATCTCACGCAGCGGCATTATCCATACGCGTATCGGCGCGGTGACTAATGATATGCGCGATATAACGGCTATGCCCAATTTGTCTTCAGGTGTTCTTGTAAACAAGTTTACGATTTGATCCCTGCTGAATACCATCCGGTGCACCAGTAGAAAGGTATCACTGCTGACTGTGGACATCGACCAAATCTTTTGGCTGGCAGTGACCAATTAAATATTCAAGGGTCTGTTGGATTCAAAATCAACAACGGCAAAATGATTGCTGACCTTTTCTGACGCCATAGGCGGTTTGCACGGCACAAACAAATGATACTGTGCAGGGGTAATCAACGACGTAACATGTTAGACTAATGGCGGAGAACAAATTTCGGCTGAGCAGGGGCTGTTCAAACAGTCTTCTTGCAAAAATATTTTCATCAGATATCACTCGATATCAGGAAGTTGATAGAACGTTGACACAAAATGCAATTCCCAATTTGTTACATTTGGACTTTCTGCTGCGTCTACACAGTTGGCTTCTTACCGTGTGAGCCAGAAAAATTATTTCCGGGCGTTAGCAACAAAACAGTATACTAACGGTAATATTTCATGGCTGCCAAAAACAGGATGACTAAATCAGTGAATATTTTTGAAATTTATTTCTAGGAGAACCGAGACATCGAAAACTAAAATTGTCAAGAAGATGGGCACAGGTAGCAAGGCATAACATATTGATGAGCGTTACCGCAATTTTGAGCCAAGTAAAACCGATGCGGTGTTGACCAGCGCTCAAGACGATAAAGTGTAAACTATTTGAGTTTTGTCACAACGGTTACGAAAAGTTATATTATTTACATTACAGACACATTATCGTTGTGAATATGGTGCACAAAGTAGTCGTCTAAACATATTGAAACTGGTTTCAGAAGACGCGTTTATAGACATGACGCACGGTCATAAAATACGCTATAGTAACTGCTTCTATTTTTTCTGTTTTCAGGCCGATTTTGGAAACTCAATTTTGCAATTTTAAACGAGGAACACGAGGAATGTATTGGGGTAACAATATTTTATTAACTTTGGTTTAAATCTTGGTTGGATTTAATTAGTACGTTTAGTAAAAATGAGGCTATAAAATAAATGAATAAATCTGGGGTGATAGCCGGACCCAAAATCAACGCACGCTCGCGGCTGACAACTGGCGGCCAATAATCGATGATACCACCGTTCGAGTATTCATATGGTAATGCTTGCACAGCTGATGGAGCGATGGACTGACTGGACCTGGGTAGATAAACTAAATATCGGTTTTCAATCAACATTCAGTCGATTAGTACTCGGGCGTCGAACCGGCACAAAGTTGCATCAAATGGTATTTTGGTGGTATCAAAAAACTTTTGATATTCGGCATATCGAACAACCATTTTGACAATCTGCTTACTGGCTCAGGGCGACAGGGTAAAAAGCCAAACTTCAACTGTAAATGTTCAGATAATGAAAACTTGAAAAAGTTGTTCAAAATGGAGTCGTCTATGTGCAAGTCTCAAAGAAAACAACAACTTTCTCAGTACAATTTTTCCATTTGATCTATGCCGTGCCAAATGAACCTGCTCAGTGTTCGAATATGTTCATTTTTCAGAGGTGTGCAATGTCGAGATTTCAAAATATGGTATCTTGTATCTTAACAAAACAGGCCCGCGACCACGATGATTTTTATTACATGTGTATGCGCTGGCACACTGTTTAAGCTGAAACAAACACGAAGTCTTTTGTCAATAACTTTTGTTCACAGCTCTTAAAGAAAATGACGAAAATGTTCGAGCTATTTCGAAATAAATAGATGACCGAAAATCAAGACCTAAATGATATGGCAGCCCGAGCGCGATATCACGACCGGTAACAGACACATCTTTAAACACGCCTACTTTTCACGTTTTAGGCTGTCAAACTTGTTAAGATGTCGATTTGAAATTCATAAATACTTATAGTTGACACTGCATGACACCAGGCTGACCACATTGGGCTATGACCAGCACGGCTACGGGAGAGGCTATGATGATATCTGGTCCAACTAGACAGTTCACTTCATGTAGGTGCCACGCAGCAAGCAACCAGAGAGGTGATCGGTGTCAGGTTGCGACGTCAAAAGTAAACCAGAGTCACCAGTAGAATGATCACCAGTGAAGGTAATGTTTCCATCATCAATGCCTGTGACTAAAAGGGTGGCTGAAATTTGGTATGTATACCCTTGATCAATGTCGCTAAACCATTCGTCAAAAATGCAAGCACTTCAAGGCAAATTTCCGTGTGATGATGACTTGAGAAAATCCCCGATACAGTGAAGATATCTGGCACTAATATATACATCGCGGATTCACGGCGGGCATGGTATGAAAAAATTGCTGCGATCCCCAAATATTTGGTGACCAAAAACATCGCATTCGATCTGTCATTTGAAACGTGTACGAAACAACCGAATTGTTACTGTGGATAAGACGCGAACCGCCTGCGATCGAAACAGGCTGGCTGGAATAACGCGCCTGGTTTTCGAACCTAAATGCTGCTGAAAAAGTTCTTTGCTTCGGTTACAACATGGTATGATTGTTTTGACAACTGGAGATTACATTCGACCGCAACCATACGAAGGAAGACTCGGTGTTTGTTTGCGGGACGGCGCCCCACGCACAAAAAACATGTTGCATGCAGAATAAATGATTTGGGACGGTGAGCTACCCGCCATCGCGATTTAGCCGTCGACGCTCAACTGAAAAGGTCGTACGACTCCAACAGGCAATAAAAAGCGTGGAGGCTGGACTACAGAGCAGAAAAAACATTTTTTTTTAAGATAGGCGAGGTTCGCTGTAATCCTGTATCCCAGTAAACCCAGTAATAAATATTTTGACGATGAGGATATGGACTACTGGAAATTTCAATATATCTCGTGCGGATACTCTGTCCGTGTTTTGAGGCCCCAGTTTTCGCCAGCTGCTCTGACCAAATTGTATGACCAAAACTGCACAGATAGTTATATATACACACACGGCAACGATCAACGATCGTGCTTTAAAGCGCAGGAATAACTGCACAAGCGTTACGGCTATCAGGCTGCTGGCAACAAACATGGCGGCATTCGAACACCGAAATATTGATGACCAATGACTACTCGCAACAAAAAGAAACGCTGACACCTCGACTACAGATAATATAATCAAATCTACTACGCTTGCGTGAATCGCGACGTCGTTCAAAAACATTAATGTCATTGACCCCAGCTGACGAAAAAACGGTTGTGCTCTCCGCCTTACGAAAGAGATCTGGCAAAAAACACAAGCTGGTAAATGTCATTTGGAAGGGCTATTCAGTTTTAAAACGCCATCAATCCCAGGCTGAAATTGTACGAAATGCTGCTTGATATAACTGAACAATGACATTAAAGATAATTGCTTTAATGGCTCAGACTGTAAATCTCGTGAACGAGGACTGGCTTTGTTCCGCTGTATTCTTAAAGTCGTCGAATAATGAAATGAGGGTCCTAGAATATATTGATGAAAGAGCCATTCCATCATGCTGCAACCAAAATCTTATACCAAGTAGCAGGGTCATACGCTTCAGAGTAATGTTGGCGATGATGGTATAATAAGTGTGCTGTTAGGTGAACTATCGAAGGAACACTAGAGGCGAGATTGAAACTGCTGGTAACTGGGCTGAGGTGACAGCTGACGGGTAGCATCACACGGTCATGTTTTTAAGATAACGATGTTTAAACCATGAAGTGGACAAATAAAACATCGGTTCTTACCAACTAGATCAATACTAACTGCTAGTATTCTCGACTAATCGTCATTTCTTCAAGTTCTGTGAAGAAAAATTGACAATACACAATTGATGTGATCTTTAGCTCGTGACTGATGAAACTGTTGACCTCGAAAGTATGAAATAATCTATAGATATATTAAGCGTCAATGCCCGCCTGCAAACGGTGAATTACATATTTTGAATGCAAACGTAACTACTCGAAAATCTGTCGATGCGGGCAGCCAGACATTGTTTGTATTGTGAGCAAATGCGCAGCTCGGTGCTGCGATGACCGTGACATCGAGGTCATCGATATCCTGATGTTATTTTAATATTGTAATAGTAATAAAACGATTAACTCTAATTCATCATCAGTGGTAAATGCTGGATTTTAATGGCGCAACTAAATAAACTACGATTTTCAAACAAATAAAAAAATTGAAATTTATGAAGTTCACTGAACAAACAATTATTTTCTTCAAGCAACCAGCAAAACGTCATATTGAACTACTGACGGACGCTAAAACTCTTTTTACTGTCTGAACGTTAAAAAGCAAAACGGTTATTTTGTTTTCCTGGCTATTTAGAAGTTGGTGCCTCGGTTATGTCTTATATTATGAATGTAACATTAGTACCAGCAAGTCGAGCATAAAAGTCACTGTAAGACTCGAGAATCTCGAAAATTTAGAAATAACACATGGCTTATATCTGGCAGCTTGAAAAATAAATATGTTTTCATGGGAGTTAAAAAAAATATAGGTGACTGCTTAATTTGCTTTATATCGGCTGGCTTACCTCGCCAGCAAACTTTTAAGCTCAACAATTATATTGTTCCAACTCTAGTAAAATAATCTACTATTTTATATGTTTTAATAGTAGATTATTTGCTAGGAGTTAAACAGTATGATTGTTCGAGGCTTAAAGACTGCCTGACGGCTTGTGAAGTAACAGGCTGGTGCTGTTTCCAACTTTAAGTGAAATGTCTTCGAAGCAGACGTGCTGGTTTTCATGGTTATTTTCAGGTTTTCAGTTCTCACTGAGCCGACTTTGTCTGGACAGATCGCGGTGCTTTAATGTGCAATTCATAATATGTTGCGCCAGTATAACCTCTAAATGGACGGAGCAAAAGGTAACTGTTTTGCTGTCTGAACGACAAAAGATTTTTGGCGATCTGTAACTGGTTAATAATATGACGTTTAATGTCAGCAAAATTAGTACCTATCAAACTCGTGTCTTTTGAAACTTATAGATAGCTATATAATTGTTGTGCAAATTATGAATCAGCCGAACCGCTTGTTTTGACTCTGAAACTGTAAGCTTACCGGCCACTGGGAACATTCTCCTTCATGAAATCTGATAATATCGGATCGGGTTTGCTCAGTCTGGTGGAGACATATTGTTTTCCGAAATAAAACTGCTTTAGGCGAAAATGCAGTCTTTCAGTACAGCGAATATTTAAAAATTCGTTGATTCAATTTTCATTTACATTACAACATTTGCTTCAACAAATACATGGACACTGATATTACATCGCTATTGTTGTGTGAAATAGACAGTGAATTAGAAGAAAAAATTAAACATTCTTTCGAGTTAGCTAATATCATGGCACATTCTTTGGAGATTTATCGACCATCCAGGTATTGGCGTAACAACAGTACTAATTTATTCAAATGACCGTGCATTAAACAGCATGAGCTATGATGTTCCAACATCAATTATTTAATCAATACGGACAACAAACCCCAGCAACCACATGGTTAATGACACTGGCATCGGCAGTGACTGTCTTTGGCAATCAGCTTCCCGTAAGCGACAGTGTCGCAATGGGAAGAGAAATAATAAAGCAAACTAACGTCTAGTCGTGGAGTCACCACTCCTTTTCTTATTTCTTATCCAGGCTCGCTGCCAATACAACACATGACTCGCAGGGCATCTGTGAGCAAGACACGCTTTGAAAAATTAAGCAAAAAGTGGTAAGCTATTTTGATATTTCATGGTTTTGTTTTTAAGAGGTAATATTTATTTCTATCATTGACGAATAATTCACGTGATATCGTATATTCTTTATTGCAATAAACAACATTCATTTGGTAAAAACTAACATAGATACAAAATTCTCTTTTTCTACAGTACCGCTCCACATGTTCGTCAAATTTTTCGTTTTATACAAAACATTATAAAACTGTTAATGTCGTCGTTTACGCTAACAATGAATTCGGCTAATGTTTTATGATGAAATATCAAATAAAAGGCTCAACAATTCGTGGTAACTGCTCACGAATGTTAACTGATACACCATTGCATGCAGCTTTAATAAGTAATTTCATTGTTAAATATTTTCGTCTTTAAAACCTACAGTGAAATATTAAATATTTTCCAAACACATATTAAACACGCTAATCTGGTACACTATTCTTTCAAAAAAATGTAACATGATGCTTTATCTCTTCTAGTGTTCGTAAAGAGATTTCGGTTCTTTATTAATGCTAATCACTGTAAAAACTTATTATACTAATGATACAAAAAGGGTACTCAGTTGACTTTGCTTTGGCTTGATGTCCCAAAATTTAATCTGCTCGTCAATGGAATTGATTGACACGTTTACGACCCCAGCTTTATATTCTGTTACTAATTAAACAGGCACACTATTTGTCTCGGCTTTCATGGCTGTTAGGAGATAAAATTTTAATACATCTGAAAGAATTATCGTCAGTGTACGCGGCTGTCGCGACAAAGTTTTATTTCATTTCCATAAGGTACCAGAAATGCTTAAAAAACAGTTGACTATAATTATTTCGGCAACAAAACAGTAATTTCAAAATTTAAAGCTCGACACGAACGGCAAACGCTAGCGGTATCATCTGTTAGCTCATTGCCAAGCAAACAAGCAGGTAATCACAGAGGCTGAGCCGCAGGTGTTTACTAACAACATGGCACAAACTGTATAAACTAAGCCGTGCCCTAGAGACGTGTCCGTAATGCATCATATCATTTCTCTTTTGCCATTGGGGTTAACGCAATGTTCCTAACAAAATCTCTTATCGATAATAATTATTATTAATGCTGGAAATAGCGACGATACGGTAGTACACTGACTCTATGACTGCACAGGTTTAAACATTTGAATATCGACTAACAAACAATGAGCATCGTGTATAAACGTAATGTTGCAACGATAATGCATTATGTTACATTTCTCCTTTCTCGATATTCAGCCATGGTAAAAATCATGCATAAATTTGGGTTTTGGTAATCTTAAATTCTGAAACAAAATGAACTATACAAATCCTATAAATCTGAGAAAATATTTGGCTCTGCTTCGTCATGTCTAACATAACTGCTACAGAGACAGATAATCCAAACCTTCAGTCTCTAAAAGCTGAAAACTGACTATGTCAACATTCTGCAATGAAATAGGCACCATCACTGAAACTTATTGACCTTATGTCGAGGCAACGCGGCAGAATGTCGACACCATCATCACTACTTTCGTGAAATTATAAAATGGTTCTTCAGCTGTCGGTGACTGCAGGTCCATAATCGTAGCAGTGGGGAGTCTGTTAGTAAACAGGTTCAGCTCTGGCTGCCTGCTGCTGTCGGATCTGCAGTAGTGATTGATCATTCTATTACCGTTGAGAGTCGTACCGGCCACAATGCGTGATTTTTAGTTGGGGCTGTCACATGCGTGTACATACTGGCAGGTTTAAACCATGGATAATTTTCTCAAGCTGCCCAGACTGAATCGTTAACGGTATTTTGCCATTTGTACTGCATAAATATTACGGACGCTTTAGTAAAGAAACAAAAATATGAACTACAACAACTTTGTTTGTGAAACAAACTTTATCTGCAGGTCTACAATAAAATGCGATGATAATAAATAATAAAATAAATGTAAAACTAACTGAAATAAGGTAACCAGTACATAAACTGTCTTCAAAATGGGGTTACTGGCATCTGCAACAGATATATAGTATGTTACACAGTCTGAACTGCTTTCACTTATATAATGAATGTCCCGAATATCTCAACATTTCCATATTTCTTCAGAGATGACAAATTAAATTGCGACATCAACAATATTAATCAATCGGAAATTTATTTATAAAGCAATTTGTAACTCTAACAAATAAAGCGTGCTTTCGCCTGTTGCAATGCGCCAAAAGCCAATTCTATTTTCCACGACGCCTGCGGACGTTCTACAAGCTCGAGGAAAACTGTTTTCACTAACGAAATAGATGTTAATGCCTTTAAAAATGGCAGAAATGTGTTATTAGGCTATATGCGCCTATTCAAACAATTTATTTAGTATTCAATCGGGACTGTTTAATTTAATCTTATATTTCGACAACTTAAATTAGCATTGTGGTTAGATACGCCTGGTGAACCATTACCACAGATACTGTGGGGAACTGTTGATTCCACCTGTCATGTTACTTTCTTTCAATAGGTTTGAAATGAAATGTTGTGTCTAACACATGAAGCCACCACTCTCGCTCTGTGCTCGCTCGTTACGCTCGTGAGCAACTCAGCCAGTGGAGAATCGCTCACTTGTTGGACGGCTGTATTGTTTTTAATACAAAGTGAAAAAATAAAATGCTAACATGCACCACGGCGTTACTCGAACTGATTATAATGGCACACGCCCGGTCGCGCCAGCTGCTGGCCAATACGTCATTGCGATTAAGGTACCTGCGGTTCAATATAATTCCTGCATAAACCTGCCTATCCATAGTCCACTGCAATGTTGCTGAGTCATAATCATTGCCCTTGACAGCTGTCAATGTATGAAGTGTAGTTTAAAGCCAACATCATAAATTCGCACTAAAAACAAGTATGATTTGTTACATATTCCATTGTAGTAAAACTATGAAATCCAGCAGGCTGAGACTATGTAAATGCTAAATGGGCTGTACGAACAACTCTATCTCGTTTGAAACTGCGGACACAGTTGTACACTCGGCAGACTCACTTGCTTTACTAGAAACACGGGAAAATCGCTGGCCGTGGCTGAACTCGCCAGAATAGAGGCTACAAATAATCACGGAGCAGTGATGGTGAAAAAATGGCATTTGTTCTTGTGCCAAGTGCTGCATGACCTGGCGCGCGGTTGGCGTCCCCGATCAATTCGACCATCTGTAACGTCTGTTTCGGGAGATATTTCTAAGTGGATTTCACCAGCAACGTTACGAGAATGTTATCGCGTCGCTAAGTGTATGGCGTCGTATTTTCAGACTTTCTCAAAGCCCACGGTTGGCAATTGCGGTTATGATATAAATAACATAGCACAACAACTAATTTGTCTGGCTGGCGGCACACAGAGTCTGCACTCGTATGTTTTAACCAGCAGGCTATGAGAATGAACTCACAAACCCACCCGCCACGTCGCCAGATCTAAACAATGAAAACAGGTGCCATTGGTTCAGGCCAACCTGGGCTCACTGTCCAGTATTTCTTAAAATTTTGGGGTTGCTTACTGATTTATTGACACTGCAAACTTCGTGTGGAGCAGACACAGTGATAGATAAATAATATGGTGTGATGAACTGCTTAAACAAATGTGCTCAATGAAGTATTTTGACCCCAGTGTTAAGACACAGCCATATGTTAATATAATTGCCCCAAGCCCTGAGCTAATTTTATGCACAACACCAGCTCAGTATTTAATGCTTTCGCACTGTTAACAGGCCTGAAAAAACGTCAAGTAATAATTCAGATCGAACACCGGAATCGGTCGTTACTACCGCACCCGCACCATGCATATCCCAGAGACCAGGAAAATTCTGAAGCACCTTGTCAAATTATCTTGAAACCAATATCGAATCGAAAGGACAAAACACCTACCAGTAGTTTAGCAGTATATGCGTTCTTTACAATGACAAGCCTGCGTGAGGAAGCACCAGGTAATGGGAGCAGGTAAAACTGCTGCCGGCTTGCCAACGAGGGAATCTGAAATACTGCGGAGGATTACTAACGGCGCAATGTGATAAACAACAGGTGGTTAGATAAATCAGTTTATAAGATCAGAAAGAAAGGCCAGAAAACTAAATCTGAATCTATTTCAGAAGTACCCGACCGGCGATGTCTCATTCAGCAAGCAATTTACTAAGCAAACTCATCGGAGATGAACAAAACGATTGAAAAATTGTCATTTTAATCTAGAGTTTATACCCTCTACTAATAATGATCGTTTATATTACGAGTATCAGAGTCCCATAAAGTCACAGCAGTCACAACCACATGCCATAGACTCTAATCCAAAAAAGCAGTAAGACGTGCAATGTGGACCCCACTGTCAAAAACGAGGTTGTCTGGCTATCGTTTTAATTCTTCGAGGATGTTCATCACAATTTAAAATAAGTTTTCTTTGATAATCATTACTAAGTACATAAAACTTGTTAGAAAATTTATTGAGAGCAACATTTGACATCACTAACATAGCCCCATGTGGCGGCCCATAGCTATTTGTGCACACAGAGGTATTTTGTTTACCAAATTAGTAGGCAACAGATTGAATTAAATTTAGTGAATTCTGCGTCGGTTCAAGAGGCGAAGAAAGCTGAGTGAATTCCCAAGCTGCGAAGGCTGGTCAATCACAGCGGCACGAGGCTGTATGAGATTAACGTAAAGGACTGAGTAACGTGATGAGCATCTCCTCTGACAAAAGACAAGGCAACTGTCGACTGTTGTTAACAAATCTCTTCTTTGCTGATACGGGTGTTATTGTCGCCAATGCTGGTTGGCTGCAACAATCGAAGATCGACTTGTGAGCTGACAAGTTGCTCTCATTTGCTGCAAGCAATATTTGGTGTGCTGCTATCGGCGCGTGTTCCGTAACGAAACATCGCAATCACGGTACAGGCGCTGGCACAGTGACACTGGATGCGATTTTTCATGTTCCCCAGGTAGCGAATGAAGCAGGTACTAACATTCGCGGTGGCCTATTCAGACAGCAATGACGACTAAACAAAACCGGGCCGAGATCTTTATTCACCATCGCTCAGTAACCATAATCATCCGGGCTTGTTCACTGAAACCGGTAGTGGGAGAGTCTGGCTGATTTCAGCCTGGTGCGATAGCGATCGGAAATTTCGAGCCATCGAATACCCGTTGGTAAACGCCTGTCTATAATGGACCAGTGGTAACGGACTGCAGACTGAAGCAATGACAAA
>JALBCR010000730.1:0-248503 GCA_030710515.1 Abscondita cerata
CTGTTGTACTTCGTTCAGTTACGTGTGCTTAAACATTAAAAACCAAAATGCAATTATTTTGTTTTCACTATTTAGGGGTTGGTACCTCAGTAGTTATATCATATTATGAATGTAACAATAAAGTACTAGCTTAATTCGTCCCAGAATAAAACATCACTATAACACGAAAATTTGAAAATAACACTGAAAACCGTAATAAACGGCTTGAAGAAAAATAATATATTTCACTTGAGGGTTAAAAAATATAATTGTTGAGCTTAAAGTTTACTGGCGAGGCGTTAATCTACTGTTTTTTACCGTAAATTAGTTTAACAAAATTAACATGATGTCTATAATACTCTCTAATTAAATGGCTATCTGATAATAAAATACTTCTATGATTTTGCTGTAAATTAAATAAACGAAAATTTTCCCGGTTTTTGTGTTTCACGTTCACCATTTATGTACTTGTACACTAAGCATGAAAAAAATGTTTTTCTTTTAAATATTTCTGGGCGAGATAAGCCAGAAAGTGATGCTGTGTAATCCTATCTAGAATGTATAATAAACAACGTGTTTAGTTGACTTATTTACACATCTAATCTATCTTACAGGCCGATAAGACACAGATTGAAATGGCGTATGGTCAAATTACTTTTTACAGCAAGTTTGTGCTTGATGGTGCCAGTGCTTGTAGTATTCTGAAAGGGTTGTAACACAAACGCTAAACCGCTAACCTTTAAGAATAAAAAAAAATAGCAGTTACCAGCGGGGACGTTACCGTGTTGCAATATCCTACACTTTTATGACGCACCTAGTTCACAAAATCAGTGTTACGTTAATTATTGTCGACACAAGTATGAATGATGCACTTTTGATTGCAGCGTTTAATCCTATTCTTATTTACTCTAGATGTACACCTATTGCTTGCTTCTACTCTGAATTGTAAAATTTGTGTGTTTTAATGAGGCCTTTAATTTGTTTAAATTTCAATGCTTTCGTTGGGACCATGGTCGGAGTTTTCGTAACTAGTCCAATGATTCTACTATCGCTATCTTCTGTAAATAAAATGGCGAATCTAAATAAAAAGAAAACACAAAAAACCTTAATCGAACGCGTTTTTAATAGCTTTGACAATTATCTTCATCCTACATTTTTTTAAAGACATTTAAAATAGAACATCGTTCTTCTAACTGAGAAAAATTTAATCTGTCATTTATTTCCAAAAAATGTTTAAAAATTGGATTGTAATGTTTCCAATGCAGTAAGCGTAATTTATTAATTGCCACTGAAAGTAAGTTTTTTGGCCTCCCGAACTATAAAGCACATTTTCAGTTGTTTAAAAATAAACTAAATAAAGTATCAAATCCGATAAATTGATTTTAAAAAATTTACTTTACACCGTACTTTACGCAATAATGATGACGCCATCTATGCGTTCAATTAAACAAATGAACTGACACATAGTAGGTGGTGTATGTATGAAAAATGGTTAACTACTTAAAATCGGTAAAATAATTTTTGATCTTTTTTACCTTTTGATGATCGTCGGCCAAAAACATTATACAAAGTTCCCATTGTTGTAAAGGGATTTTACAACGGCTCCAGCTAATGAAGAACTAGCCCTTCGGGACAATATTTTCCCACCGTAAAATCTACTTTCCACTCTAATGTAAATAACTATTTCAATTGCGCCAGACAACTAATACAAACTAAATTTCTTTTCAAAACACATATTCATCACATTGCAACCAAAAATGATTTGTGCTTTAAAATAATTTTAATTGCCCCATTAAATAAGATACATCAAAATAACCTTCATCCCCCAATTCCATTTTCTTACCGAATTATATTAATTAAAATCATATACAGGGTTATTCACTATAAATTACCCACCTTTTATTATTTTGAATATAACGAAGTTCTGCTTCATTGTAAACCATTTTGGTGATTGAATTAATGAAATGTCAATTATCAAACACAACATTTGTCATTTACATGGCTTACTTTGACAATGTTAACAAATCCGTAGTTAAGTAACTGTGTTATTCTACGATTAATAACTCAATAACGGCTCAAGATAAAGACAACATATGATATATTTTTGAAATCAGAAAAAGATCTCTTCAAAAATGTAATAATATACAGGGTGTTACATTTAAAAAATACATCATATTTTTGTTTTGCCCTGTAAACGGCGAGTAACTGAATTATTGACAGCATTTTAAGAAAATTCAGTTAGAACCATACAACTTTCATACATAAAAAAATTTTTTTCTACGAGCAATAATAACGATAATAAGGGGTGGGTAATTTATAGTGAATAACCCTGTACGGGTGTCCTATTTTCGATGTAATATGGGGTCTCAGGTATTTCGCTGGAATTGGTAGGGAAAACCGTGGTCGAGACCCTTGGCCCGATTTTCGAGACAAATTCAATAGCCCTAAATAGCACTTCGATATCTCGACTCGTTTGGAAGATACAGCGTGTTTTGCGTTTTATGCCGTTTTCTTTAAAGCTTCATAACTTTTTTGTTTGTGAATATTTTTTATTTTAACCAAAACATTTTTTGTGCATTTATGCAATTCAATTAGCGGAATTTGCAAAAGTAATTGCCCAGATATGACAATCATTGAAACTAATTGTTTAACAGTTATTTCAAGAATATAAATTGTTCAAAAAGTTATAAAATTTTATTAACTAGAAATTTTATTTGAACTATTTTTCAAACGCATTACCTTTTCTCGAGCGTTTCGAATTTTAGTCTTATTTCGAAAATATCTATTTGTGAATATCTTTAATAATAGAAGTGAGTGAACGCTAATTTGGAAAAAGAAAAATCTCAAAACCTTGAAGGGGGATGTAATTGCTATTGTATAAGCAGGAAGCAAGCAAAACTGAACGGCTCAACACGACTGGAATCATTTTTAAAAAGTAGGAGGATAAAAGAAATATCAGACAACAGAAGTAACTAGCATGATTAAATTATGTCGAGAAAAACTGTTGATAAAGAGAAACTATTATGCTATGCAGAAAATGGCTCGTGATTTAGGAGAGTTAACACCCTACTTAATTTAGCAATGATCACCTAAAATTTATTGTTGGATTTATTGTAACTTTGTTTGACAACGAGAACTTTGGAAAATAAAACCATTCATGCGTTGAAACTGTAGAATTTACAAAAACGTTTTGACTTCTTAAATTAGTGTTACTAATCAGCTAAACGTTGATGGACTGATATGTCTGTTAATGTACAAGTATTTGTGGACAGTCTTATCACACCGATTACTTCAGGAAAATGAATTTTTTCATAATGTTTTCGTTGTAAGGCTTCATATTATGCTACAGTATTTAACCGATTCAAAACTTCTACTGTACTCAGCGCTTGATACATGGAGAAACTGAGGAAGGAGAAAACTAAAATGTAAAAGTTTAAATTTAAAAGTTAAAATTGGGAAAAAAAATCTTTACTTTATTTTCGTTACTGTTATTTGTTTATGTGCATATCCCCAAACTACTTGTTGAACCGCTTCTATTTGTAATTTCTCTAGATCCTTGGAGATGTTGCTAACTACTGCTCAAGTCAAGATCGTTAATGGAGATAAGGGTCCTACAGTTGAATGCTTGCTTGATTTAGGTTCTCAAAGTGTCTTGGTGAATACTATCTCTGAAGCTACATTTGTCAACTCAGTTTTCGAAAGATACTTTATCTTCCATAAATTCCAATGGGTTACTGCTTATGTCTACAGGTTCACCAACAATTGTTTATTAAGGCAGGAAAGAGTTACCGCTGAATTAACCATAAATGAACTCAATACTACCCGTTGAGGATTGCCCAGTTGCATATTAAGTAGCAATGGATCTAATTGTTGTAGAGTTACGATTTGTAAAGGCTCATTTAAAACCACTGATCGGCAAAGCAAACCTATTCTTTGAACATCTTTGTACAGCGTTAGCCATTATAGAATCGGTCCTGAATTTCAGGGCCTTATCGTTATTTGAGTTTGGTGCAAATGAGGCCCGAATAAACTTATGCCTAGTACTCCAGGCCACTTTTTAATTGGCCATTCGTTGAACTGCTTTCATAAAAATTCCTGTCTCAAGTCCTCAGAAGGTCACTTAACTAGCTTCAACGCCTCTTAGCTAATCAAGAGGTTTCCTGAACTTTTTAAAGTATGGATTTCCATTATATCTGTTTACAAACATATTGTAATAATAATATTTATTTAATTTACTAAACTAATACCATTATATCTTAATATAGTTATTTTCACATATAAATTCAATGAATAAATATTCTTCTGATAGTTAAACATAGAACATTTAAACGCAGACATATAATGCCAACGACATATAACAACACCACGTTTAATCCACATCGACGTTTAAATACGTCGACATTTAATCACATAGACATATAATCAAGGCAACAGATAAACATTTGACAACTTTATCTCATGCACCTTAATATACTTATTAATAACGTTACGTATTAAGAATAGACATGAGATTAATATTAACAATTTGTTCTAAAAATAATACGATAAACCATTCATCAATTTCATGCAATATTTATTCGATTAATAGAATTTTTCAAGTTTATAACTACTTCGACTTCAAATTTACGGGATACAATTTGGTTATCAATTTCAAAATATAACTATAGTTTTTTTAAATTCAATAAATGTCTTATTTAATTTTATATATTTGTAAATTTCAATCTTCTCTAATCTTATTATACTTGTGATGAAATGTAGATGTCATTAAATTATCGAATGTTTATCTGTCGCCGTGATTATGGCCATATTAATAAACAATTCTTAACTTATACTTTATTTACACTTAATAAAGTGAAACCTTCTATTGAATGTAAGAAACCTTGAAAATGGTATTAATGTTTAAATATAAGTGGACCCTAAGACAAGTATTCTTTAAGTGAAAATGTCATTGATACGTCATCATTTTCAAGTGTAGAATCAGATGAAGGACGAATATGATTCATAATAACCGTTTTCAAACATATTCAAACAAAAGCCGAGACAAAGCAAGTTCTAACAAATAAAATTGTGTGTTTCTTTTAATGAATACTTCTACAATAAAGTAAAAACGTGTCAATTGTATAGTGAAATAAAGATATTATTTATTGTACTAGGTAATCTAACATACAATAGAGCTTACTGTTTAAGTTCCATTTACCATAAACAGTATATAGTGTCATTTTAAAATAATTTATCGCGTATTGGGTTGAAGAATTGGAAATATCTTCGTTGATGGTAGAAAGAATCCCTAGAAAGACTTGTAAGTACCCATTTTAAAACCTCTTTAACGCACTATTGTCAAAAATTATCATGTCATGGGATGATACAGGTCACCTACAGACAAATTTCTAAATTTAGTCCTCTTAACAATTTGTACGTTTAAAGAAAACCAAGACTTTCTGTTACGATATATTTCGGCATTTTCACCCCTTGGCTTATAATATGGGAATATGTATTCAGACAATAACACCAATAACCCGAAGAAATTCCGAAATTGCAATTGGAAACTTCCTGTTAAATAATATCTTAAAACAATTAAAAATTTTATAACAGGAGGTATAAGAGATCCTCAATTGTTTCGCATTTAATTGTCGTTTAAAATAATATGCACTATTATATCACGTATCGTTTCCTTATTTATGTGATTTTTAAAAAATAAAATCGGCGTCGCTTAATAATTCTAGAAGATTTTGATGATCTCACAATATTACTCTTGGAATACGAGGATATATATATATATATATATATATATATATATATATAATTTATACATTCGGCAAAATCTCTTTGCAATATTAAAGCCATCGTTAACAATAGGACAATAATTACATGTAATTACTTATGAAGAATTAACTAGTAACAATATTACACACCAAAATGAAGAATATCAAAATTTAAAAGAATAAGATAAATCTCAAGTGCTCGTTAAAGTAGGTATGTACCTTAGTTGAAATCAACACTCACAAAGATAGAAGTTCAAGTTTAAAGTTGCTCTTTCACTCTACCTTACAAAACATTAAATAAAATAATATATTTTATGTGGAAAAGAGAAGTACAATATTACAGTAAAAAAAAGTAAATAGTTGTAATAATAGTTGAGGTAACACTATTACCTATATTCTGTAAGAAATATATTTTTAATAGCGGTTGTATAATGGCATATTTATTTAACTTTTAACTTTATGTTGAACTAAAATTGTTGTAATTAAACATCGTTTGAAATCACATAATATTTGAAAAACTGTTGTTAATAGAAATGAAACATTGAGTCCTAAATGGAACTGAATTTATTTTATTAATACAACTCAGATAAAAAAACATTACATTTTTAGATAGTCGTACATGCAAAAAATTGTTAGTATATTGCTTCGAATGGTGCGTACGCAAATGGATTTCTTCGTTCCCACCGGTCTTCCTGGTATCACGTTGACAAGTGTGGCTAGTCCAAATAAAATGGTTTAAGGTTATATCGAGGTTATATTTTTTGAATTAGTAACGTCAAAATTGCGCCACCCGAGAGATACACTGCTGAATGTTTATTATGCTGTGGCACCGTCACATGTTACACTCTAAATTTGTATAATTTTATTATAACAGTACCTAAGTGTACCAAGCAAATTGCTACTGACTTTATAAAAAATAAGGTATCGTTTTGTTAAAAAACCACAACTATAACCATCAGTGTATAAATCTGTATTACTTTCCTTTATCCTTAGTGAAGTCACATATTAATTGAATCGGTTATCTGGAGAAACAACAAATGTCCACCATATGTATTTTTAATATTTTAAACAACGCTTGTCCAACTTTATGTTCACGTACAAGGTCGACCTAAAATAAACATCTATATATATTTGAAAAACAACGTGTGTTGTTTCGTTTAACGTGACTGTACAAAACCTTAGCATACCCTCAGAAACATTTTATCTTCACCAAATTCTGTTTCAAAAATAAGTATCCAGTAGTAGGTATCCAGAGATATCTCGTTTTAATCATTTTAGTCATGACAAACGCAATAAGGGACTTCTAGTAGTCCACGAATATGTGGACTATTCGAATATAAATTTCGATGAAAATAATAGAGTACGAATATTCTGATATTAAATTTCCCATTAAAGGAAAAAAAAAACTGCATCTCAAATAATGTCTACCCTATCCAGAAGAAAAAGTAGTTGAAAGAAGTGAAATGTATGTGTAACGACATCTCATGTAATAAGGGACACGTATAAATATGGCTTATAATTGGCTTTATCGACACGAGTGTTATTGCATTCTAAGTTATCGTTTAGATAACGATTTGCATTAAAACATTCTGTCGTCGTTACAGTTATCATTGCACATTGGCATTGCTTAGTAGTTGAAAGAGTTCTGTGATGATTTATTTATTTGCCACTTAATGCAAATACATTCAATACAAAACAGTTTCTGTTCAGCGTAAATACCAGTACAAACATTTATCCATACATACAATTAAATTATATACAATCGCAAAAGCAAAATGCCTGATAAATTAATTGTAGTTACAGAGGATTAAGATCATATTATGGGCGGTCTGGGTGTTTTTGTGGTATTCTTGCAAATACAATGTTTTACAACAACTTAATATTTTATTTAATACATGTAGCTTCGGTCATAATCAGTCTCTACCCACAACCGTAACTTATCTGTTATCTATATTACCGACAATGAAACGTTGTCCCGTTTATGGCGGTTTTGTTATGTTTTACAAAAATTCTTGTATTAATTTTTATGACTACAATATAATGCTTATTTTTAACACTAATATTGTAATAATTTCCTCAATAAAATTTTCAGTTTGTGAAAGAACAACACTTGTGTGTTTTAATACTCACAGCTAGATATTTGGACTTTTAATTTCTTGAAATGAAGGGATTTAAAATTTCAATATCAACTCTAGTATCAATTTTTAAAATTTCATCTCTTGTTAAGGGAAATCTGAAAATGCAAAAGTGTAAATAGTAAGGAAATTCTGCTCTACTGAACACTGAAATTGTAAAATTCGTTTGTACGCCTACTTGTGCATCCAAATTTTGAACAAGATATCACTAATTTTTGTATTAGCATGGTTTTATTTTTCTGAACTTTTTGGTTACTATAATAACCCTACAAAATTGAGAAAAAAAAACTTGGACGGTTTATTAACCACTTACAGAAAACCACAGCATAATGAACATGCAGCAGGGTATCTTTCGAACGGCTCCTTAGAAAAGTTGATAGTTCAAAAAATATGTCCCTTCAATTTTTTATTCAGTTTAAAATGCATAGTCGGACTTGTCGTAGCTTACGTGATTTCAAACCATTTTTAATTAGTTCAAATTTTTTTAAACAAACTTAAAAAAGTGTAAATGAAGGCATTGTTTAAACTACTTTATTATTATTATAAATGATTTCGGAAAATGTGTAAAATTATTAATACAATCTTACTGTCTTTGGAAATACCTCAATGAGTACCTCAATGGTCGATTTTATTCCGTTATTGTATACTATCTTCCCTTCAAATTTTCCTACCTATATTAAATTTAGCAAAATTTATATGTACGTAGATGACATAAATATATAAAATCTTTCTAACCATCGGAGTTGAATGTACCCTTGCATCCAGCTGACTCACGATGTAAACCAGTTTGCTGGAGATCCATCCAAACATGGCATTAGTACCAGGAGATCATTTAATAATGTCCAAAAGAAACTACTTTTATTCCCAAATTTATCTATATTTTCTTTCATTATCTTTACAATTCCTACTGAAGTTAGGTGCACAACCTGTTAAATTATTTAAACTTGATTTAACTTTCATTTAAAATTAGAAATTGTGAAGATTCATTAACATACAAAGTTTAATTTTAACATTGTATGACATGCTCAATATGACCACCGTTATTATTTCCAAATGCATCAATTCTTCTCTTCTATTCTCATAAACATTTTGTAACTGCTGCGACTTATGTTATGTACAGCATCGGTGATTGCATCCTTCAACTCATCCAGAGTATGAAGTCGTGTTCTATACACAGTATTTTTCAAGTACCCAAATAAAAATAATCGAGAGATGTAATATCAGGTGACCGAGGAGGCCATAGTCCTCTACTAATAATCCGATCTCCATAGAACTCTTGTAGATATTGTCGTGTCCTAGTGTGTACTGTAGCATTGTCGTGCTGAAAGTACCCTCTTCTTATTTCCTCATCGTCAAATTGATTTATGACGATTTCCAAAATTATCTGTAACGATCAGCTGTGACAATATTTTCGTTATTTAATTGTTTTTGTCTGGACATTGTAATGTAAACGCCACCTTTTACAGCTTGTAATGGAGCTACTATGATTTCACCTGGTACTTCCGTAGAGTATATTCTATAATTTTATTAATTCACATAGCCGGAAAGATAAATCCTTGCTTCATCGCTAAAGAACGTAATATCTAACATGTTCTCGTTCCTCAAGTGATTATTAAACTAATGGCAATATTGTATACGAAGTCCATAATCTAGTGGAAGTAATTCTTGCATTACCGCGAGGTAAGGATGTAAATGTAATTCCTTCTTTAGTGCTTCATGGCGTGTACCATAGCTTAAACCTAAAAGACATATTGTAATGGACATTTCTGTTAAATAAATTAGTAACATTCATACCTGTTTGTTGCGATAACTGCTTTAATGGTTTTTAGGGTTACGTTTCATATGTGTGTTTTAACACATTCTCAGTTAAAACTGTTGTTCGTCCAGTTTGCTAAGGTTATCAAGACCAAATTCCTGATTAGAAATTGGTTGACAACTTCATCGGTAACATAATTGCAACACGATTGCGTTGACCATTTCGGAAGTAAGTTTTCAAAAATAAATTGATTTTTGAATTTTCGAATAAGGCATTACACAGTAACCTATAAATTTTAATTTAATTAAGAACGGTAATGTTTTATCAATATTGTCGACTTACCTTTACAAAAACGTTCAAAACAATTTAGTCTTCAAAATATTTTTAAGGGGGCAATTAAGAGAAAATACTAATAAAAACATAAAACGTAAAGATGTAGATTCGCTAAGTAGTAAACACACAAGTAACATTTGCAATTATTTGACATTTACTTTTTAGCTAACTTAAATCACAGACTAAACATTTGATATCAACGCGGAAAGTAGTATGGTATGGACATCATTTAATGATCGCAGTGTACTTAATCCTAATAAATCCTGTGTTCTACTATTTAGGAAAGAAGCTGATGGTACATATCCCTCCCAAAATAACATGAAGAATTTAGGTTTGATTGTTATATTGATAATACCTTTAGATATAGACGACATATTAATCCAAGAGCTTATATTACTTTGAAGCTACTATATCCTCACCAATATTATTTATATTCCTCTATAAAAAGATGTTTGCGAATCATTAGTACTTTCTAATTTCTCTTATTGTTCAGAAATATTTTTTCCTACTTGGGATACTGACACTTTCAGCAGAATACAACGGGTACAAAACTCGTGTTTAAGGTTTATTTACGACACCCGTAAAAATAACCACATATTAAACAAATTATCTGAATGTAAGTGGTTAAATATGTAAGGTAGGAAAATTATCGTAGAAAAAACTTCCATGTTTATATAATAAGATACAATTCAGAACAAATGTGCATAATTTAAATCTGAGATTAAAAGGTCTAATTACGCCTTCATGTCATAAAACAGTGTCATTAAAACACCTCCTCCTCACTTGAGAAATCGTTCGTTCCAATAAAATTCTCGAAAATTTACAGTAATCTCCACAATCATTAAAACTTTTAACGAGATCACTTTCAAAAACAACCTATTCAAAAATGTTATCAAACCGAAGTTTTTCCTGGATTGCAGGATTTGAAATTGCTCGTACATTTCTGGTCTTTTCAATATTGCTTTGTTTATGTTTAATTTACAATGTTAATTTGAATAATCTTATGGTCCTTACAACTAATTATTTATTTAGGCATTATGTTTAATGGACTTTTTTAGATAGTAGAGGTTCAGTTGAAAAGCACTTTTTACTGAACTGCGTCTCATAATACTTTGATTCATCTACTTTTTATTTATTTTTCATGATTTATGTTTTATTTTGTTGCTAAAATGTTATTGTTATACTGTAGTTGTTATGAAATGAAGATTTGCATTAATTCATTCTATAAGCAACAAATAATTTTCAACTGACGTTTCAAACAAAATAGCATGTTTTATTACTTCTAATAAAACTTTCGAAATTTTGAGACCGTTTTCATCCACTAATGAAAGCGGGCATTCGTAAACGTCGATCTCAACTAATTTTTTAAACAACAACTCGAACGAACTTAAAAATAAAATCTATTCCCAACTTTGTCTACTCCCATTATAGAATAGTATCATTCTGGATCGATTTTTAATTACAGAATAATTAGATTCTAAAACACCGTGCTAGAATATTCTCTCACTTGTTACGGAATGAGCATAGATCTCGTGACTGTTAACATGTTCCATTTGGGAACAATTCTCATAAAAAATGGCATTAAAGGTGCTTAGGTAATTGAAGTAATACCTGTTATAAATTACATAATTCAATTTCTAAGTTCTAGGATAACTCATTTTTAAAACCATATAAACGTAAAATTAACTTACAAAAATGTAAATTGAAAATACTTGATTGTTGTACCTTGTACGAGTACAATCAATTTGAACCGATAAAAAGTATGTTTCTCATAGTTTACTGTTACCAAATAATTACAATATTTGTGTTAGTCATCAGTTTCAACCTTACAATTTAAACATGAATACCACAGATAAATAAGCAATGAATAAGAACTAGTATTGCAGCTCGCGAATATTTAAAATTTTGACGAAAAGGAAAGATAAATTAATTTTTCACGTTCGTTTCAATACAACATAATTATTACATAACAAAAATATATAATGTAAATATCAATGTATAATTACATATGGGTCATGAAGTATGCTAATGATTTTTTACATTTTCATAATATACGTGAGTTCCTGTTTTTGTTTAGAAAGTATCTTCAAAATATTTATACGAACATCTGCAAAATAGAGTTCACAATTAAACTGAACTGATTTTTTTTATAAAATTCTTGGTCTATAGTTGTAATATGGCCTACTCCATTACGATGTCGTGTACAATTGCAATAAAAGTAATTAATTGTTTTGTTATACAGGGTGTCCCAGAACTAATGGGACATATTTTAATATAAGATTCCTTAGACGAAAACAATGAGATTTTTATATTAACCATACTCGAAAACTGGATATTTACTAAGATACAGGGTGTCAAAGTGAAAAATTAATTTTAGTTTTTTCTTATTTAATTGAAAAGTACTTGAGATATTTTGACAAAATTTTGCATAGTGGGGTTTTTGGTGTTGCAAATTGAAATTTGACCATAATTTTACTGTACTCGTAAGATGGCGCCACAAATGCTTCCAAAATTTTATTTAAACACACATATTTTTGTGTTTAATTTTAGGGCTAGTTTTTCTTAAAATTATGATTCTACAATTATCTGTGCATAAAAAAAGTCATACTTGTTTGAAGTCTGTAAATGTAGTCATTTCGAGATATTTGGGACTAAAATGTTAAGTGCATTTGAAATCCATTTAACAATATTGTCAGTATTTCTCAAATTTATCCAGGTATCATTTAACAATATTTATTTTTTGGAGTAGTTTACTAGGATAAACAAAATATTTGTGTTCGTTAAACACCGATTAAGTCTTTTAATCAGAATAATTAAAATAAATTTTAAAATATTTTCTTGTCTGTAAATGCAACCCATATCGCGCATGTAATTATTTGAAATGTCAAAACAGTTGGTATTAAATTGTTTTTGTCAAAGTCGCATGGATAAATTTGAGAAAAACTGATGCACTTAACATTTTAACCCCAAATATCTCGAAAATGGCTACATTTACAGACTTCAAACAAGTATGACTTTTTTATGCACAGATAATTGTAAAATCATAATTTTAAGAAAAAGTAGCCCTAAAATTAAACACAAAAAAAATATGTGTGTTTAAATAAAATTTTGGAAGCATTTGTGGCGCCATCTTACGAGTACAGTAAAATTATGGTCAAATTTCAATTTGCAACACCAAAAAACCCCACTATGCAAAATTTTGTCAAAATATCTCAAGTACTTTTCAATTAAATAAGAAAAAACTAAAATTAATTTTTCACTTTGACACCCTGTATCTTAGTAAATATCCAAGTTTTCGAGTATGGTTAATATAAAAAAATCTCATTGTTTTCATCTAAGGAATCTTATATTAAAATATGTCCCATTAGTTCTGGGACACCCTGTATATTTCAACCGAAATTCATCACCTTATAAACATTTTGAGGATCTACAAATTGGACTAACAAATTTGCGGCGCATTAGATGGCTCTATATTAGTTGCTCTATATTGTTACTGACATGAAATTAAGAGTATGAATAATGAAATATAAAACTTGAATTACTTATAAGATTTTGTTTCTTTTAGTGAGTGAAAAACACGTTTTCAAGTTCCATTTTTCTTCGTACAGTTAGGCATAATAGTCAGGGGTGAAAATGCATACACAAGTGGGCATGGCTTTCCTGTTCGACCCTAACAATTTATTTCTAATGTATTTACGTAGGTATCATTGTTTATGTTGTGGGGCTTCTCTGATCTGTTGGCACGTAACAATATACTTTTGTATCAAATTATTTTATTCGAAACTACTTTAAATCTATAATAATAGAAAACTTCAAACGCATGTTCTACAGCTACACACATAATTATATCTCCCTACTATATCCGTTTTAAAACTACATTGGCCGCGGTAACGGTCCGCGAAATTTAAATTCAATATATGGCGCTACAATATATGTAATTTAAAAAAAACTCTTAGTACTGCAACATATATTTTGTGGATATTGATAATAGTGTACTTATTTACTGATAAAACAAATCTACATCCTGACGCGTTTCTACTGCAACTGAAGTCATCCTCTGGGCAAATTGTCTAGAATACAAAATATTTGTAACCGATATTTACTAATTGTAATTACATGTATGTATTAATTGAATTTAAATAAAAATAAATAGTCGTAAAAGTAACTGTTCTTCCTCACTGAACCGACGTAATTTTATTTAATTTATATGACTATAGCACTCACAACACATTGCTTATTTAAAAACTGATTTTTGATGTTGATGTAGTGTACTGGACGCTTTTATGTATTCCATCAATATCTTTAATTGCTGACACAGCTTCTGGTGTTGGATCTGGTCAGAACAACCTTGATAACAACTACGTTGGTTTCACGCGATGCCTTGCGGAAATTTTTAATTTCTCCATATTTGCCAACCTCAGTGGCTTTAATTTTTTAGGATGAAAACATGTTGCAGTTTAATAATATTAATATCATCTCCTGTCACACTTGTGACGTTCCATTGACATTCTACATCAGTTGCACTAACATGATAATGTACATTGTATAATATAACCACCATGTGATGTCAAGAAACTTGTCCTCTTGGTCAAACACATAAGCTCACTTTACTCCTTATTCACAGTCATAGGATATCTGAATTTATATGTTTACAAATATTTCAACTTGTTGTTTCTTCGTGCTTGGATTCACCTCAGCTTGAATTAGTGATGGTTGAACACTGTTGTCAATTAAATACTTCACCCCATGCTCACTTGTGTATGCATTTGCACCCCATGACTAAATGCCTATGGCAGTTGTTGTAAAACTGTGCAATAAAATGGAACTCTACGACATGTTTTTCACTCACTAAGAAACAAAATCTTATAAGTAATTCAAGTTCAAGTTTTATATTCTATTGTTCTTCCTGTCAGTCAATAAACCAAAAATAACTAGCAAGTGATAAAGGGTGTCCCAACAAGAGCACCGGATTTAATTTTAAAGATTGATTTCTTGGACCAATTGAACCTTGTACACGTAAATGCAGATCTTTTAACAAAATTCGCTGCTCAGTGCTTCTAGAAATGTTTAATCCTTGACCACGATGCCGAATGGAAGTTCCTAGATTCCCTTACTGTGGTTATTTTCGAGGTCTTCTGATCCATCAACGTAAATTTGGTCTCAATTTTTTTAATTAAACCCTTTTAATTGGTGAACTGTTTTCGTAAAAGTTTCACCATTTTTGTAATGTGTTTTTACAATAATTAAATTGTTTGTTTGAATACTTCTCCATAATCTTAAATCGCGTGGTCTGTACGTGACATCAGTAAAAAATATAACTTGCTTGGGCAATCCTATATTTACACTGAAAAAATGATTAAGGTGTTAGAATCATTAAAATACGATTAATTAAACAGAAAATATTATATAGTACTAATGTTGTACACGCACAATAAATAAAAAGTACAAAATTAAAAACGAAAGTCGCAAATAAAAAAGCAGTAAGACGAAAAAAGTCTAATCTAAATGTGAGATGACATTGCTGAATTCATGGCACCAAACATCAATGAAAATTATTGTATTGTTTTGTTATTATTCAAGTCATGGTCATTGTTTAAGTGCAGAACTTCGTGGAATTATTTAATATAGGAACGGGAATGTGAAAATCTAAGAAAAATATTGTTTTAATAGTTTTATAGACGATATTGAAAGGGATAATGTTAATTTTACTAATAATTGGCAAGTGGCAAAATGTGATTTTAGAATTGAACTAGTAACAATCAATACCAAAATATAATGTGTCTCGAACATTGTTAAAGCGTTATGGACGCAGTGATTTACCTTCCTATTCTCGTACCTTCCAACAAATTATACACTGTGTTCAATTAAGTTGGAACCATATGGAAACTTTTTATTCTTAGTTTTATGAAAAAAGTCATTCTTTATAGAAAGTTGTGCAGGACCTAAAACATAAAATATAACTATCAAATATTTTGACCGTATATACAAGGTTTGTCAAAAATATGAAATTTTCTCAAGAGTAAAGTACCTTTATTTTTAAGAATATTGACAATTGTTATTAAAAAAGTTAATCATAATAGAAAATATTGTCAGATATCCAATATTATCCATCTGCCATGAAAAAGTAATTTTTAAATTTTATAAACTACTCTGTATTAGCATTTGTAATTTGCCGATAATAATTTAATCTAGGATGCCCTGACAAATTCTCTTTATTAGCAATTTGCGAATAAAATGATGTAGTAACGACAAACGTCAAATCGCTAGTTAGAATTTATAAAATACAAGAAATGGCGGCTCTGTTAAGTTGTGAGGAGAAAATTGAAATAGTTTTAATTGTGGTAGATAATTATAAGACTCATCGTGAAGCAGCCGCTATTTATAACAACAGACATCTGAATAGAAATATTCAGCATTCGACAGGTACAAAAAATTGTAAATAAATTTAAGAAGTCTGGAAGTGTTCAAAATAATTTCAATAATAAACGTCAGAAGCGGGTTGCTAGTGAGGACACGGAATTACAAGTGATGCTATCTGTAGTAGAACATCCTAAAATGTCATTGAGAAAAAGAATATCTTTGATCAGAAATCAATGGCAAACATTTTAAAAAGTAACAAATATTATCCATACAAACCCCAGTTTGAATTTTGATCGTTAATACAAGTTGAATTAGAAGAGTATTCCTTTTTATTAAGAAATATAATTTTTACCGATGAGGCAACATTCACATTAAATGGAACTATCAGTTCATAAAATTGTCGTTGGTTGTGTGACAGTAATCCTCACTTTACAATCAAAACTCGCGACCAATATTCATTCAAGACCAACGTATGGTGTGGTATTTATAAAAATAAAGTAATAGGACCACATTTTTTCGACATTCCATGAATGCTCAACTTGATCTAAATTTTTCACAAAGTGAATTATACAAGGTTTTGTATTTGGCGAATTTTCCTTAGTAGATCGTCAACGTATATGGTTTCGGTGTACATGCCTCACCAGTAGCTGTGAGGATCTACCTCAGGATCTACAGACTTAACTCTCTGGATTGTTTCTAATTCAAATGTTCAGTCTATAACATAGGAGGTGCCATTAAAAAAATTGCAAGTTTAGTGTATAACTTTTTATTTTGTCACTCTGTATAACAAAAATATTTTTAGGAGAAACACTTCTGTAACTTTGCCAAACTGCATTGAATTAAGTCAAACGACAAAAACCTAAGAGAAGAAATACGGAGATATGAAGCATCATGTATATTCAACAAAACAGTAATTAAAATTTTTATAAAATATTGTATGATATAAGTTCTTACATTGTATAAATACTAAATGAAAATGTTCGTTCCGAAGCGATTTGCACTAATTAATAATCTAATTGCAATAAAAACTAATTTGTTTTTTCTCTGTCCTACAAAGTGTTAAAATATAATTTGCTTACTAATTAAATTTATTTATTATGTCGTGTATATTTGCTTTCTCGAATACGAAATGCTGACTGTTTTTGTTATTTCAAAACAAATTCGTGTTGTTAGAATAAAATTTTATTAGGCATGTAAGCAATTTTTCCATTTAGTTGCATCACAATTTACAAATTTTCATGTTTTAGTTTTTTATACTATTGTTTTTTGATCGAGTCAAAATGTTTTTTTTTGCAGTTACCTATCTATTAAAATAAAGAAACAGCTATTTCTTGAATTTTTTGTTCAAAGAAATGAAGATATACCGTCGCTATTGCAGAGTGTAGAATAATATACTTTATTAATGATTGTGATTGATAGACGTACGTTAATTAAATGTAAAGTTATTTTATCTAATTTAATTTCATCAGTTTCATTATGGTTGTGTGATGGCCGAGAATTTTTTGATGAGTGTTTGCACAATAGCATTCTCGTATATGAATTTGACCCTAGCTCATAAGTTCAAACACAAATTATAATTACGAATCGTTTGTTATTTAACAAATGTTTGTAAAACAATACATTATACAATGATTTTAAATATCGTGCGATGAAAAGTATTAGTATCTAAATTGTAGCGTAGAACAGAAAACCTATGAAGTTTTTAATTCAGTCAATTTAACTACCGTAACGCCGTTTCTATTACAATTAACCCATGTGCAACAAATTTTTGTGGAAACTGTTATTTTGATCGAACATGTTACAAAGCATAATTCCAATTTGATTTTTATATGTCCGATAACAAATTTAATTATTGTGTCTTAACCGATAACACAATGTACACGTTTTGCAATATCCCTGTACATGAAATATACCTCCAGAAAATTTCCTTTTTAAATATAATTTTGTTGCGTACCACAAAATAATGGTATATATATTTTACTAAGAGTAAAACAATGCCTCCGCACGAGCACTTAAAAATTATACACTTTTTGGTTTAGGCTAATTATACCTAAAGCCTGTATTTGGTACGAATTTTGATTTGATGAATTTCGCTTTGATGGATTATCAATGTATTACCGAATAGGATTAATTAGTTAAATGCGTCCTTTTCATTCAACGAAGGCGTTCGCTAAATTTTGAGGTGTGCAAGTCGACTGATTTCATTGTTATGCACTGTGAATTTTATAATTTTTTATACTATTGCCGAAAATCTGAATAAATCTACAAATGTAATATGCTAGAAACAAATTCATACATTTGTATTTACAATAAAACTATTACTGATGATGTCGTGTTTGAAGTAGAAGACTAAGAAATTAAATGTAATCGTGCATACTTTTCTTTTGTGAAGAAAATTAATCTTTAGTAAAATTTGAAATCACAGTTTTGCATCTAACTACTAGTTTACACATCGTCTCGTTGCCAAAGCCCGACGAAACTGCTTCCATTTACTTTCGCAAAATCTCGTGACAAAATGATTTACCTGGAGTACACGTTTTTGATTTTTATTGGTATCATTTTATACGAGCTTCTAGCAATTTTGTAATTGTACAGAAATCTAGGTTCATATTTTGAAAGCACTTTTCATACGCTTATATCACGAAAACGTTTAGATAAAATTTACATTCACATAGGTACTTTGTTGGTATTTCGCATTAACGTTAACATTTATCAGATTTACTTATAATTATATAATTATAATTAACGTTCGTATGTACCTACTTACGATCTTTATCTTTTAAATGTTAAAACAAAATATATTTACAATATTATCATTGGTACAGGAAAATTTGCTTTTTAAACTGATGTGTTCTTGGATAAGTCTTTGTATATGGAAATATTCGAAGTGGGTCCTAAGAAAATTGGGTTCCCCGAAACTTCACATCAATCCAAAGCAAATAATGAAAATGGAAGTTCTAAAATTTATTTCTCAGACTAAGCTCCATATTTTCGAAATGAAACGCGGCCTTTATTACTAACCCAATCATTTCATGAAATTTTACCTATGTTTTATGCGATCGTATCGACTTGCGGTAAAAAGTTAAATAATAAAAGGAGTCAAGAGAAAAAGTTGGAAATTATTTTTGTCTCTAAAATGGTCATCATTCTGAAAAAAGTGGTGGGGAGTGTTCGAACATTTTCGAAATATATGTCGATAACTCCGAAAATACATTCAGGTGCAGTTTTTACGGGGTTGGGATCTTATTTGTCTATCTAATGACATCAAAAAGTCATATCATTGCATTTAATATTATTTCAGAAAGTTAAATTTTTGCGATTATGTCTGAAAACGCCATCTGGTGGCAAGATAAGCAATTGCAATCACATCATCTATAGCACGACTGATAGCCTGAAAATCGCTTTAACGACACCAAGTTTATTGTACTCAGCCTATTTGGAGTTATCGACATTTATTTCCAAAATGTTCGAACCCAATTACTTTCTTTTCAGAGATGGAGCAAAAGCATTTAACACAAATGTTTCCAGTATTAAACAACATTGTTAATATAAGAAAATTGTTCAAGAAACGTTCTCAAAGTTTTCTATTCCAAAAAAACTTTTTTTTCTATCGTAAAATAAAACGCTTGGATTTAAGCATATACAGACTGTCACATAATATGCCTTCCAGGCTTAAAGGGTTTATAGAAGACAACTTTTATGTTAGAGAATGTCCAAAAATTAAGTATTTTCAATGGTTTTTTTTTACGGTTCTAAAACTATTAAAATGTTATGAAAAAGTCTCTAACAGTATGTTGGCATGCCCGATTCAAATTTGACAACATTTTTAATAGCAACAAAGTTCAAATTGGCGGATCAATTTAATTTGATTTAAACGAAAATTTGGTTTTATCGGTTTCAAAATAAATAAAAAAATATGGCGCAGTTGATAAATGTTATTGGATATTGAAGTCGAAAAAAATAAAACAATTATTGTCGTTCGAATACTATGAATGCAGTAATGGTCTTTAAGGTCTCCTAAACAAAAAATTAAATGTCAAAATAAAAATTGACTTATTTTGCTTTTGACTAAAAAATTTAGTAATGACTAAATCCGAGACTAACATCACTACCTAAATAACGGCAACCTTAAATGATCGGGAATTACAAAGGCGACCACGATGTAGTTGTAATTTACCACTTATAGTTGCTTATTACGTAGATATTAGTTTATTCTCGAATTTAAAAATGTTCAATTTTGGCTTACAACGAAGTTCACATTTCATAATTCAATTGTACTTATTGACTATTCGAGCAAAAAACATTTGATAAGGTTACATTAAAAAAAAGTATTTTGCTTAGAACTCAACATCGTTCCGACATTAACAAACGTGTAGAAGAGTATCGGAGTGTGTTTTAGAAAACAAATTGTTCAAATTAAAAGTTATAGACAATAAAATTTCAACCACTTTTTTTCCTATAAGTTATTTTGTATAATTGATATTTTTGGAAATCGTATCGTATTAAGAAATAGTTTAAACAATGGATAATTAAATTACAAACAATTTTTATCGGACGTACTCTAAATATACAGGATGATGTAATTCACATTACATCGTTTGAAAGAAAACTTAGGAAACTTTTGTCTGGACAAAAATTGAAAACATTCAAACTGTAAAAAAAGTGTTACATCTATTGCTACGATAGGCGAGAACCCATGAATATTACATTACAAAAGAAGTTTAAATAACTAAAAAATATAAAACCGTGAAACATAACATGAACCTCTAGTAATAAAATCATTAAAAATGATATTTGTTAGTTTTTATTTCTTCAAAATGTTTTATATAATTAACTTTTCTCAATTAAAGTTAAAGTCATATGCAAACAAGATATCAGGAAAACCGCCGTCTCAGATTTTTGTAAAATCCGATTAGATTTTTAGGCATAATCTGTCCTGCGAAGAAGACCGTTAACCTACGCCGATTTTCTAAATCTTGGAATATTTACAAAAATATTTATTTTACACATTTTTGATTTAAATAAAAGTTGTTTGCAACTTAATTATAAGCAATTTTACTTGAACTATTTTTGATCCTATAATAATTACTGAGATTATGACCATCACGTTACACTAATTGTTTTAACAATATCTTCACCAATATCAATTATACAAAAAAAAGTTATTAGAAAAGTTCGGATTTTTATTGTATATAACATTTTGATTGAGCTATTTTTTCTAAAACACAAATTAATTTTCTCTTTCTTTAGCAAATTTTCAACTCTTCTTAAAAGGAAGCGTGGATATATTCGGGCGTATATGCATATATATAGATAATAATATTTATTATATTGAATATATATTCAATATACTTGAATGTATTTGGATATATGTGGGTATTTCGTGGAGATTTTAAATATTTTTGGTCCTGCAAGTTTTATGTAATTCTTAGAGGTTTCGGTATAGATATAAGTTTACCTTTTGTTGTTTGCATTATGTTTGTGTATGTATACGTTTGTATGTGTATTTCCTTTTATGTGTGTAAGTGTATAATTTTTGAGGTTATAATTAAAAATTTAACAGTGAGTAAGTCCAAGTGAAACCTTGAAAGTTGGACCGTACGAGTTGCCACTTGTGATCGATATTGCAAAAATAATAGTTTAGTTGAACACTATAAAGTAAAGTAAACAGCGTAGCACTTCGGTTTTTTAAAAAAACACATTATAGCGCCGTAATCGCTGCTCAAATTCGCCATTTTGAAAAACTTGGTCCCCAATTTATTCAGCGTAGAGTTAACATATTGAGCTGGGGTTTGATAAGTTCCCCTGAGGACTTTTTCGACTTTGATCCAGGTCATCATAGGTCATCAGGTGACATTCTGGGGTAATGTGAGATTTATGTGCAGTCATGCTTGAGCGCACTTGGGAACTGCCCCCAAGGCCCAGCGCATGCCCTATTTTGACCTGGGTCAAACTTGAAAAAACCTTCTAGGGAACTCATCAGAGAGCACAGTAGTGAAAACCCCATGTCAATATGTTGACTCTACGCTGAATAAATTGGGGACCAAGTTTTTCAAAATGGCGACTTTGAGCAGCGATAATGGCGCCATTATTCATTATTTTGAGAAAAGCGAGACGTCACATTTCTTAGAAATGCACGTACTATGATGTAGAATCGATCACCATGGTGGCAAACCATATTTCAAGGTTTCACTTGGACTTGCTCAGTAGAAATATGCATGCATATTATAAAAGTATTATTATTATTATTATTACAAAAGATACAGGCAGAAAACCTATTATGCTTATTAACAATAATAAACTGAAATGTACAAAATATGTTTAAATGTTAAAAAATAAAATGAGGAGTCAGTATTAAGATGCGAACTTTTGAAAGTCGTTCTCATTTCTAAATAATTGAAATGGTAAATTACCACGTCTTTAATGGTTTTTCATACTTTATTTATTTAGAAGTAGGTGTTTTTGAAAACCCATATCTCGATGTCTGATTATTGGATGATTAACATTTTGCGTTAATTTTCAAATTTTGAATCAAGCTCATGTTATATACAATTACAGCACATTGAAAATCTTTCCGAAGTGCGCGACCCCGACCACGATTATAGCTTCCCTACAACTTTTTTTAAATAGGCGTTGAAATAAGTTTTGAAAAAGCCCTAGGTTCTTTTAAAGCCAAATTTGGTTGAATTCCCTTGACAACGTTTATACAAAAATTATGTCCAATGTTTTAAAACACAGATTATTTATCGGTAAACGGAATAAAAATCCACAGATTGTTTGAAAGTTTCAACATACCAGAGAGCGTTAAAGGGCAAATCTGAAAGAAGGGCACGATCGTAAACAAAGAAAATAAAATATATATCTTCGTAGAATTCGTGTTCGTGACGGAGAAGGACAAATAATATATCTCAAACAGATGGGGAACTTAAGATTGGACATTCTCTACTGTAAAAAATGAATTGAGAAACCTCGTTAAAATTGAAAATATTTTGGTCTGTAGAGCGGGATGATTAGTCTAATCTATTGACTTCAAAAAACTCTGTTTTTTTCTAGTGGTCTTCTTATCGAAATGCAACAAATCATTGATACAATTTAAGCACTGAAATAGAATCTGTCTGCGAATGATTATGGAATCGAAATATTTTGACTTGATTTGTTAAATATTAATTTATTAACGCCATTCTAATTTTGTTATTATTCTAAATTTCTAAATCCTTTGATAAAATTAAAATAAGAATTAAAAACATAAAATACATTAGTTGGGTTTGTGAAACCTTTCGGAAGCACAAAATGTTAATTGAAAAATCCAATTCGAAATCAAATTTTGTGTTTTCATTATTTACACTGACTTAAATCCTTTTCGATATTGACATTTTCCATTTAAACCAAATCCGCTATGACATAAATTTTAATTTTATGCGCAAATATTTTTGATCGTGATTCCTATGTAAGCATTTGAATTTTAAATTAACTCGCGACTATTGCTAAACTTTGTTTTATTTATTAGTGGGCGTTGTTACAGAGTATTCCTTCTTACGATACACCATTTTCAATATAATCGATTGCTTTCTAGATACGTTTATTATAACGCGTTAAATGTTATTTAAATTTATTTTGTTCAATTGGAAGGTATCCTTGAGAAGTATGCAATAAATTAAATAAAACACACGGAAGTAAAATACTATAGGGAAAAGTTGTTCGTTATAGTCAAGAATTTCGCCAATTTTTTTTTTAATTAAAAACGCCACAACAATTTGTTATTTCGAATTTTCATTAACCAGATATTTTTTCTCGGTCTAGGGGGATTGAACTTCAATATATATGGATTTAGCAAATCAATCAAAGATTGTTCAATTAGAAGTGCATGATTGATTTCGAAACTTGTTTCATGTGAAATCCGGTGTTATTTATGACAAATTTCCTTTGACGAACACTCGTGTATCGTTCTCAGTTCAAAAATAGGCACTAAATCTCTTCGACTCGTGTTTTACTATAATTAACAATTACTATGTTTAATCGTACCTGTTCCGTTCTAATTTATAGTGTAATTCAAAGCCTGTAAATTTTATCGTGCTTATACGAACAAAAATATTTTAAAATGATGTTAGTAAATCCCAGATTAATTAAATTTCAAAAATCTAGCTAATTTGTTGTCGTACTTGGACATTTAGGTATGCCGAAGATATTCGACATATGGGCATCGATTGTTACCTTACAAAAATTCCGATAATTTACTTTCGTAAAGATCTTGAAATAATCTCGCATGTTGCGAAATATCTTATTAGATTCAAATTGTTTTGGCTACCCTAGAAACAAAAGTGTTTCTTTGCGATGTATCGATTTTCAATTGCTTTCCTTAAATAAGTATTATTATTTTGAGTAGAAGGTGAGAAACGATCTGTTATTTTGCGTGAACAATTTCGTAATTGATAGATATCCGAGTTGCGGAAAAAAGCGATTTTAGGTTCATCACTCACGTTTAAAACAAATTGTATGTTAGGCTTTATAGTATCATATATTAATTTCGTGACGAAGTCGATTATGTAATATTTCCTCTCAACGAACTTAATCATCTTACTTGCATGAAAAAGAGCCGATGGAATAAATTGAAATAAAATGTTAGTTTTTACAAAAACCGGTGATCGTTAACGTTTATTTCAACTGTAAACTGGATGTTCTTCGTTGCCGTAACGTGGAATTGTACGCAAATTTTGAATTCAATTTCTGTAAAGAATTATTAAGAATAACCGCTGGAAAATTCATTATCCGAGTATTAGTAATCGCGTATGAATTTTCTAAGTAGCTAATGGCGTCGACGTCGCGAAATAATGAATCCCATTTGTCGATAAAACCAGTTATGACATCACGCACATACATATTTAAAATAAAATGTAAATTAATGACACAACTTTAGAGCGTTAATGACATATCGGGCAAAAAGAATAAAAAAGAAAGTTGCACAAGCTTATCAACGCCCACAATTATATTACATGTCATATATCAAATATCGATTTAGCTAGACACGTCGGTTCAATAAATTATAATTATAAAAATGTTACATAATGTTAACTTAAATAATGTACGCATTAAAACTTCCACAGTTGTTCAGTTTTCAAACGACATATAATCTGGTTGTTAATAATAACGCTCAAGAAGTAGGACGATTTAAACTATGGAGAACTACTCACGCTACCTCAATGGTTATTGAGCGTTATTACTGTAACAAACGAAATTCTTTTATCACGCAATTTAATTATTAAATAGATGGTCGACCTTTTCAAGTACGTGCAATTGATCAAAAGTCAAACCGGGCTGCATTGTTAACCTATAGCCAACGCAATACTTTCTAATTTGTGCCAATGTTGGTTAGAGATTACAATGTATGAATGTTTATACAACATGACACTTGTATGATTCACCATTCTGAATAAATATATCGCACTTTTATTTTTAATCTGAGGGTATTCACCATCATTCTGATGCCAAGCGAGAGACAAATTTAAATATATATGTATTTCCGAAAACAATTCTTAATAATCAATTACTTAACTTCGTGTTTATTATTTTAACTATTCTAAATGTCGGAAAACAATTTACACACAAATATATTGGAAACTACTGGAAAAAAAAATGATTAATTAATTGAACAAAAATATTCGAATATGATAATTTGTACGAGTCAGGAATAAATGATTACGTCGCTAATGTGTGCTGGAAGTTAAAAAGATACTTCCTTTACTCATTTTGTTGAATACATGGTATTGTGTGATATACTAGTATATTCTGTTGGTTCAGAGCACGTCTTAATAGTCGATTTCATTATAGACAACTCTTTAAATAAAGAAAGTCTCAATTTTTAAGTGAAATTATTTATAATAGTTCGAAGTCCACCAACAAAACTTTTTCAAAATATACGATAAGACGAGTTTGTCTACATAGCTTGATCTGTATTTCAATGTTGTGGTCAGATAATACTTAATACTAGAACGTTACTAGAAACTTCATTGATGTAGCAAAAGAGATTATTAACTTTTAAAACTCAACATACATTTTTCATTTTTTAATGTTTCCCATTTTTCAAACCCATGTGAAGTTAGCCATAAATCCAGCCATAAAAATGAGTTTTACTGTTACGTTATGTAAATATCTATATTGAGTTAAATGTTTATAACTACTAAACTAACAATTAATCTACAGAAATAATTTTTATTTTAACAATTGTTTATAAAGAAATTGTTTAAACAAATTTGCAAAGTGCACTTATACCGATCGAATTTTAAGGAGCTTTTTTCATTGTATTGGCGTGGATTCATTACACAGCCACACAAAAAAATATTGTTTCGGGTCTGGAGGTCAGACCATGTTTACTATATGTTTTCGGGGTCACTGAATCCGAGGTTCAAAAACCTCAGCTCGTCAGAGTTCTGACATAACCTCAAACAATCTCATACAAAATTTTATTCGAGTCCAGGGGTTAGATCATGTTTATTATATGTTTTTTTGGTCGCTGAATCCGAATCTGAGGTCCAAAAAATCCCAGCATGTTAGGATTTCGACATAACCTCAAGAACTTCATTCATTTTTTGATGTTCTCTTTATTTTTATCCGCCTCTTTTTGCACATGTTACAAATGGCACGTGGAACCCAGCTATTATGTTGATCTATCTTTGAATTGAAAATTTCTTCGTATAAGTTGCAAATATTATCGTCATACGTTTTTTGCAAAGATGTCACTTCATATTTGGAACAAACATAACAAACATTTTCATGATTCGCATGACAATCATGTGATTGTGACTTCAGGTCGCTTTCTTTGTAGCAATAAATTCCACATTAGCCAAGTTATACGCTTGCGTGCGCCTGCCATGACGGCATGAAAGACGTAATCCAGGGACTTAGGCGGAGGAGCACAGGCACACTCCGTTGCCCGCAGTCACCGCGAGGAGGTGCTCTGGATGCAGACACACGTCATAAGTCGGATGAATAAATTTTGCGAGTTTCTTTGCAAATCAAAATCCTGACGAGCAGGAATTTTTTAGAAAACGGATTCGTATTCAGCGACCCCAAAAACATACGATAAACATGGTCCGCGCCTCGAAAATTTTATGAAGTTTTTGAGGTTATGTCAAAACCCCGACATGCTGGGGTTTATGGACCTCGGATTCGGATTCAGCGACCAAAAAAACATATAATAAACATGGTCTGACTCCCGGACTCGAATAAAATTTTGTATGAGGTTTTGAGGTTCCGTCAGAACCCTGACGTGCTGGGATTTTTGGACAAAAGACATAATAAACATGGTCTGACCCCGGATTAGAATAAAATTTTATATGAGGTTGTTTGAGGTTATATCAAAACACCGACGTGCTGGGGTTTTTTGGACCTTGAATTCGGATTCAGCGACTCCGAAAACATGTGGTAAACATGGTCTAACCTTCAGACCCGAAAAATATTTTTGTTGCTGTGTTATAATTAAATAAGTCTTAAAATTGTAAACAATATATCAAATAATAAAATTGTTAATGTTTTAAAACGAAAATATATATGTATATATATATTTCCTTGTTGTATGGTAACGTTTTCTCTATTACATTTCTGATGGTAAATATATGATCTTGGGTGCAATGTCCAGGCCTAAATCTACTTTGTGCTTCATGTATTTTTTTCCTCAACTTCTTTTCTCAATCTGGTTTCCAATACCATTTCATACACCTTATATGCTTCACACAGTAGTGACACTCCCTGATAGTGTGTGCAGTCTTTTTGGTTTCCTTTTTAAAAATGGGTATTATGACAGAAATTTTCCATTCCGTGGGTATTGTTTGTATTATCCAAGCTTCTTCAATAATTTTGTGTAGTAGCACTAATCCACCTTCTCCCATGCATTTAAGTAGTTCAGCTTTTATTCCATCTACTCCCGGTGCTTTTCCATGTTTTAATTTTTGTACTGCTTTCTTGACTTCTTCTAATTTTATGTTGCTAGTTATGTCTTCTTCTTGTTCATTATCTTTTTCCCTTCTAGTTTCTTCTTTTTTTGTGTTCCTCTTTCTTCTTCCGTATTTTCTTCCGCTATTTCAGTTAGTTAGAAGTATTGCTTCCACCTGTCCATTATTTTCTTATCATCCATAATTATGCTTCCCTCTTTATCCATAATTTGTCTCATTCCTGACTTCCTTCCTTTATTTCTCGTATTCTTCAATACTCTATAAAATAGTTTTTGATTTTTTTGACTTTCATTCTCCATTTTAGCCTCAAATTCTTCCCAGTTCTTAGCTTTGGCTGTTTTAACTTTCTCCTTTACTAATTTTCTCGCTTCTTTGTAGTTGTTGTAGGTTTCCTCACTTCTCTGCTGTAAGTACTGTTCCCATCTTGTTTTTTTACCTTGATCGTACTTTTGATTTCTTCATTCCACCAGCATGTTCTTTCCTTTGTTCCTCCTTTTGTGGTCATCCCACATGTTTTGCACCAGCTTTGTAAATAACCTCTTTTAATGTTTTCCACTTCTCGTCAATATTCATTATAGCTATTTTTCCTTCACTTCCTGTATTTATTTCACGATCCATTCTTCATACTCGTTTTTTGTTTGTTCGTCTTGCAGTTTATGTATCTGTGATTTCATAATCTATAATAGACCTTTCATTTCTGCCTGGTTCTTCTCTAGTGTATTTATGCGTATCTGTGTGTTGGTAAAATGAATTTTGTATCACTAGTCCATTCTGTATACAAAAATCTATTAGTCGTTCTCCATTTGTATTTGTTATTTTCTCTCCATATTTTCCTATTACTCCATGTCTCCCTTCTGTTACATTCCCTATCCTCCCATTAAAATCTCAAGTAATTATAGTAGTATTATTCGTTTCATCATATAATATCTGTAATTCCTCCAAGAATTTCTCTTTTCATTCTTCGTATCATTTTCTCCTGGTCCGTACACTATTATTAAATCTATTTTTACCTTATTCTTATGTGACAATGTTACTTTCATTGTCCTTTTGTTTACCGCTTTCCATTCCACTAACTTTTTATGTATTTCGGACTTATCACACATCCAACTCCTGCTTCGGCTCGTTCACTCATCTCAACTCCACTATATAATATTCCATAATCTTCCATTGTTGTTTCTCCTACTCCTTTCTTTTTGGTCTCTGTAATTGCCATAATATCTATTTTATACTTTTAGCTTCTTCTATTAGTTCTTTCTCTTTTCCATTTATACTTCTAATATTCCACGTTCCTACTCTATCCCATGTGTCTTTATTATTCTTTATATCCATGTCGTGTGTTTCCCATCTCTTTTAACCTTATTCTTTGCTTTGTTTGTATCTGTAAGTCCGTCGTGCTGTTTCTTATTTATTTTTTGTTTCATTGTTTTGTAATTGAATTTGTAATCTCTTTTCACATTTGTTCCACATATACATCGTGTTATTACTCCACATTTTTTGATATCCAATTCTGACTTTATTCCCTTTCCGTTTCTCTTCTTCGCCAAATTCTTTAATTTTCAATTGTATCTCTCTTTCTTTTATTGTAAGGTCATTTTCAAAATAATTGATCTCAAAGTTATGGCTACGCGCGACATATTCTATACGTAGAGTATGTTCGAGAGTGAATTTGAACGTGTTGGCTTGGATCAATTTTAGGCAAATTCAGCAATAAATCAACAAGATATCAAAGAATAAAAATTCTAATATATTTAGAATATAAATACAATGTGGACATTTAAGGTTGCCTGAATAGAGGGTTTTATTAAAATATAGTATCAATCAAGCAAATTAAATTTATTTCTTCTCTTTACCGTTCTCCCCCAGTAGTGTCTTCTACCTTCTTTCTCCCATTGTTACTTCATTGCACACCTCTAACAGATGTTCCATGTTTTCTTTCTCGCACATTCCGCACATTTTCATCCGTTCTCTAATACTTGTTCACATTTTCCTCATTTCTTGATTCAAACTTGACTATCATCTTTTTCTCTTTCATTATGTTCCTCTCTATTAAACACTTTGGGATTATATCCACTATTAAATCTTTGTACATGTCGTTATATTTTTCTGGTGTAATTCTAGTTCTGCTTTTCTGCATCTGGTGTTCTTTGTTTCTTACACATTTTCTTCACATCTTAGTCTTTTTATTTCCTTTCTTGTGTATCTTCCCTCTTTGATAATATGCTTTCCGTATTTTACTTTCGGCTCCTCTATTTCTTTCCAACATACGTACAGTAATTCGGTCTCTTTCTTCCTTTTGTTTGAAAACTTATCTTTTCTAATTTTACCTTCTTTTTAGTAGGTATCCTGGAATTTCTCTGTTCAGTTCTGACGTCCATCTCCACTATTTTAACAGTATCCTCTTCAATTTCTCTCATTCCTTCAAGCACCATACTTACGCCACGTACATCACCACGTGTTTCACTAGTTTTAAAACAGCTGCTTTCTCTTCCCAAATATCCTTTCTCTAATTTCCCATACTTGTCCTAACATTCTGTTTTCTTTGTGTTTTTGTATGTCAACTATCACTTATAATGTATCCCAGATACCTAAATTTATCCATCTTTATCTCTTCCTGTCGCCACCACTATTTCATTTCTGAACTCTATAATTTTTGTTTGTCGTACATTTCCATCTAGCTTTTCTCTCTAAATACATCTTCACACTCTTATTACCTCTTCCATCTTTCCTTCCTTCTGTGCAAAATTACTATATCATCTGCATATTCCATTTTCTTCCGATCTTTATTCCTCTTATCTTTTTTCTGTACACCTTCTTCTACATCTCTTATATAGTATACATATATTGAAAAGAACTTGCATTAAGGCAACTTTGTCGACAGATGTGTTAGTAGTTACATAAGCCTTAATGCAAATTGCATTTTCGTACGTGTTACGTTACAACGAGTGGACACTAGATGTAGCAACGCTTATTGTTCGTTTTGAAAAAACAACGTTGTACTTAAAGGACATCCCTGGTTTAGCATATTCCCGTCGAAAATTCAACTTTTAACTTCTACATTACTTTTGAAACCACAGTACCGAAATATATTGAACAGGAAAAATATTCACTGTCCGCATTACTTTTACCATCTTACTACGTTGCATGTATCTTGTGGCTATATCATAAAAGACTACAATACCAAGCGATCAAAACTTTTCACACACTTTTTTACTTCACCATAATGTTGCTCGTAGCCATAGCTTTGAAATCAAATATTTTGTTTTAAAAAATATTAACATTTTCATTATTTGATACGTTGTTTATAATTATAAAAATTTATTATTGCTAAATTTTCATTATAATTAATCCATGCAAACACTATGAAAAAGCTCTTAAAATTCGATAAGTGTAAGTGTACTTTACAAATTTGTTTAAACAATTATAAACAATTGTTAAAATGAGAATTATTTATGTTGATTAAGAGGAATATGTACCTGCTAGCAGTGATCCATCGCTAAATCGTGCACTAATAAAGTACCTACAAAATTAGCTCAAATTTTCAAGTTATTAGCAATGTAATAAGAAGGGACTTTGTCATGGTTGTGGTAGAATATTGATTTTGTATTTGTTTCTATTAAAATTATGGTGTTAAATATGATATAAAATGTACAAATTCAAACAAAAAAACAAAAAGTGAGCATTTTGAAAAAAAGTGATAGTACAACGACAAAGCCCTAAGTTTTGTCTTTCATAAAACATTAAGTTTTACTTTAAACATTTAAAATTAACACCTGTTTTAAAGGTACTTATAGTCCATGGTTTAGCGATGGCTAGAGTGTATTCTTCTTAATTGTTGTTTTAGTTGAAACATTTAGCTCAATATTTACATAACGTAACAGTAAAACTCATTTTTATGACTGGATTTATGGCTAACTTCACATGGGTGTTTTCCAAACAAAAGTCACATTACTGAAATCAGTTTCCAAGTCTTCTATAGTTCAAATCGTAAGGTAGAATTTCATCGTTCTCTCAATGTTTAAAAAATATTGTTTGTTTGGTAAGATATGCCTTCTAGATTTTGCTTTTTCTATGCAAGAGATGATACGATACAATTAATGACAAATTTATAAAAAGGGATCTTTATTGCTGGAAAGTTATGGCTAATTTCTACCCGGTTCTAATAAAGTTTGTATTATAATTTTATACTGGTTTTATTTAAACAATTTTTGTCCGATAAGTAATTAAAGAGGTACGGTGATCATGTCAACTGCAAATTATAAAATGTAAACACGATATTTTAAAACCTACTTGCACAATTTCAAATGAATTTTTTCCCAAATACAAGTTTTGCTCAAACTTTTCAAAAATTATTTATTTTATTAGGTTGAAAATTATTCGTACAATAATCGACGGGCGTTTAAATTTGACGCTCACCAGATTATTTTCGAAAGTATAGGGTGGACCGATTTCGATGGGATACAAGGTATTTCGGTACGATTATTGTTAGAGGAAAACTGTTCACGTAGCATTAGGCCAACTTTTTGAGACAAATTAAACAGCGAAAACAAAAATTTGCTATCTTTTTTCATTTTTGATTCAGGGACTAAAATTGAATTTTTCCAAATTTCGATAGGGTTCCATATCTCATCTGTTGATAAAAATTCAGGAAAAAGTATAAAGACATTTCTTGTGCAGTTTTTAGCGTAGAATTAAATGGAGTAGTCAGTTTTAACTTTGGTCACCAATAGTCGAGATGAGATATGGAACCCTATCGAAATTTGGAAAAATTGAATTTTGGTCCTTGCATCAAAAATGAAAAGGACAGGAAATTTTTGTTTTCGCTGTTTAATTTGTCTCAAAAAGTTGGCCTAATGCTACGTGAACCGTTTTGCTCTAACAGTAATAGTTACCGAAATACCCTGCAATCCCATAGACATCGGTCCACCCCGTACATATTTCCAAAAACGGACATCAAAACTAAATTTTTTTTCAACCGTTAGATATAAATCTTGTTTTGTCGTTTAAATCTACAAGTGTAATAATCTAAAAAGTGGAGAATGAAATTATACATTTAAAGACAGTAAGTAAACTATATTACTGACATATTACAAACTATACTGAGTGTTAATTAGGTATGTAGCCAAACTGCAGGATATTGTTTGTTACACAATTTTAACACAAAATGTGGCGGTATAAAACGTTTTGTTCGAAAAAATAAAAATAAAGGTCTAACAGCGTCGCAACTTTATAATTTCAATAGAAAAAGTGAAAACGACACGTTATAGGGAAAAAAATCTACATTTATGTTGAAAATGTGCATCACGAGGCAATTTTTAAATCGAATTTACATTTTAGTAACAGTCAATAATTTTTAAATATACCTAAGTAGTAGCCCATTATACGAACGCTACCTGCTACGCTACTACCATTTCTGGGACAATTGAAAATTGCGTTTTTTTAAAATGGTTTTACACCCGTGTAATAAAAAAAGCCGTTTAAGACCAATGTTTATAATAATACTTTTATTATTTAATAATAATACTTTTATTTTCCAACAGGATTACCCCAATTACAGGAAAGTATTATAATAATGTATATATATATACACAAAGAAAATTAATTAATTGAGAAGAGAATATACAAAATCAAAATTATTTAAGTACTTAATATTAGAAATATGATAAAAGAATAAAAAATAAAGCAATACAATAAAAATAGAATAAAAATACTAACAGTAATTCCCTAATGAACTAAACATTTAAAATTGTATTATTAATAAAATTAAAGCTGTCTTCCTTTATATCGACCAATCCCGCTATCTTAGTTTTCTGTCGAGTGTTTAACCTAGGAACTAAAAAGTTGATCCTGGACAGCTGCCATGGGCAGTCAATTCTATTGTGGAGAAGATTATGTAGGAATTTAATTCTAATAAAAATTCTACGGGTCTCTAACGTGGTTAAATTAAACCTTACTAAAAGCGCTGAATGTTCCTCCATCTTCGACAAGAAATAAATATTTTTAAAAATTTTCGTTGGATATTATATAAATTTCATTTAATTTATATAAACTTAAAATAGATCCCTTCAGTGTGACGTCACAAACGAACCTGCGCAATTCAAAATTCGGTACTTAAGTAAAAGAACCCGAGCGTATTCTCTACAGTCTGTACGTTGGAACCAATACCCATCACCGCAATACCTCACGTATGCGGTAGGAATCCGATGCCCAATTTGGTCATCCCAATTATAATGTGTTTTTTCGTGGAAGGCATCGATATGACACTAAAACAACAATTTTGAGACCAGCCGGAATACGCACCCATGAAATACGTAGAACACTGGGATACCGCATACCTCGAGTAGTCAATCCAAAAGTATATAATGATGATGCTCTGATTCAAATGATCACGTCTGCTTTGCACTGTTTGCGGTGCAACGGCAAAACCGTCTCTTTTCTTTGGGTACCAAGTCATGTTGGCATTCGTGGAAACGAAATTGCGGATACGGCTGCACGCTCTACCGACAGTGAAAAACGTGAGAAGAAGATTAAGAGATTTAATTATGAATGCATGGCAGCGAGAATGGGACTAGACTGTTGCAAAGCTGAAGTCAGTCAAACCATCAATAAAAGAGTGGAAATATCCAATTGCTTTGATTAGACGTGTAAGAGTGATCTATGGACTCAATATATTTCGCCAATAGTATCCGAAAAACTCTACAATTCTTAAAAGAAATCAACGCCTATGATACATTAATGGAAAGTTAAAATGAAGTTTGCTATTTCCGTATCATTTTACAAACGATACACCGAGATATATATATATATATAAATGTATATGTTAGCAACTTTGCTGACAGGTATGTAAAGCAGTTACATAGTCGATTCTTCAATAATTATAGCCAACATAACAGTTGGCAAGTATAAAAATTTTGAATCGCCTGCAGTAAAGTACGCAAGAGGTTATACAATAGCAAACAAACACTGAGAATCACCCGACAGCTGTTTCGTCCTTTTGGGACTCTTCAGGAGTGAGAGAACTCGAGTGTAAGTTCACTATTGTACAAACGCGTGCTGTCGACTATATGCCCTACTGGAGGGATAACAATATTTAAACGATAACTTTTGGACATCTGTCGACTCGTGAAAGCGTTCACGTACGTAAATGTAAGCAACTTTGCCGACAGGTATGTAAAGCAGTTACATAGTCGATTCTTCAATAATTAGTTTGTACAATAGTGAACTTACACTCGAGTTCTCTCACTCCCAATGAGTCCCAAAAGGACGAAACAGCTGTCGATGACACATCTTGTGACACACTCATTGCATGTTGTTGTTTGTCTCAGTCGTCGTTTGGTTACTTAAAAAAATGTTGGGGAAAGTTTCGAGATACCTTGTCTAACGTTGACATTTAACTAATACGATTACCTATATGCCGTATTTAACTGTCAAATTGGAAATCAAAGTTACTAGGATGAGAACGCGCGTCAAATCAAATGCCCGTCAATCGTTTTCGAACACGATGTATGCACCTCATTAGTTATTAGTTTTTATTGAAACAATTCTGAGTTGATTATTTACAATTAATAAAGTAAAACAACAGTCTTCAAATGATCTGTGCGTAGTCAATTTTTTTTTTTACTAAAAGCGATGATTCTCCATGTTGTTTTTAGGATGAATATTTTTTAGTTGTAATAAGTAAGTATTCTACTCATCATGTATTAAGGAATCTGAAGTTTTATTAATAATTTTGAAATCAAATTAAATATGCATATTAAAATTATCGAGTTTATTTCTCTTTAAATTGGAATTTGGAAAATAAATTCTAGATAAAGAATTTCATTATGGAATTTTAATTAATTATACAAGACAGATTTTGAATGGTTAGTTATTTATTTAGCTGAATAAATTAGCATTTTGATTTTACTGTATTTTTTAGGAAACTAGATCGTGTTCAAAGTTTTTTTCGTGTTTTTTGACGTAACATTTCTGTTGTTGTTGATTATTCTATCAGCTTCTGGTCTTTTTCCGAATATTTCTGTTCTTTAACTATGTATTTACTGTTGATTGCAAACCTTCAATTTGGTTTAACTTGAAACCTTAATTGAAATACGACTAAGTGTATTACTTACTTGTTGAAACTAGCATTTATACTGAAGGTAGAATTATGTTACGGGAAATAATTTTTAGAAATAGAGGTCAACGTAAATCTTGCTAATATAAAATAGTAAAAATCATTTTAATTAGAATTTTTATCAATTAATGATAGCTAAAATGAAGCGGATACTATGTTGAATTTGTTGTTGTATGGATACATTTTGCAATCGTAAATTAATTAATCCAAAATTTACAACGTAATTAGTACATTTATTTGAGAGATATGTTATGCAGCAAGTTGTTTATGTTTTAATTCCAAATAATAAAGATCAATCTTTTATTTTTGTAAACTGTAATTCCTGTTGTTATGTTTATAAATACATTGTCTTTGAAAATAGGTTGAACGTCGCGACGCCTGGCGCCTAAGTAGAATAATATTGTATTTCGGATAATATAATATTTTGACTTTTATTATTTTCTTTTAGTAAGGGTTGTAGCTCTAGCGAAAAAATAAAATTCAGTCGATAGTCCTTGGTGTAATTACGTAAACTCTATAGCTACCGATTTGGAAGAAAACGATAAATCTAAATTGGAAAAAAATTTGTATCCGTCTATTCTTTCATATGAACCTTAGACGTAATCTTGACGTGCGGTTGGTATAAGAATGGGGTTTAAATAATCTGATAATAAATATCTTAATTTTTCAATTCATAGCAAACGAAATTACAAGGAATTTTAAATAATTAATCACACTTTGAACGTTTTATACTTTACGCGATTTCTTTTGTAAAATAGAACACTAATGAGTTCTACGAAAAGCTTATTAATTTCTTGATAATTTACATCCTGTCATAACTTTTTTTTACATCATCGTGTTTTATGGTTACGTTTTGATCAAAATCGGGAAACTAACGGAAGTTACATCAAAGCACAATGAAACAGTACTTTTATATTTTATATTCACTTTTTACCTTAAAAATTCGATATTAATCTAAATTCGCTCTGCGAATAAATATTTTACAATTAAATAATTATGTGTTTGTGTCGTGCGTCTCGCGATAAAACGCAGATATTTGTCAAATATTGTAGTTTGTGACCTTCATTAAATTCTTTAAATTACATTTAAATTATTTCTGAAATAATTTCATTTCCTTTTAACTGTGTAGGAAAGCTAAGTAAACTCAGTACACGCGTTCTCTTTATAGTTACTGGTTTATATGATGAAACATAATTATTTTTTCAGAATATTTTAGATTCAATGTGTACTATAATTGGGGTAAGTCCTTATAGTAATATTTCGTCTTTTTAGTAGTTTATTATAAACCCACAGAGGATTTAAAGTTACCACTGTGTCATAAATGTGCTGCAATTATGGGTGTATGAAAGCATTTTGGATGAGTTAGTTTTGACTGCGAATCAGAAACCTTATTACAAACCAGTGACGGCTGGTAGAGTGCGAAACTGACTCTGACCTATAGAAATGAAACATTTTGAGGAGTGCCACAGGGAATTTGGGTTAGGACATTATTCTATTTATTACAATTCAAAAAATATTTTTAAAAAATTTAATGTACAGTGAAAATTTAAAATCAAGATATGGAAAGCTTCCATATTTCGTGCACTAACTATGTAGTGTGTTGGTCTGGGGAAAATTTTTAAAAGACGATATGGTTCTAAAACAACCTTAAACGAATTAATAATTTTGTTGTGCGAAATCTAAACAGATAATCCTATTTCATACATAACAAGGTCTATTATACTATGTTTCTCACTAGTATTTCTGATCTGATATTTTCAATTTTTTTATTATTGTGTCAGGCGAAGATGCCGATTAACAGCTTCATTTAAAGAAACGTATTTCACGATTTTTGCCTGCCTTATCTAATTAGCTGCCACTAGTTTTTATATGAGATTTGAGATAAAATATGATAGTCTATGTATGTGATGTTATATTGAAAATAAAAAATTAACTAAAACCAATAATGATTTTTGAACCAATTGGTATTCGTTCAAATTTTTGAAACGATTTTGTCAAATTTCAAGTTCTATCTGGTTCTGGGTACCACAAATCGATATTTGACAGTTTTCGCCACGTTTCGAATATCATATTTGGAAAATAATAGATTTTCTGCAGATAATACAACTCAACACAATTTTTTCGCGTTTCCAAAAATGAATGCGCTTTGTTCAGTTTTTTTATGTAGTTTTTCAAATCTATTTTTAAAAATTTTCTACCATGTCAGGTTTTGATTTATACAGTTTTTTTAATAAAACAGGTGGTTATCTAATAAACGTATATTAGGCTTTTCTGTCAAAATCACTTTTGCTGGTGTTTGTCGGTTTCTGATTATCAAATGTTGTAATGTTTCTCAAGCTTTTTAAGAAAATCTTTAATAAAATTTAAACATTATGTCTAAAAGTAATTTGCCAAGAATTTGTGTTAACAATCCAGACTATTTTTGTTATGTATGTTCAACAAAGCTATTTTGGACATGAAATTGAAAATGAGGATAAGAAGTTGGTACCCAAGATTTGCTGCATTACAGGCAAAATCAACCTACAAAAATTAAAAATGTCGTCTGCTTATCCCATAGAATGGAGACCACGAAAAAACACCGAAAATAAAAATCCATGTTCTTAAATTGTTTTTAAATGTTTTTTGCAAGATTTGATTGTAGAAATTGAGTTAATATTTTTGCCAAATCAATTAGTTGCTGTAAGATTGTCACAAAAATATGTTAAGTGTGGAAATTTTGAGTATTGTTTTACTCATGAAAATTTAAGGGTACGTGATGGGAATTAAAGATGAACATTTTTAAACACTTTGTCCTAAAATAACATAAAATTTTTATAGTGCGATTGGAGCGTATTCATTTAGATTTAATTTGTTGCCTAGTGTAATGTATCGATTTATATAGAGCTCTGGGAAAGTCGGAAAATTGGCACCCCACTTTGTACAAAACGATGACAATTTAACACTAATTTGTACCCAAAAAATGAGAATTTGTATTACCGATTTCAAATTTCAACAACACAACTAAATATCTTTAATTAAGCACTAATTTGTACCCACGATGTTTTTCCATAATCTCCATAATTAGTTAATAATCAATTTTTACTCTATCTAATATATAAAAATGAATGTGTGTGTGTGTGTTTGTTGTTTGTTTGTCGTCGAACTCCTCCTATGCCGTTAGTCCGATTGGAATGAAATTTGACACACTTCTTCAGATTGATCCAAAATAGGTCACGAATGTTTGATTTTCGCGATTGCTCTCGCGGTTTCCGCGGAAATAGCGAAAAACCGTGGAATTTACCAATTATTAGCCGTTTTTCGTCGCTCAGTGGGTGTGCATGTTTCTGAGGAGGTCGAAATGTATGGAGCGAAGGTAGCCAAATGTACCTTTTCAATAAAAAAAAAATTTGCGATCCGACGCATACTTTCGGAGATATGATTTTTGAAAATCAGTGATGCTTTTCGCTTCTCTTCGGGGAAATGGGTTAAAATCAGATGAATGAAAGTCACACAATCAATTGTAACTATTTTGATTTCATTTGTTTTTACGTGTTTTCTTAAATTTAATTAAAAAAATAAAATCAAAAATTCAGAATATCTAACAGATCTAACAGATAACTGCTAACAATTCTTTTATTTGGCGTATATAAATAAGGTATGGAGATGCGACGGTTTCCAAACAGAAAACAACCCTTTTTTCTTTTTTCTAAAGAATTAGAGTTATAATGAAGCAAAAAAATTTCCTCCAATTGCCGCCCGGGCCATCAAGAATACCAATTGTCTAATTTTTATGAAACTTTGCACATGAGCCTTTTTATAATACCGCAGTTTTGATTAGATTTTCGGCATAATCAATCGAGCCAAAAGGGCCGCTAACACACCAATTTTGTATTTTTGAAATATTTTTATTTAACACATGTTTGCTTCAAGTAAAAGCTGTTTGTAATGTAATTATACACAACTTTGTTTAAACTATTTTTGATCCGATAAGTATTACTGAGATATAACAATCATGTGACACTAATTGTAGTAACAATATCTTCACCAATATCAATTATACAAAAAGTCATGAGAGAAAAGTTGTTGGAAATTGTATTGTCTATAACTTTTGTTTTAAGTATATTTTTAAAACGATATTGATGAAATTTATTGGTAGTTGAACAATTTTCACGATAATGTATCGAATTCTATGTACCTCTGAGTACTACAACTAAACTTCAATCTTATTTTAAAATTTTTTAAACCATATGTTAAACGCAAATTTGCCTTACAATTTAAAGCCGCACAAAAACAAGTTTTTTGGGTCGGTTTCAAATACCCTTAGATATGTAAAAGTAAACATCATTTACTTTTAAGAAGTACACAATACGCAGAAACGAATTTTCGTCTATTATAAGCATTTTAGAGAGGTTTCCATGTGTTCAGTAGCGTCTGTTTATAGTGTGGGTTTCTTTTGTTTATTTCATTACGCCCATACTCAGAAGGACAGTATATGCGTAGGTGAGATATTTATGAATCATTATGTACTTCTTAGAGTTAACGATCTCTACTTACATTTCTGTTCAATAAGAAACAGCAAAATAATATTTAATTTATGTATTAATTCATGGTCAAATAAACTAGTAAAATTTAAAACTCAATGTTGAATGGTTGATAAACAGATATTTTATTAATTATTGGCGGATTGGCTATAAATGGTTTAATAGTGAAACAACTTCTTGTTCTCATAACGCCGACCAAATGTAAATATTTTGACATTTTCATCGCATTTTTTAGACTTTTTAAAACAGTAAGGCCCAGTTCTACAATTCCGCTTAAGTTATAGGTATTTATAGTACTTTGAACAAATTTGTTGGAGTTAACGAGAAAAAACTAAAAAGCTATTTTAGTTACTTTTACATAAATTTATAATAAAATAATACACTATACTTATTACTTTATCTATTTCGTCATACCTTCTTATTCATTATTTTCATATTTCTGCATAGGTCAATTATTTCGGGGATAATGAAATCCATATAAAACATATGGAGTTTAGGCACCATAAAATTATACCAAAGGTTTTTATCTTTATAATTCCGTTCGATGGATCTAGCTCAGAATATAAAATAAAATTACAAAAGATTTTCCAGTAATATTTATTTACCCTTGCAACTGGTAATAATGGTTGTGTTTGTTTAGTCCGTAATAACGCATACAAAGTATGCATGAGTTGGATTTATTCAATAGTTATGAAATCTTATATTTTGATCAATAACTTTGTAGCATAAGTGTTTAATCGCTGATTAGTCATTATTCTCAAAAGGATCTAGCAGTTTCTTTTCTTTCAAATGGAAGAAAAATTTATTTCTACTAAATTTTTTTTTTTAACATTTTTTCATACAATTCCTTTTCTTTACGTTTATTATTTCATTCTCTTCTGTATAGCAAAGAAGTTTAGATCTTCTTTTCAGAACCGTTCCTAAATTGGAGGTAGTCAAATATTCTTTTTTAATGGTACGCCATGTTTTATTGTCATGTTGACCTCGACTTAAAATTTTAATTTTCCCTAGTTTGGTTACCGTACTGACCACGTTCTTTAAAAATATTTTGAAATTTTTCCAATTTAGTTTGTAACAATTCTTCCTCAATGTCAGTTTTGATAAAAACGTTGAGAACACGCATACACAAAAATTAATAATCCAATAAATTATTCGTGTTTAGGAAAAAAAACATGTAGGCCTTTTGAGTTCGGGGCCTGAGATTAAAGTTTCATAAGCCCCACGGTATATCCGCCGTTGCAACACCAAACAGTGTAAAATGAATAGACTATACTAGAATGTCTTTTGAATAAATGCATTTACCTATATTAATATTCTCTAAAAAAATTAGAGGAACATCAGTAACATAATAATTAATAACAATTACAATAATACCTAATTTCAAACAGGAATTAAACATTATGTGTTTAAATTTAAAATGGAAGGCATAAAAATGTTCTTTTGTTCATTCTTTGTTTTTATTGGTTTGCTACTAAAGGGATTAAAACATCTTAAAACTTATACAATACGTGGTGCGTGTGTACCGATGAGGGCGTAAAATTTTGAATTACTACAATCAAAGCTGAATTAATTATATGAGAATCTTAAGTAAGTTTTATATCCGTCATACAAATATCTAAAACCTGTCGTTTTCAAGTCTTGCGATTACATAAAATTATCAATTGTTAAGTAATACACAAATCCCTTCATAATAAAACGATCGTAATTTGATTCGTAATCGTAGTCATTTTTTTTTAAATTTGAAAACGACAAGTTCTTGATAATTATGTAATATATTACCATATGAAATTTGAAGTTCCTACCTAGTACTACAACGCTGTTTTGACTGTAGAAAAAATGCATTAATTTGGCATATACGAACAAAGGTATCGGGCCACCTTAATATTGATAATTATTAACCTAGAGAATTGGCAGTTTGTTCAAGAAGAAGTCCTACAATGTTCAATTTTCATCCAAAACGGGAAAGAACTTGAGTGTGCGCACTTTCTGTGGGTGGTATATTATTTTGCTTGTGAATTATGACAATTATTAATGAATATCAGTATGTTAACCTAAATACCTGATTTTTAGAATCACATTAGGTAATTTTGGAGTTATTACTGTAATCGATATTTTGTCATTTTTCATAATTATTTTTATAATAAAATATATTCCAATTTCTAGTTCGATTTGTGTGTTCATATTATAGTAGGTATGAATATTTTTACGTTTTGAAAATGATTTCTTTGAAGTTTCGGAGCCGTTTTTAAGGTAATTCCATCAGTTCCTTTTTATACTTTGTGTCTTTCACTTCGGAAAAAGTTAATTACGTATAAAATGAAAGTTGATGTTGTTTCGCTAATTAAAAGTAAACACTAAACAATTTGTGTCCGGTTACACTCGATTTATGATCGAAAATGAAACAGGACTCAGTTTTCTTTCTATGAATTCGTGACATTTAAAGGGATTCGCCTTATGAAAGGACGTTTGCGGTCTGAAGAAAACGGGACGCTATGAATTACTAATTGTGTACAAAACGCAATATCAATAACATAATTTTGCTGATTCATTATAATGTTTAATTATAATTGTAGAAGCAGATGGCCGTTCTTAAAATAATTTCGTTGTCGATATATGCACCAAACGTTTCTTTGGCCTTTTCTCGCTTACAAAAAATGCATATTTCTCGGTGTATGGAAATTCGATTAAATTAAACTCCCAGTAGGTAGTCCGCTCAATAACAACGGCCGAAGTTAATTGGGAATTTAAAAAACTCTGTTGTTACATAAAGCGCTCTTGTTTGAGGTGAAAACTATTCTGACAGATGCTTGAAATTGTTTGTAATTAAAAAAATATATAATTATAGTCTCGCGTGGAAATTTATTTAATCTCAAAGAAGTCTGTGAAGTTTAAGTAGCCATTAGGAACTTTCGGAACCTTTAATGTATATAAAGTTTAACGTTCAGTTTTACTGTTGATATAACATTTTCTAATCGCTTTAGCAAGATTAATTTGCGCGCACTAAGAGCTACTAGTCTAAATATTTTGAACTTTAGTTAACAAACATTGTACACTGTTAATTAGTTCAGTAGCTCTTCTACGTCATGCATATTTATTTCATTATTAGTTACTGTTATAAAAACCACAAGTCTTTGGATTACTCTTAAGCAAATTGTTTTCAACTACTACTAGAATTAATTAAGTTTATTTTACAAAACTATTATACACACTTATTTGACAGAGCTGACTTCTAATGTGAAATGTAGAGTTTGATTAAAAAAGTACATACTAATAACCAATTTAATTTTTGTACGAACTAAAATTTTTTCCTCATACATTTAAATTATGTACCAGTTACATTGAAAAGAGATATTTTTTCTGAAATAAGGGAATGGATTATGCTGATCGTCTATAAAACCAGTTGAGGAGAGAAGAAAGGAGTACCGTGTCATCAGCATGTACATAACATTTGCAATGAAATTGATATACAAAAGCACCCAGATCATTAATGAAGACCTGGAACAGTACTGGTCCGACAACTGTACCTTGTGGAATTGCCAAATCGCGAGTCCCGATCAGAATCCAAATTACCTAACAGTTAACAATTTATTATTTATTATGTAGATGTTTATTAATTTCGTGATGTTGATCTGTTATTAGTAAGTAATGTAGCATCATTATTGTTATAGATAGGAGTTATTGACTCTGGGAATTTTCCACTTTAAAGACTAATGTTTAGCAGGTGGTTTTACAATATATTTTTTTGCTGTATTTGCTGTAACCAAGACCTGAGCGTTCACGTAGCCGTTGATCATCTCAGAAACAATCCTCCCACTCACCACTTCAAAATTGAAGCATTCCCTCAGATTGATCTCTGCTTCTGCACTACAGGTTTATACTGATATTTTGGGGCACCATACATAACACCCACATTACAATGCAATATTTAAAATGTACCATACGAATAAATAAATAAATAACCTCAGGTTTGCTACTGTCTGGCCAATAATTCTAAAATCAAATGCATCGGTAAACTTGCCAGGTTTGGCTTTTCTGATCGAGTTTCAAAACATTTTTAATCTAATATTAAAGCTCTTCTTTTTCTAACTGAGACTAGTTTTAACTTTGTATTTAATGACTACAGTTTCTATAGTCGTTGCCATGACATATGTTGTAAACCTGTAGATACAATGAGGTTACTGCACTATGGTCAGTATTTTTATAATCTAGCACTAGGTATATGATACAATATCTAGTTTTATTATTTTAGAAAATATGTCCTCGAAGCTTATGCCTGGGGCAAGCCTTGATTATTTATCTCCGTTTTTTTTTCATGGTCAAAAATTCAATATTAATATCTCCAACAATAATTATATTATGCACCAAATGAGGCTCCTGCTGATCTAATGTAAGAATGATTGGCAGTTAGCAGCTGGTGATATCAAGCAAATATAGTATACTTAACATTTTTATTTTATACATTAAAAGTAAGCAATTGCAATTATTAAATTCATATTCTTGTAAATTATAATTTAAATTGTTAGATTGTGTAATTCGGATCAGAAAATAACTCCTCCAATGAGTACCCGTAGCCAGCATTCTCCAAGTAGAATAAAATTAAAATATCTGTCTATTGCCCCAAATACAACCTCCAGTTCTTTAAAACTTTTATTTATAATTGTAATGTTTTAATAAAAACAACTTACATAGGTTCCTGATAAATTAAGTATGTTTCTATAAATAATCTTCATTTCTACTGATATTCAAAATCATCTACATAATTAATGATGTCCACTTTCGAATATATTTATAGATAGACAGAGAGAAATTGAAACAGAAAGAAAAACAAATGTTTCGTGCAAAACTCTACATCGTACCGATGCTAGCAAACGTGTAAAAGCGTATATGTGCAGCGACATATTGCTCGAAAATTAAAATAAACGTTTATAGAAAGTGCACCGCGACTTTCAAAATTTTCGGTACAATGAATATATCTAAGTGTTTTACAAAGCATAACGGGGTTTATCTTTGATACAGATTTTTATATTTGCTTGTGTAAGACCGTAGTGCACTCGTTCTCTTGAAAGGCGTTTAAGACTAGAATTCAAACTTCAAAAGTACAAAAACATAACGACGTTTTGAAAAAAGTTCAAATAAAAGTTATAGATACTCAAATTTCCAACAACTTGTTCTCCATAACGTTTTTTTTAGTAAAATTAACATTTTACTAACTATCTGAAATTACTTATCGGATCAAAAATAGTTTAAAGTCATCTATTTCATATTTCTTAAAGGAAACTATTAGCTCAATATTTACTACCCCACTAACCATAATTAAATTTCCGCCGATTGAATTTATAAAAGCAAAAATATGTAAATCAATCATTACATTCTAAATTAAATATATATATATATACAGATATAAATTAATTTTGTCAATATTAAGTTGTGGAAAAAAAGCTTTATAATGATTTTTTTTCTAGAAACGTGAGACATGATTTTGTTTAGTTAATAAAGTGTTTATTTACGATAAACTACATTAAGGAGACCCTAATTCTATATTACGTATTCTGTCTTGGTCGTATCTTATTTAATAAATTAAGAGGTTATTAAATCATTAACTAGCAGAATACCCACGTAATTGACCTTCCTCAGAAAATCTCGGTTTTCGAAAGCAGTTCTTGTTTGCTTTTTATTTCATGGGTTATTCAATTGCGTTTAATAATTTTTCAAATATTAACTTCTTGATAAATGTTGTGTTTGTGTATTACTAACAAAATTGTTTTGTTTCTTAGAAATAACGTATATGAATACGTAGTTACTGTCATCATTTTATTCTCTGTAAAGCTTTTCGAGTAGACCATTGAGACACAACTTCTATTAGTGGCACTCCAATTATAATTTGTCTTTTCAGCCAAAGATGTATCAAGTAGAAAACTTTCTAAAATTATGTTGACATAATTTTTGTTTCCATACAATAAAACTCATGCCGTTGAAAAAGTATTTAATTAGTAACAACTCATAAAGAATTTAATTAAAATATTTTAAGTAAATGCTTTGCGCGTAAACGTAAAATGTGTACTGAAAGTTATTTATGTTCGTTCCTCATTATACGAATTTTAATACATAGTAATAATGACTTTTATAACCGGTATTAAAATGAAAATAAGATTGATCGAAAGATTTTCTTGTGCAGGCATTGTAATTCCGTGGAAACGCTTACTATTTATTTTGAAAATAAATCAGACTTTCTCCCCATTCGGAATTGAAGTTTTTATATGGTTAGTAGACTTGGAACTTCTGAAGAGTGTTTTTGCACGTAAAGCCCATTTACGATTAGAGTTTAAGGTTCTCAACATTTCATTAAAATAATCTCGTTTGTTTTCGTTACTTATCATTAATGTTTAATCGAGAATGTTGGGATATATTGTGGACTATTGGAAATTTAAATCTTAAAATGTATTTCGAAACATTCTAATGAACTAAACTATTGTGCTTGTCAGTTCTCTTTCATTAATAAAAATCACACAACTAATTTCTCTTACCATTGTTTTCGATGAACCACTAAAAATGTTATCATTTATAATCTAGAATCGACTGAATATTTTGTTTAATTTTTGGATTCAAACATAAAAGAAACATTGATATAATTCGAAAAAGAGCAAACGCTTTAATCGACTAAAATACAACAAACGTTTTAGAAATATAACGAAGACGGCATAAAAAACAAAAGAAAGTAATTATGGAGAACTAGATACACTTTGTGTCATCACCTTTCAAGGATTTATTAAGGCTCATTGTTCGTGAAATCTTTATAAGAGGACTTTTTCAATTTCCTGTCTGGTTGTGCTTCTTTGCAGATTGTCTGGATGTCGATGTATAGAACCTTTTATATCAACGACTTTAAGACGCATTTTAGATTTATCAAGTACAACAGAATCTACAGTTTCTACGTTTTTGTAGAAAAACAAAGGCAACTCTCTATTGTTTCAATGGAGTGTAGTTTTCAATTGATATGAACATATGATGGAAGATTATCCACTGATGACTTTTGATACACTATTACTTAATTAGTAAAGTACTAGAGTGAGGCACTTTGTTAGTTTTCCTAAACCTATAAGATCCACTCACACAATCCACCACTCCAACACAAATATTGTAACCATACGATGAAATAAATACAGTATCTACTTTTGGTGGTGATGATTTCTATCGATTTCATGAGCTTTAACTATGAATGATAATATTTCTTTAAATACAGTGTTTAACAATGATTTAATCACCGGTTGAGTGCTGTTTCACGTGAACAAATAAATACTTAGATTGTTTCGGAATAATATTCTCGATGATACGTTCCGACAATATTTGAAAAACTCGTGCGAAAATGGATGGAAAAAAAAAACACTTAAGGCTCCCGACTTTTGAAACCACAAATCATACGTTAGCAATTTAGTTTCCTGCAATAAGTGACAATTCGATAAGTCCACACTTAAAAATAGTATAAACCTTTGTCATGTGTGAATTAAAATGAATTTATATTAAAATTTAATCATTGTAAATCGCCTCAAAATTACCTCATCTTTAAACTAATTAATTCTAAATCAAATTTTCAAATCACATTAAATTACAATAATTACTAAATTAGTAACATGTTTTAAACGACGTATTGCAGAATGCGTAGTGGTGCCGCCAACGAACAATTTGCTTTTTACTAATAACAAAACCTTTTCGGATCTTTGCACTTTTAATTGCAGCAAGCTAATAATATACACAAAGAAAAAAATTATCTAAAATTTGTTTTAAGTAAATACCTACATTTATTAACCAGTTTTGATTTAGGTATGTATAAGGTATAGAAATATGTTTCATTTAAAACGGTAAATAGTTCCTTGTATTTGCAGCAATAGTGGTATTCAAACAAGGAAATATTTTCCAGTAGGCACAGTATTAAATACGTAGATAGATGATAGTATAATCTGGGGTGTGTAGCACGGCTTCAGTACTGATCGTCATCCTCCTTTCTGAACTTACAGCACCATCTTCTGGAAAGCGTGGCTTCACATTCCGTAAGAAAGTAAATTGAGGTCTCCTCCGACACGCAGCAAAATCCGCATGTCGAGTTAGCGTAGCCTGAGTCAGTGTTCTGAATTTTCCTTCCGTGGGTGTCAAGCTCCAACCTTACCGTCGTTTTATCTGCCCTCTGTACAGCTAGGGTTCCTGTACCAATGCTAATCCCAGATGTTGATCGGTGAAAAGTTTGGTCACTACACCACAACGTGGCGGATATTCACCTGGGCTACCCTGGTACCCTTCAGGCCGAACTCGTCCTCCTCAAACTTCTACTTCCTGAACCCCCATTCTCAGGTCCTCCAGTGCTTGGTACAGCAATGAAGTTTGGAAGCCATGCTCCATGACTGCTTCATCAGTCTCAAATTTTTCCCTGCGGAGTCCTTTAAACGGGTTCTTCCAAAACCGGTATAGGAGGTGTCGCCTTACCGCCGCCGACTCCTCGTCAATGCTAACGGCCAGAACACTGCCGAATGACCACAATTTCCGCAATTTTAGGGGCAAAGAATGTGATATTGTACCAGCACTAGTATGTCACCTGGAGGATTGGTCTCCCGTTTCTCTGCCAAGACAGTAGCGAAGATATCTCGCGTATTAATATTTTTGTTTGGTTTTTTGCTCATAGAATTCCCACGAGTAGACGAGAAGTCCACAAGTAAGAGCTCGTATGCACTCGCAAGCTTAAATACACTCTGAGGTCGGCAGGTTCCGTTAATGACAACCAGTTTACACCCTAGGTTGCCAACCAGCCCATCGGCACGGATCTCTGACACCTTGGGTTAGGGAGTGGATTTTTATCTCGTAACTAAGCTACTACACCGGGTTATGCTGCCCCCTCCCCCATTAAGTACATACATTTGTCAATTTATTAGAAAAAAAATTGTTTGCTACCCTGTAGAAAGACTAATTTCTTTTTCTAAATCATATAAATATATGTCTACAAATAATTGAAAACTTTACAAAAAAGTGTGCTTGTTAATAGATTGTGAGAATCTAAAATTAAATAGTATACGAAATAAATGGATTCAGAAATGTGGTAGTAACCAAAGTCAGTGTTTCCACCCCTTCAACAGTTAATGTTCGTATATGCGTTTTAAATTTTCAAATGAGTGATAAAGAGAGACAAATCACAAATTTGTCACTAAAACTAGAGCTTGGCCTAGTATCAAAGCTTATAAAAGAAAGAACAATCTTGCTAAATATATGAACGGTTTGTAAAAATTAAATCGCAACATGTCTTTAAATTATGGTATACAATTAATTTAGTCGAAGAGTGCAAAAATTAAATTCTCGTTGATATAAACCACAAATTGCAAAATTTTATTTATTTGATCTAAGGCTAGTAATGGATAATTAAATAATTTATCAAAACAATTATCAATAAATGTCTATTTAACCTGTTTTTCTTCTTCTACAATTTTTAAAATTGTTTGTTCGAATGTGAAGTCGGTTGTATCCTTAGTGTCCTTGTCATTTCACTGTTGGAATGAAAACATAAATAATGCACAATTTCTAAAATGTTGCACTCCTGTGAAATGTTTTCCATGTAAATTCGGGCCACCCATAAAGCATTAGGTAACTGATCAACTTATTCTATGCTAAACAAGTGAGTATATCCGATGAACAGATATACGGGCGTTTACCAGAAACGTCATAGATTAAGACCCTCCTTTCAGACTATCTGTTTCAGTCATTTCTTTGTGATATAAAAGTTTAGACCTGGCTAGTTAGTCCCTTCCTCTTAACAGATATCAATATTTGCACTATATTTACACATACTTATGTATGTGCGTGGCATTAGAAATATTTATGAACATTCATTCGACATTTATCTGATGCTGTACACAAAATTTACTACGCGGTCAACCCCTCTGCCTTTGTTGCAGTGCTACGTAATATTACTGTAGTACAAAAAGGTATTACTGCTGAACCAGGGGTCAACAATAATGGAATTATCTGTTTCTTATTTGGCATTATTTAGAAATTACATTCGGAAACTACTCGAGATACAAGGGACTACAAGAAATTGTATAGAATTATACTGGCTGAAAGAAGTTCGCTAAATATAATTCCAAATCCCTTGATATTAATCTTACGATTTATTACTTTTGATTTTGTGGTAATTATTTTTGTTTTCTTAAAAAAAAAAGAAAGTAGGGGTTTACCAAATTCATAAATGACTTGAGGAGTAACAGATTGAAGCGTTGAAGTATAGCACAGGGGAACCAATGCACTTGATATTTATTATTCTTTATGTAGATGAAAGCATCGGCGTGTATGTAAAGAGATGATAAGACTTTTAAGTTAAAGAAAGTTGCGTTGAGAAAAATTGATATTGTTTTAGTTTTAGAGTAAAATAATTCATATTGTAGAAGACTAAAAAACTTAAGTTGTACAAAAGTAGTCATAAAAATCATATTTCCATAATCATTCATGTAGAAAAATATTGAATATATTCATACCGAATTCGGATCATAGACATCTTAAAATTACTCATTTTATTACGATTGTTTATAAAAGGAGCTATAAAATCGTTTTTCCTGAAATAATACTGGTGTTGTGGAAATACTTGGGACTACAAGAAATTGTATAAAATTTTACTGGCTGAAAGAAGTTCATGAAATATAATTCAAAATCCTTGATACTAATCTTACGATTTATTACTTTTGATTTTGTGGTAATAATTTTTGTTTTCTTAAAAAAAATGAAAGTAGGGGTTTTAGCAAATTCATAAATGACTGAGGAGTAACAGATTGAAGCCTTGAAGTATAGCACAGGGGACCAATGCACTTGATATTTATTATTCTTTATGTAGATGAAAGCATTGGCGTGTATGTAAAGAGATGATAAGACTTTTAAGTTAAAAAGTTGCGTTGACAAAAATTGATATTGTTTTAGTTTTAGAGTAAAATAATTCGTATTGTAAAAGACTTAAAAACTTAAGTTGTACAAGAAGTAGTCATAAAAATCATATTTCCATAATCATTCATGTAGAAAAATATTGAATATATTCATACCGAATTCGTATCATAGATATTTTAAAATTACTCATTTTATTGCTACTTGGGACTATAAATGCCTAAGGCAGATTTTTCGTAATACAATCGAATAAAAATTGTTTTCTGATCCACGAAGCGCTTAATTAACATTTACTTCTAAAAACATCAGATATTAAAAATCATTAATAATGTTTGCAAACTGAATTCCAATAATTGTATTTATAGAGCAACTCACAATAACATAATTTCAATGAGGTATAGTTTAGCTTAAATTTTTACAAACCATTACTATTACAAATAGTAAGAATTTGAACGTAATTGTATAAATACTGAATCAAAGTTTATAAAAAGATCAATCGAAATGTTTGTTCATTGCCACCAATCATAGAATCCGGTATCGTTAAAATTTTAATTAACTTGTTAGGTAGTAAACTTTTCGATTCGCTAGGGTTGTTCAAATTAAGAAGCCAATTGTAATTTAAGTCCTAGTGTGCTACTATCATTTAATCTTCGCCTATAAGAACGATTGCTTCGTGATCAAGATATCTATTCAATAAATGGTTCAAGAGAGAATCTGTTGTGAATTGACCAATTATAAGAGAAACTCAGCACTAGAGAATGTATGGGAAGCAATCATACAGAACCACGATCTCACATCATAGCTAGAAGTGCCTCAGTATAGGTATTTTATTACAAAATACTTCGATCAAATCCAAAAAAAAGATAACATACAACTTTGAGAAGGGTTTGTTTAAACAAAATAAGAATGCATTTTAAGGGCCTATTAAGTATTGACTATTCACAGGAAAAAGGGTACCGGCATCGATCAAATTACCAGAGATCAAATTAGAACAAATGCAGACTCCAGAGTTTTGTGGAAGGAACTTTGCTTGTCGGTATGAGTACCAGTAATACTAACCTCATTCAGACTATATTGAGTAACTTAAGTATACAACACACATTGGCCACTCATCAAAAAGTATCCAGTCGCGGTAAGCTATGAAAGGGCAGTGTATATATTTGAATTAACACTGCGTTGGGTCATGATTTTTTCTTAACATACGTCGCAGCGATCAACCTATCCGATAAGAAAATCAACAATTGACTACCTATTTGAAAACCTATAACAAAACCCAACAGACCACATCAAAATCTATATAACATTATTCTCTGTGGATCAGTAGGCATCCCAAAGAGTAGAATCATATCATAGTAGCCAACGCTGTAAAAATTGATAAAGTAAATTTCAAATGATAATTTGTTTATTTGCAATAATTATTTTGCAATGAATTTTATTTAGTTAACTAAACAATTTGCAGAAGACAAGAAGAGTATAGAAAAATAACTCATGATCTGGATTTAAATACCATACATATTGGTCTCTTTGTTACTGCTACTCCTCAATGGATCATAAACATCAAAAAGTTATACAAAACTGATGCATCCTTAACTGTAACTCGAATGAAATTAACAACCAACGTTTATTATTCATAGCCTTCTTAGCCCGATACAATGTGGATATTGCCTGTATAACAGAGACTCATCTAGACCGTACCATCAAATTCAACATTCCAGGATTATCATTCCTATCGGAACGATCGGACTAGTACAACGGCCGCAGGAGGAGTAGCGATTCTAGTAAAGTCAAAATTTGAACACATGAGCCTGCCAGAAAATGACAAACAACGGCGATAAAGGTGACACTAGAAGACCAGACTACTATTATAATAGTAAGTGCATATAGGCAACCAAAGAAAAAACTAGTCAAAGAAGATATACATATAAACTCTAAAAATACTCTATAGGCTCTAGAACAACAAATCCAATAGGTGTTAAACTCGAAAAATTTGCAATAGATAACTCATTTCAAATCCTAACATCTGACGAATACACATATTATCCCTATCGAGCGCAACACCAGCCTGACATTCTCGATATTGTTCTGCAAAAAATTTTTAATAAACCTGCGTTTCAAAACATTATAACAGAACTTAACTCAGATCATCTTCCAGTACTAGTGTCATTTGCAAATACCATATCTTTAAAAAAATCCAATTCAAAACTCATCAACGGAAAAATAGATTGGATACTGTTTCGAAATATACTAAACAACAATCTGCATTATCCTAAAAACCTTCAAACCACAGCGGACATACACTCGATGATACACCACATTACTACATCTATAAAAAACAGTACGAAGCTGCCCTGCAAACCACAAAACAAGAGATTCTATGAAAATCACAACTATCCCCCAAAGTACATAATTGAATTTATCAAAACAAAATGAGACGCGAATGGCAGAGAAAGAGGAATCCAATAATCAAAACTCATGTAAACAATATCACACATCTAATCAACAGGGAGCTAGACGACCTAAGAATAAATTCTTATAAACAACAGATAGCTGATCGTAGTCCAGGCGATATAGGGATGTGGAGGACAACAAGGTATGTATTACACCAAATGGAGGAGATTCCCACACTAACTACCGAAAACAATAACGAAAAGTATAGTTCCGACGCCGAAAAAGCTGCAGCGTTTGCCTCTCACCTCGAAAAGACATTTACTCCTTTAATCACCTGTACGCCAATTCACTTTATGCAAGTAAATGCTAACATCGAAAGGAACTTACCCATACCAGATCGTATAAAAACTACACTCAATGCACTTAAAAGTGTAATAAATAAACTACCCAAAACAAATCTCCGGCCACAACCATATCACTAACACCATCCTTCAACACCTACCAGATAAAGCACTAGCTTACTTAAGCACAACATATCGTATAATGCTTGTTTGAGGCTAGGTTATTTTCCACGATCATGGAAACATGCACAAATAATAGACCGATAAGCCTTTTAACGTCACTTTCTAAACTGCTAGAAAAAGTCATACACAAACGCCTGATGATCAGCATTGAAAAGATCCGCATAATACCCACCTTCCAATTCGGCTTCCGAGAAGGCCACTCTACCTGCCATCAATTACAACGAATTAGTGAATTTATCGAACGGGGTTTTGAAAACAAACAGTACACCACAGGAGTTTTTCTAGACATTGCACAAGCGTTTGATAAAGTGTGGATTGAAGGTCTCAAAAAGAATCTATAAGACATAGATATTCCTACCAACCTAAAAGTCGTCATTTTCTCTTTTCTAGAAGATCGAACTTTTTCAATTAGAATCAAATTCAATATTATCAGATACTAAAACAATTCGTGCTGGTGTTCCTCAAGGCGGTATACTGGGACCAACTCTATTTAATATATATATATATATATATACCTCACATATAACCGATATTCCCGCAACGCTGGCAACATTTGCTGATGACACAGTCAAGCCCCATCCTAGAAAATGCAGTAATGGCATTACAACATGCAACCAACAAACTTTCCAATTGGTTCAAACGCTGGAATATGCAAATTAACGCCGATAAATGTCAAGCCAAAATATTTACCCTGAGAAGAATCATAAACCTCCGCAATGTACATATCAATAATACTATAATACCATGGAATCCAAACGATTCCGCAGTAAAATACCTAGAAGTGTACCTAGACACTCAATTAAGTTGGAAATATCACATTAACTACAAATTAACGCAAAGCTAGGCTTAGGCAGTTGTATCCCTTAATAAACAGGAAATCAACACTAAAAATTGAATGTACAGTATTACTATACAAAAGTCTGCTAAGACCTCTTGCACTATACGCATCTCCTGTATGGTGTAATACGTCCAAAAGCAATATACAAAAGTTGTAGACATTCCAAAACAAAGTGTTGAGAATTGCAGTAAACGCACCATGGTACATTCGAAACACACAGCTACATCAAGAACTAGGCGTCTTATATGTAGATTTTATTAAAAACGTGCTATTAAATTTATTGTGAAATCAAGTATGTGTAGTGGCGCAGTGTACTATGAACTATTTCAAAGAAGTATTCACACTAGACTGAAACGCAGATTACCACAAGATATCATTCCTCTAAATCACAATTGAACCACATTATTGTTACCGTTAATTTTATCGTTAATTGTTAATGTCTAAAATTCTACAGGGTGTAACGAAAATGGAGGTCATAAATTAAACCACATATTTTGGGACTAAAAATAACTCGATTGAACTTAACTTACCTCAGTACAAATGTGCATGAAAAAACGTTACAGGGCCTTTTCATTATGAAAAATTCCGAATAACAAAAATAAAGTAAAATGAATTTTTAAGTTATTCTCAGGTCTCAAAAATTTTATTTAATCTTACTTATTTACAAAAAAATTCATTTATACTTTATTTTTGTTATTCGGAATTTTTAATAGTGAAAACAAGGGCCGTATTTCGATAACAACTGAAAATTCAATGTCGATTTTCTTGAAACGGTTGGCCGAATCGACTTCTTTTTTGAGCTCATCACGTCAAGGAATGAAAATATTCGAACAACAATCCAATATACCGAGGGGCAAAAAAGTTATAAACATTTTTAATGTACGCGAAGTGCTGCTAGTGGCGCCCTCTACAATGTACACTCATGAAATTTAAAACTTGGACACCACAATTTCTGTAAACAAAAGTTTGCACATTGTGAAGCGGGCTTAAGGGTATCATTTACAATTCTAACAGCAGGTAGTCTCAGCAGGGGTTATCTTATAGAAGGACTGTAGAATGAATCATTACACTAAGCACGTTTTAGAAAATAGGTAATTTACGTTGCTTACTTAATTTTTTCTTTAAAGAATATATTTGAAGGTATCGCTAATTAAACACCATAGCTCGATTAATTATCGAATCAAAATTTTGTTTAGGAAATGTTTACAAAATAAAATTAGAAATAATTTTGATTTAAAAACGTCTACAAGCAATAACTTTTAAATTAAATCAAAAACTAAACATGGTTATTTGGGTTGACTGATTATTACTTATTTTAAATAAATCTAACCTACTAATTATTGTAAGTTATTAAAAAAATCATTAAACTCTCTATTCATAATATTTAGTCCTTACAAAATGTATATTTTATGACGTTTCATTTTTTCTGTAGTTAATATAAAAAGTGAAAATAAAAACTAAGGCAATTCTTATTGTCAACGTATATATTTAGTTTTTGACAAGAATTTATTACATAATTATAATTAAGATACCAAGTTATAGTTTAAAATTAAATGAAAACTTTTTTTTTAAATAAAGGTATTACTATATAAATAAATATAAGAAATCAATAATGGGTGTGACCTCCATTATTATTGATACATTCTTGGAGGCGTCTGCTCATTGACGCTATCAAAATTTGTTTAATTAAATTAATGGTTTCCAAGTTTTAAATTTCATGAGTGTACATCAAAACTGATCAATTTGTTTAAACAATTTTATCAATGCTATGTATAACAAAATATTATTTGTTGATCTGGCAATAAGGTAGTTACAAAAGATATTGGTCTAAGAAATACATTACAGGTTTATATCTCACCAATAAAATGAATATTAAAGAACCGGATAGCCCATAATACAAGATTGGGTTAATGAGGAGAATGAATGTAACAAACATCCTCTATTGTTATTCAATGGTAACTTTCGCAGTCTATATTATTTTGTTCAGTATGTTTCTTAGAGAAATTTATGTACCAAGTTGTGATGTTACAAAAATTGAGTTGAATTTGAAATGCTATAACGAAAGGTTGACTTTTTTTATTGTATTTTAGCTTTTTAAATGTTTTTTATTGAACCTGAACTGAATTGTTCTTTTTCTACTTGCTGATATATTGAAACACTAGCCACTTCGGACATGTTTTCTTCTAAATTAAGAGATAGAGAAGTTAGAATTTGTTCGATTAACTATTTAATATAAAATATATTTATTTTGTTAAAACACGCAATCCAATATAAACCATTCCATAAATGATCTGGAAAAAAAGGCACATTTAGTTTCAGGATTGTGGTAGTTGTAGTTATTATTTACTGAAGTTTGTTTTTTATAACCCCGAATAAGCTATTTTCCATTCCACTAAAAGAACAAATATAATATGTTATCGTTATAAATTATTACTGTTGTTTTTTATTATTCTAACACCAAATTTTATTAATATCTCGGTGTATGTTTGTATATTGCTACTGACATAATGAATTAACTACTGTGTACTAGTTGGTTTTTCCACAGAATGTCATAAATTTTGTTTTCAATTATTGACAATCTCGTTAAAATCTCATTAAAACGTAAAAGAGTGTTCATTAACTGCAACAATGTTTCTACTACCAGCAGTTTATTGAACGGTGCTCGAACAATTTTTTTAATAATTAGGTAAAAACAAATTGTTTTTATAGTCATTGCGCTCAGAGAAAAGTATTACAGTTGGATTTTGGTTTATCGCGAATGTTGTGCAATATTTTGTATGTTCAATACCGTACATTGAATTTACATAAAATTATCGAATTAATTTGATTCTGTCATTGGATGTATTACTATTAACTTGGCAACGTCCAGTCTATATATAAAATTTCTTCATCATGCGTATATTTTATGTCTAGAAAGTTTAGAATATATTGCTCCTTTTTTTCTGAATTTATTGCTCTAGATTTTAGAATGCCCGAATTATGGGTGTTGTTTATATTTAATTAGATTAGGAAAACAATACGCTGTTTTACCAGCTAGATAAAACAATAGGTGAACAATTACAAAATCTATTTAAAAATGTTAGGCAAGATATAACAGTTAAGTTACTCTACCAGTTATTGTTGACCTTGGGTATTTGTTATTTAGTATAATAACATACCTAGAAAAAAAGCCGTAACGAAAAACGTAACGAGTAGTATAACGGTAAAGCATCTTCAAATAATAACGATCGCCATGTTAACATTTTTTACTTTCTCGTTCCGGTAAACTCCAAGTCGAGCACTGTAGCAAAATGCGTACGTATAATTTATTACTAGTATTAGTTTATTAAATTTATTTGATAACCTTTCATGTTTTTAACTTGTAAAACGTGTCGCAATTATATTTAAAAAATTTTATATTTCAAGTGTGTGATGAATCGCACATGTATTAGTAACACAGAATCGGATATTTAGCGCCGGCCGCCTTGAATTTTTCGTATTGTTAGGTTGTTATAATTAAATTATTAACTATTTACGGTTAGAAACGTATGTACAGCTGAGAAAACAAAAACTGAGACACCTTGGTTCTACAAGAATCCTATATTATTTACAATTTAACAAGGAATAGGGTGAATAGTTCAGGTAAACTTGGTGTATCGATATAATTGTGTACTTAACTGTTTTCATTTGCAATCATTTCAATGACAGGAGATAATTTCTAAGTTTTTTTTAAAATAAGAGTTATTGTATAAAAACCAAACACGCATTCGATTTGCTGAATATGTAATAAGTAACTAAATTAAGACGGCAGTTTATAAAAAAAATATTTATTTTATTTGAACGTACACAGAGAAAAGTATTTTATTATGAAATAAAATTTGTATGACACAAATAAATATGTTATTTCTATATTGCCAAGTATACGTTTGTTCCAGTTTTATGCATAAATTGTTTGAAATTTGTAAACAGATATTTGTTTGATTTTACATTACGTTTTGTTGCTGCAATCCTTAAACAAACATTGAACTCAAAAAGTTTCTTTAAATGTTTGTTGAAATGCATCATTCAAAAATCATTATTTTTTTATTCAAATGGTAATATTCTTTTAGATGATAGTACTAAACATGTACACAAAAGATTGATTTCAAGCTTCTTTTCTTATACTTAAAAAACATATAGCATAATTATGAACAATTTCTTTAATTATAAGAATTACTTCCTTATATTGAGTAAAATTGTTTTCGATTGAAATAAATATTGTTTAAAGAGAAAACTTAATTTTATTATAAAACATTCAGATACATAAGCTTAGTAGTATACAATGAACAAATAAGAAATAAACTTAAAAAATAACTTGATTATGCAAACAAATGAAACTTTTATGATTTACACACATATACATGTACAATTATACATTTAAAAATACAAAATTCAAATATTTTTATTATCAGTGACTACCAAACATTACTGTAAGTATTTATAGTTAATATACCATTACATGCACGTTATAAGCTAATCTATTAATAATTTGTTCTATTGATAGGAAGATAAGCTTACACTATCTATTATATATCATTCCAAATTGATCGGTTTCAAGACCTTCGTCATCAGACAATTGTAAAGCATAACCCAATTTATACTTAAACTGATTGATTTGTAACCAAAAGATACTGAAAAGAGCATTTCCATCAACGTGCTCGCTTAGTTGGTTCTGTTTTAACAGCTTACTAATTTCATAAAAATCAGGAAGAGACTTAATGTCAACAAATGACCCACAACTGATATCTTTAGAAAAAACCTTTTTACTCCAAATTCGGTGAGAAAATCTTAGCTGATGTTTTATACTTAAAGTCAAAAAGAATATTTTTACGAGAGGTTACAGAACTTGCAGTAGATTTAGAAAGTTTGTGAAATGTCTCAAATCGCATTGACCAGAAATAGCGCATTGGACCTAATTTTAAAATTAAATTCGGATAATGGATCATAAAATGATTTTTTGGCTTCAAAGTTTCATTAAAGAAGTCCCTGTAAGCACTATGGTGTTCTTCTATTAACAAAGTTAGACAGTCAATAGTTTGCTTAGATACAACACGACTTAGCAGAATGCCTATTATTTCATGTAAAAGAATATATAAATTCCAATATTTGTCTCCTTCAGGCACTAAGTCACCAACTAAAACGCCAAAATACGTAACGAATGATAACATTTCAGAAGCACTTATAAGACATTTTTTTTAATGTGGTCTAATTTAATTTCAACAAGCGGATTACCAACATCTACAGTATCGAACTTAAAAAGACGAATTCGATTATTTAAGATATCCAATGAAAAGAAGGTTAGAAAGTAAATAGTTTAAAATATCAGTCATTTCATAGCGCAATACGCCTTCCAGTAAGTCATGCATCAAATCACAACAAATATTAGTAGTTACAGAAAAGTTAGGAAGCATATTTTTTAGGTACTGAAGGAGTATTTAAGATAAAGGTTCTTCTGTAACAGACGTGGAAGTTCTGCTACTGATTTTGTTTAAACAAGGATGAGTTTTAGTTAGGTGTTTGCGAAAACTTGTAAAATTTGGAAACTCTCTACCACAATTTTTTTGTTTGCATTCAAATTTTTGACACAAATAATGTAAAATTTTTACATGGGCTACTAATTGTCCTGACGACGAAATTATTTTGAAATAACGAAAGCAAATAAATTCCAAATCCATTTCACAAAAAGAAATATAAAACCCCCAACTGTTTACTAAAATTTAATCTAACAGAGCTGTACTGGATCAAGAAAAATTGGCCGCCTCTGGCAGAAGCATTTGATAATTGCAATCGTCTTCACTTATTAAACTACTATCCGGAAGGGTCGATATTTAACTTACAATATGAAGCATTATTTATCAAACCTCGTATTATTATACCGGATTACTATCGATCTACAAACGCTAACCTGCTTTTTTAAAGAAATAAAATCTGAATTTTCTGTAAATACTGTATTTATATATACTGATGGTTCCAAAACCCCATCTTTAGTAAAAGTGCAGTGTATATACCTTTAATTGATTATAAGTACTCATTTACGCTTAACTCCTTATCAAGTATCTTTTCAGCTGAAGCAGCGGCTATCCTGTATGCAATTAAGTGGACCTTAAATAATTGTATTAAAAACGCAGCTATTTGTTCAGATTCCCAATCGGTGCTTAAAGCATCGAGATAGTAGTAAATTCTCAAATCCTATTATTTGTGAGATTATAGAATAGTTTTTATATTAGCATTAGACAAAACATTAGTATATGCCTTCTATGGGTTAAATCTCATAGCAATATTAAAGGTAACCTTATAGCAGATAATATAGCTAAAGATCAAACTAACAACTGGGAACATAACAATAACTTTTTGCTTGGGGATATTTTCTCGTATATTAAGAATGAATGTTATGGGAACGTAGATGGCAAGAATATGGTAAAAGTTCAGAAACATTTTATTATGAAATTCATCCACATAACCAGTTCATCATTGGTACAATAAAAACCCTACCTTTAGTCGGTATTTTATATCAACTCTTAGTCGGCTAAAACTAAATCATGGAAGATTTCCTTCTCATTTACATAAAATTAGAATCACAGACAATCCCTTTTGTGACTGTGGAGCAGTTGGCAACCTTTGTCATATATTGTTCAATTGTCAAATATACAACCCGTTAATTAATCAACTTTTGAATTGTTAATAGAAAATGGTATTTCCTACCAATTTGAATACCCGATATACTAAAACAGAGAAAGTTGCACTATATAAAATAATATTTCAATTCTTAAACAAAATTAAAAGATCTATTTAAAAAAAAATAACACAATTTAATATTTCCCCTTGATGGTAAGGTCAAAAAAAAATTCACAAAAGGTCTTGTATGAACGGAATATTAATGTCTGTTTTGTCTTTAAATTGTAAGCCAGAATCTGTAATAGTTGCCAAATATGTTGAGATTCAAATGGGTATTTGATGTCCAAAACATAAAAAATTTTAAAACAAAAATCAATTGCCTCTAGTACAGATAATGTCTTGTATGTATGATTGTCGATTACAACATACGAAACAGTTACGTTTGAAAGATTTGGGGCTACTATGATCATATAGGGTTGAACAGTTAGTCCCAAGTCATACATTGAGTTTATTCTGGATAACTTACTATTATCTATTTCATCTGGTGTTTTAAATGCAAAAATAAACTATCTCTGCATTCAACAGTTGATGGCTTCCAATGCTTATTACCTTTAACACGAATTCGTCCTTTAGGTGGAATTAATGAAGGAAGTAAATAAAGTTGAATCGCGTACCTAGAATCTAAAAAAATATAATCTATCGAGATTTAGGCTTTTTAAGAAATAGTTACCTGTAGTTACGCTATCATTAATTAAGTCGAGCATAGAATTCTCAGTTGGAGACAATTTACTTCTTCTTTTTTGCAAAATATTATTAAAAAAATTATCGAATTCCAACTGTTTAATTTCACTAGGAAATAGGTGGGCAAATTCATTTAGGATCTGTAACAATCAAAATTTACTTAAATTTAATTCAAAATTAAATCGTATACCAATTCAACTCCAATTTTTTACGAAGAATAGGCCATTCTTTAAAAAAATTTGCAAGAGAGTTGTGTAGGACAGCGTTCGCTTTTCGGATGGCAAACGAATTCTTCCAATGCTAAAGAACATCAGATGTTGGTTCACAATTCAGTTCTAACCATATTTGTGAGTCTTTTTTGACTTTGACTGATTTCTGTAACAATAGGACAGAACTTATACCTACTATACAATAATCATTGAAATTAAAACTTGTATACCTTCTGAAGAGTATTTCGCGTGGGTGGTGTTAATTCTGACCACTGTTGAGCACGTCTTAAAGCTGTTAATTTGTTCTGTGCTTTTCTACTAGTTTGCCTTTCGTTACAATAGGTTTATGATAGGCGATGCTTTCTTTGGTACTGATCTATGTAGTAGTGCTCTTTTTTCTCCTGGAAGAAGTTGTACTAAATTCTCAGCAATGACAGAGATCGATTCATTATTAAGTTTGCGTCCTTTATTGAGATAGTACGATATTATAATATCGCAAATATTTCCCCGGTCGGTATTTGTCAATCTTTGTTTTTTTCCCGCTTTTCTATACAATAACTTACAAGTATTAGATTCAGCAATCTTAAAGTCAAGAAGCCAGTTGCGATGAGAATAAAATAATCAGCACTAAAAAGAACGCAATTAACCTTTATTATATGGTTGCAATGTTGAGTTATTAGAAATTCAAATTCAGCTGTGTTGATAAATTCAAAATTACTAACTTGGTTTTAGTATTGGTTCAAATCAATCTTCAATAAATTGATTAACATTGCTTTTTGGAGGGCATTATTCAGGTGTACATGAAACTTTGAATTATGGTGCCACAAACATTACTCAAAACTAAATCACGTAATAAAAAGTGCCATAAGGAAGTGCGTCTTCAACTTTTTTTCTTTTGTACGCTTTTAAAAAACGGATACTAATAGGTTATACTTATTACTTACCAGTAATCATCTTTCGATTTTGCACTAACATACACCACGAACTAATAACTTCTTGAGTATGAATACGTCATACGAATCGTTTCAAGATGAAGAATGCTTTTGGATAATCACTTGTTAAATTATTTGCGCACATCAAAAATATTCTTTTAACTCCAATATTAATTAAATAAGCCGAATTAAATATTTTTTTAATTAAAAAGATTTATTTTTCGCTACAATTAGATTTGACACAACAAATAAACTTTCTATTGAATAAATATAATTTTCTTAAATTCCAAAACAAATTTTACACTTGTAATGAAAAAGACGGTGTATAATCTCAAGAAAATTTCAGATTGTCATCAAAGAAAAAAAAAATCTCTCCAAACAAACCAATTTTGTTGGTTCAATTTGCTCTATTTTTAATTTTCAAATATTGGTTTTAATAGTAATAAATACTATTCAAAACGATCAAGTTCTTTTGAATAAATGAATTTGTTTTCTCTGTGTATAACCCATAAATTATGAATTGAGTGGATGGATTAGATAATAAGACTAATTGAAGCAAAATGGAGTTAAGCCCTGATTTAAAAAATACTTAGTTATGTTTAGTTGCGTACGGTTGTAATGATTTCTGCCATAATTCTATTACAACTTTTTCCCAATTTTCAAATTTTGTTTATTTTTTCTTAATTTTTAGTATTTCAAAATAAGCATTAAATCAAACTTTACCTTTTGTTGTCGTTTAGGGTTTACCTCACAAAGATCATTTACGACTATATTCAATAATTTAATAAATAATTTTATATTGCAATATTTTTGTCAAATACAGCAAATTAGTGTTAATAGTATTAAAATATTGGGGAAAGTTTTTTCCGATTTGTATTTATTCGCTCATGTTTTTAATATACAGGGTGATTATACAGCCCGTCGATTAGAAATTTATCGACTTCCTGAATTTTCAACAATATGAAATTTGGTATATGGTCATAAGTCTAACTAAAATATTTTTGGAATGGCAGCACTTCTGGATATAATTCCGGAAATTGACACCATCTTTGTTTTTTTTAAACGGAATGACCCTATTTTACTACCATATCTGAATTCGACATTAAATTTTATTATCAACACCATCATATTGACATATGTAACATTTAATGCAAAAAAATTAGGTTGGTAGAGATTTCTTAAGGAATTTATTACTTTTGAACCATTGAAGATAAATAAATGAGAATTGCCAAATACTTCATTTTTCAAATGACTAAATTAAATTTTAGGTCCAGTTTCATTAATTTTTGGTATATCCGGGAGTGTCGTCATTTCAACCATATTTTAGTTAGACTTGAAGTAATTGAGTATAGCCATATACCAAAATTCATATTGATAAATTTCAGGAGTCCATAACTTTCTAACCGACGGGCTACGTGAATCACTCTGTATAATAATACCTAATTATAATTTTGTTAAAATGATGTTTATCATAAACGTTTGTTTTAGATTTGTTTTTCTTATGAAAAGGTTATGTTTAAGAATGCACGGCAACAAAATGATACGTTTGATCTAATGCATATTTTGAAAGAAAACTGGTGAAAAAGTTGTAACTCTGTAATAATTAGAGCAGAAATCATTAGACCTGTAAACAACTAAACATAACTAAGCATTTTTTTTTTTAAAAACTTAACGCACATCTTCATTTCAGCTTCAATTAGTCTTATTACCTATTCTATTCCTCAATCCATAAATTGTTTCTTTTCATTAAAATGATTGCAGAAATGAAAACAGCTGTACTCGTATTGCATATTCAAAAAATCAAAAACAATGTTAAAAACGAAACCCTCTCTTGTATCGCAAGTAATCTGGTTAATTAAGTAGATATTTATTACGCAACATGCCTAAAATAGAATGTAGAGAAATTGTTGAAAAATCCAAAGATTAAAAATCAAAATTACGGTCAAAATATTATTTTAAATATCACTATAAACAACTGTGAACAATCCGGGATACATGACAAGTTTAATCATTAGATATATGAACTACAAAATACATATAAACCAATGTAAAATGTGAAGTGAAGTAAAGTAACATCAGGGCAGCATTACTATATACAAGAAAACAATTAAATCGATGCATTGTATGAACGTTTACCTCAATTGCAATTCTTCACCACTATTGTTTATTTAATGCTAAGAAATGTACGAAGGTCAGGCACTATATGCTAAATATTAAAGTAAATATGAATATTTAACTTGTAGAACCTAGGTGTCCTAGTTTTTGTTTTTTCAAGGGTACATTGTTTTGCTTGCATCTTTTTTAAAACTAAATTGTATATAAACGAAGTGTGAATAAGTAAATAAATAATGAATTATGTACATTTGATGCAATTTTCTTATTATAGTTACTGTGAATGCACCATTTATTTGTTATTCAGGTTCAATTTTGGGCAAACAGAAAACACCAAAAAACTTTACTCGGACACGTGTTTCAATAGCTAAGTATCGCTGATGATGATAGCTTAGCTATTTAAACACGTGTCCGAGTAAAGTTTTTTGGTGTTTTCTGTTTGTTAAATAGACGCTGCAGGTTAGTGTTCCATTCCTTTGTTCAATTTTTGGGGAATATTTTTATTAGAAATTCATTTAAAACTCTTTGTAAGCAAACCTCTTAAGCTTGAGGTATGAATAATAATACTAAGGCTATGAACAAGGGTTTAATCGTTTAATGATATGTGATGTAGTCAGCATTTAAGTTTGTAGGGCGCCATATATTACTACTGAATCATTAAAAGGGGAACACTATAATATCGACCGATTTAGATAATCCGCATTAAGCAACTTTGTCGACAAAGTAAGATTCAATAATAAATATTTTGTGTTCTGACGAAGACACCATTTTTTCATAAAAACACTGACAATCAATTGATGTTTATTAACTGAAGTTATCAAATACATGAAAAATTTGCTAATATCAAAGTCGTAGACAAACCGTATCTAAAAACTCTATCATCGCTCGGTACTATACAGGATGATACACGAAGAGTTTTGATTAGAAGTTCAAATATAATAATACCATGTAGTGGGCACTTTCCAGTTATGGGAAGTGGAGGCCATCTTGCTTATTTTAAATTTGAATCTAGTATTTTTTTTTTATTTTATAGTTCTGCTGTAAATTTTAGATATAATTTGTGTACTATATACTATATCTAAAATTAACCAGTATTCAAATATTTTCATAATTTAAAAGTTTTATCTAAATACTGAGTTCTCAAGAAATAACGATATTTCCGTTATTAGTACTGAGCTGAAACTGTAACCCGTAACGAAGTCTTGCAAATTAATTCTTGACGTTAACTTAATCGATAACTCTTACCGGGTGTTCTAAACTCAGAAGCCAACATGCGTAACTAAAATCATTTATAAGTTAGGTCCGTGAAGTTGGCACGGCTACAGCACTAACTAAAATTTTATAGTCAATCGTTAGTGCTTCATAAAAGAAATGCCTCCCCAAGTGCTTTAAAAAAAATCAAATTTTAAAGGGCGTGTCAACTTCACGCTTGATGAGAAGCACTAACAAAAATGTTATAGTCAATTATTAGTGTTTCTTTCGTGCTTCTTAGTGTTTCATAAAAGAAATTGCTTCCCAAGCGCTTTAAAAAAGTTTTAAGGGCGTGCGTACTTCACGTTTGATGAGAAGCAGTAACAAAAATTTTTTAGTCAATTGTTAGTGCTTTGTTAGCATCTTTAGTGCTTCATAAAAGGAAGCACTAACGGCAGACTATAAAATGTTCGTTAGTGCTTTTATAGGCGTGCCTACTTCACGGAGCTTTATAAGTTTCTTATTTTAAATAGAACACCCAGTCTGAAGTATATTTTTATGGAAATTTGTTTGATATCTACTTTTCCTATACCGAATCAACCGTTTTAGAAAAATTTAGTATTTGTATAATTATTGTTTTACTGCAATAAATAAATTGTGTAAGCTGATTTGTTGTCATTTCCATAAATATTGTCAAAAAACAACTGGTATATAAATACACAAACCCGCCTACTTACGATTAGTAGTAATTTATTGCAGTAAAACAATAATACACAATTACTAAATATTCTAAAACGGTTACATTTATGTATAGGGAAGGCCAATACTAACTCGGTAACTTAAAAATGGATAATTTTAGGTATAGCATATGGTACAAAAATTCCATCTAAAGTTTACCGTGGAATTCTAAAATGACTAATGACAAATACTAGTTTCCATTTAAAATAAGCAAAATGGACTCCACGTCTAGTATAACCGGAAGTTAATGATCTCGGAAACCACTAGTGGTGCAATTTGAAAACTCTAATAAAATTCCTCCATAAGTTCTAGTCAAAATTTAAGATATTTTTGATTTGTAAAGTTTCTTTAAGCCGCTTGAACAGTATAGATTATAAGATTATTACTCTTAAGGATGTCATCAGTGTAAGAAAAGATAGCATTATACCTGCCCACTGACATCCTATCTTTACTTATACAGGGTGATTCATTACTATTTGGAAATAATTTAACACTAGAATCCCGACCTCAAATTATGAAGATTTAACCCAAAACACCTAGATAAAATGTCGCTCATTACTAAGTTACAGGGTGTTTTGTTTAAAAATTTAAAACTATTGTGTGCTTAGTATTTTAAAACTAATTGACGTATCCATTTCATATTTGGAAGTGTAGACACTGTACACCGTTCTAAATTACGTTAAACAAACATTTCTGTCTACTACCAGAGGCGTACGATAGGGGTAAGTGACCGGTTAATCATTCCCAAATTTTACGTCACTGGCGGAATAGAAATTTTAGTAAAGTTTTCGATTCTCCAATATTTTTTAAGTAAATAATGTACTCTTTCCTTATAACGATTAAGTCAATATTTTTCGAGATATTTTAAGTTAAACATGAAGCTGTATCATTTTTAAATTTTGGTATGTAACTCGGTAATAACTAATATCGACGTTTTGAGCCAGTGGATAAACAATAAAGATACTAAAAATTTATTGACAAAAATAAAATAGATCTTCTAACTTTAAAATAACTCAAAGTGATTTTAAAATATTATTAAAGCAAATAACCTGATTTCTATTTAAATTACAATCCGATAAGTCACATTTGATGGATAATGTTTCAATATTATTTGTTTCGTGTAGTTGGCTCTAAACTGAATTAATTCTTTTGATCTAGTGGGGTGCTTTCATTTTTATTTTCAATTCAATGGTACAGCTTCATGTTTAACTTAAAATATCTCGAGAAATATTGACTTAATCGTTATGAGGAAAGAGTACATTATTTACTTAATAAATATTGGAGGATCGAAAAATTGTACTAAAATTTTTATTCCGCCAGTGGCGTAGAATTTGGGCACGATTAACCGGTCACTTACCCCTGTCGTACGTCTCTGATAGTAGACAGAAATGTTTATTTAACATAATTTAGAAGGGTGTAGGGTGTACAGTGTCTACACTCCTGCCAAATATGAAATAAATACGTCAATTAATTTTAAAATACTAAGCACAAATCGTTTTTAAATTTTTAAACAAAACACCCTGTAACTTACTAATGAGCGACATTTTATCTAAGTGTTTTGGGTTAAATCTTCATAATTAAAGGTCGGGATTCTAGTGTTAAATTATTTCCAAATAGTAATGAATCACCCTGTATATCTAAGGATAGGTGTCAGTGTATGGAATTATGTGGAAGTTTGATGGAAGTATACGGAAGTATGTGGAAGTTGGATGGAAATATGTGAAGTTTGTATGAAGTATGAGGAAGTTTGGTGGAAGTATGTGGAGATATTTTTGCAAGTGGATGTAGGTGTACACAATTTTTCTGGTGGTTTACCCCTCGGTTGTAGAGCACATTGTAGAATGTGAACAATAATACATTATAATATTTCAGTTGCATATAAGGGTGTATCTATCGCTTCAATAATATGTAATTTCTCCCAGTAAGATAGCGCCACGAAACGGTAAAACCTGAAACCAGTTTTAAAACGTGCCCGTGACTTTATTTTAACATGTTATCTATTAAAAAATAGTAGTGTTCTTAGCGATTCAATATAACGATTTTATCATACGGGGTATAGAATGCTATTAACGATATCAATGTTGGTTGATCGCTTTAAATCGAATTGACGCAGAATATTCGAAAAATGCGACGATACAGAAAATTGTATGCTCAAATGGTGCAATACAAAAAAACAATTATATATGCAATCATCTAGTTATTATTTTAAAGCAAAGTGTAATAAGTTGTTACAATTAGCATGTGATTCATACGCTTACTATAATTATAATAGTTTCAATTGATAGTGCTATATTTCTGCATTCGTTATCGTAATGCATTTAGTGTTGCTTTCGTTTTAGTTTGCAACAATTCATTTGCGATAAGAAATAAAAATGCAATAAATATGTACCATGTGGATTTCACCTGTTAGTAAGAACTTTGATACAAAATGAAGAAACCTGTACCAAAAAACATAATATACTCAAGACGTACGTTTATTTTTCGAGAAGAAGAGAGAAGAGTCTCGCATCATCGTTCTCTTTTGTTTTGAGCAAATGATGCAAATTTGGTGTCTTTTTTTATTAGGTCGTATCTCTTATCAATGAAAATATTCTAGACTATTTTTACCAGTCTATTTTTACATACTTTAAGGCATAAAAACCGATTTGGACGGAAGCAGTACCGGAATTTTCAAATGAGCATTGGTAGCATGATGTGAATCACCAGACCATCGATGGGCAAAAATTTATTTTTTAAAACCGTGGAGTCCAACCTCATAACACTAGAACTGTCATAGAGTTGAGCATGAATTTAGGAAACAATTTGGTAGGAACCGATAATTTAAAAAAAAATGACTCTGACATTTAGTTTTCTTAACTACCGTACTCCAGGACCTCCAATGGTAAGAGATAGGTACGCGAAATCTAGTAGTAGAAGACGTAAAATTTTATGTGGACACCGAAAATAAAATAAAAATGGGGGCATTGTATTTAAAATAACAAAGTTGGTATCCACTTCCGGTACAACCGGAAGTGACCCCGTCATGAAAATATTTTCAGTAAGTAGACCATGTTCATTTGTGTAGAGTTACAAGTTTTCAGCTGAATCGGTTTTTTCGTTCTCATTATTCGTCTAACATGATATCGTCGAGACACACCCTGTATACTGAATCCACTACAGTATATGGCGACTGTAATTGCCCAAATTTACTTAAGGCATATTGTATGTTTTTAGATAATTATTACAATAGCGTCAACCTTTGCAATCACCTAAACATCGCATATATAATGTTGGAACGTTGAGACTTAACAGAAAGGTCTACAAATACAGAAAAAGCTGAAGTGACGTGATAAGAAAGACATTGATTAAAACATACTACTGAGATGTTTTTGTTCACTCCACCTCCGCCCAGAAGGGCCCTATATGAAGATACTCAACTATAAAAAAATTGTTTGGAGGAAAACTCGATAGTATTATAAAATTCCATTGTATTTCGAATTTTTAGAGACTTATTATTAATTTATTATTATTATATGTCGTCGTAATAAAAAAAAATTTTTATTTGTTCGATCATAACCATATCTATGGGTTCTGTTTAAAAAAAGTAAACGTAAATAATTCTTTACGTCATTAATCAGGCATCGTCGACACATTTTAGAAATTCTTCTAAATTGTCATGTGTACTTTCAATTACACAAACTTCCCACAGTCCTGTGCAGTTTAAAGTACCGTGCTAACGAAACCTCTACAAATTGTTTCAAATTGAAGATGATTTTGTGTTTTTCCACATCGTAGGATTATGATCTTGCTTGTATTAAAAAATGTTTTTAAGTGTCAATGTAGGTATTTGGAGATAAAAGTGCGACGTCGTTCGTGATAATTGTGATAACAAAAATTTCCTTTGTAGTGAAAATAAAAGATTATCTACCAAGAAATTATTTTTTTTTTTTGGCAACTACACAAATATTGCGGACAGTAATGCTGTTTTGCGCTTGTCATTTCTTACCTTTCATGTTCATCAGAGGGTGTAATCTAATCCTGTTTTTGAATAAAGTGTAAGTTTCGGAAACCCAATTTCAATTACTAAAAATAAAATTACTAGTTTGTTAGAGTTGTTATAAAGAGTGATTGCAAAAAGGTTCATATGAAATGGAATAAAAAATATTTTAGATTTTAGAACATGCAGAACTTTTTATAAAATACTTTTCCACATGTTGCCAAGTTAAGTAAACTCACTGTAGGTACATTTAGCTCGTCGTAGGCAAATTAATAGTGCCTGAATACGATTCCACGTTCAATAGCTTCTAAAGTATTAGAAAAACTATAGAAGACAAAGCCCTTATATGCTTGGAGTTTCATGAGCATTAGAAATTGTTTACCCATTCGTGTTGTACTTTACATGTTTGACCCATGGGTTGCACGAGTTGCAGAATACAACCGACCGTAATTTGTGACCATATAATTAGCAGTGTTAAAAAGTGTAGAACTTTATAGTGTGATTCCACCACAACATATCCTGACTAGGTGGAGAACATGGTTGAACGCTGCGTTTTATCTGTGCAGACACCTTTTCTGTTATTAAAGGAATTATATCTATCTATAAAAATACCTGTATCAAATCAACGTAAGAAGCAATGACTGCAGAAGGAGCTGTAGCAAAATTAAACTACGTCAAAACACAGTTCCTCAAAATCACATTTTCTACAACTGTTATTGAAAATATTTTTTTATACCTACATAACGATTTAAATAACGCAAGACTTGTTTTTTTGTGGAATTAATTTTATTCTTTCATTGAACTAATATTTAAGATTGATACCCATCTTTCACTGAACTAATCTTCATGAATATGTCTGTCGTGAATTGTTTATTTACATTAATCTTTCATGAAAAATTTGCTGTTGCAGTGCTAATGACTCCATTAATTAAAACCACTATCTTTAAGACGTTCGTAATGTGTTTCATTGACTTCACACTTTTTCTGTTAGAGAAAATTTATGTGAACCAAAATCGATAATTCGCAGATGATTGCGTGTGTACTCCTTTTACCCAAATTATTTCGTAAAACATATCCAAAGCGAGAAAATTTTAGAAAATCGCTAGAGAATATTATTTTTTGTTAACAGTAAAAATACGTGGACGATGATGCATGCAACGATTGTCCCTTACTCGATTTTTATAATTCAAATAATGCTGAATGCTTAGTCACACTGCGAACTCGTTCGTTTCTGGCGTGACGTGATAACGTGATATCGCAAACGTTGATCCAATAAATTTCAAATTACAAACACGCATTATACACTACCTAAGTTGAAGAATTTTATTATTAATTCACGTGCAAGACGACGAAAATAAGGCGTTAGATTTTCCGGAAAATAATGCACGATTAGGTGTCATTTGTAACTATTCATAACAGAACAAGGTGTTCCAATTAGAAGAGAAACACAACGTTACATACAGAATTAACTAAACATCTGAATTTAAATCACAAATGAATAATAGATTAATGATAATTACAAGTGTTTAACAGTTAAATGAATTAAAGGTTATTTACCACACTGCACATTTTATACAATGATGCCCACCACATAATATTTGTACTGAAGGACGTAATTGTGGGTTGAATAGGACGCCCAGGTTCTTGAAGGCTGTACAATAACGTTGTGTTCTAGTGAGAAGGACATAATAATACATAAGACAAATTTAGATATTAGGCGGTGCTTGTTTTTGTACTCATTGATGATCTATACATGGCAATGTTGAAAAGGAGAAGGTCTAGAACAGATCCCTGGAAAAAGATCTCTACTAGTTGCAGTAAATTAAATGAGTGACTCTAGCATTCTTCATAGAATGTTTTCTCCGAGACTGATAATCGCTAAGGAGTGTACAGGGTGAGCAAATTTCGACGTTTGTATAGGGTATCTCGGTAACCATAAGAGATAGAGAAAAATGGATGTTGGTGTCTTGATCTGTTTTTTCGAGAGAAACTCATTGGTGAAAACTAGAATCGGCTATCGTCTTTTGTTTTCGAGTTGCAGCGAAAAGATCGATTTTTCTATATTTTAAAAGTGTCTATATCCTAGTTGTTTATTAAGTTAGAAAAAAACTAGTAATACCTTCTTTAGGCACTTTTTGAGAGGAATTGAATGGCGTTGACGGATTTTAAATATCTACATTTGTTTACGAGTTTTGAAATATTTTTTTAACGTATAGAATATAGAAAAATCGATCTTTTCGCTGTAACTCGAAACAAAAGACGATAACCGATTCTAGTTTTCACCAATGAGTTTCTCTCGAAAAAACAGATCGAGACACCGAAATTAATTTTTCTATCTCTTATGGTTACCGAGATACTCTATACACATCGTCGAAATTTGCCCACCTGTACAAAGCTGTTCTGAAACCCAAAATTAGAATCTAGGATGATTTTAATTTCAGATCACCTGCATAGAACAGAGTGGGATATTTTAAGATATCAATGATGTTATTCATGGCAGTGTTAAATTCTAGGACAAGTTCCTGAGGATCAACTCTACTACTATTGTTTCAAAAAGCAAGACACTTGAGTTTAAAATGTTACAATTTTTTTATTTGGCGTTCGATTGTTTAGAAAGTTGGTATATACAGTGTGAATGTAAAGTATGGAATAAAATTTTCCTCGGACAGGTCAATTTTTATTTTTAAATTCTCATCTTTTGGTATAAATCAATCTTTTCTATCTCCAGGTGTGGCGGCGCAACAGGGGGCAACTTGGAAATTTTAAATGGCAATGGGGGTCAAAGTTACATTTTCGGAAAGACCATTTCATCATCTATGCATCTTCAACGTCGGTCATTAAACAGGAAAAAATAACCTTTAATATTTTTCCTACACTAATAATTTCTGGTTGCATTTTCTATTAATAAATCGACGCAAAAACAGTTCCCTGAAAGCATTACACAAATCCCCACCTATTTGCATAAATGATACATTTCTATCACAACCAGTGGTGGTGCAACGGAGGGCAATTTGAAAATTTTAAATGGTACTAGTAGTCAAAAGTTACATTTTCGGAAAGATCTTTACATCTTCTATTTAGTAATGTAATTGTTTCTAAAATTGTGCGATTAGAACAACCTTTTATCTTTATTGTCTTATTTTTCAAATTGCCCCACGATACGCCGCTACTGGTTGGGATACAAATGTATAATTTATACCTAAAGAAATGACCTAAAGAAAAATTTGGATGATACTTTCAGGAAACTATTGCTTGTTTCGATTATTATTAATAGAAAATACAAGCAGACATTAATATTAATGCTGAAAAATATTAAAAGTAATTTTTAAATTTTCCTGTTCTGATCGACCGAAGTTGAAGATGCTTACATTGCTGCACAGAGGATGAAATGGTCTTTTCCGAAAATGTAACTTTTGACCTCCATTTCCACTTAAAATTTTCAAGTTGCCTCCTGTTACCCCGCCACTGGTAGAGATAGAAAGGGTTGATTTATACCAAAAGAAGGGAATTTAAAAAATAAAATTGACTGTCCAATGAAAATTGCATAAAAATAAGGATAAACATTTAATGAATTTTATTCCATACTTTACACTCACACTGTATGTAGATTGTACATATCTACGAACGGTCAGTAAGTGTCAAATTTGTAAGTAGACTTCTTCACCAGTTATTCAAAAATGAATCAAAAATGGACTGTTTCTTGCACTTACTTTACATAACGAATGTTTGAAGTCGTGTATCTTCATTATTTTTAACTTAAAATATATCAACCCATCCTAATAGATAAACGGGTTGGTAATTACAAAATCTTCCAAAAGTTATCAAATTTTTGATAAGAATGGAACTTTTATCAGTTCCTGCTAACTTCTTTATAAATATAAATTTTCAGTTTCGACTAAACCAAATTAGGTATGAATTTATAGTAAATAATCATTAATAAATTATACTTATTAATTACATTCAACTTCTCAATTAATAAAATCTTTGTATTGCTGTTTCCGTTGCCGTGTGACTTTAAAGTTTTTATTAATTGGGACGAAGTGTCCACGGATGGGGTATCCTATAGTTGATTTTTTTCAGTTTAATTTTAGCAAAAAATGTCATTCTTGATCAAAAGTTTTGCTTGTTCTGAAACCCCATAAAATAAAATAAAAATTCTAGTTTTTCAAAATCAAAATCATTTCATAGTCAGTTTTATGAAAACCATAATATTGATTATTTGAAACGAGCAATAATTGATACCGTAAATGAATTTACCTCAGAAATTTATAAAGAACTTAGAAGGAGAATTGAGAGATGTTTTGAAGTTGGAGGAGGATATATTGAATACATGTTTTGTTTACTGTTAATGTTAGTTTTCGTTAAATGTTTACTCTGTATTGTTATTTTTGATAGTTACTATAATTCTTCAAATTTTATTTCATTTTAAGGGGTTTCAGAACAAGCAAAACTTTGGTTTAGTCGAAACAGAAATATTTGCATTTTTAAAAAAGTTAGCAGGTACATACTGATAAAAGGTCCATTCTTATCAAAATTTGAAAACTCTTGAACTATTTGTAATGCTAACCCGTTCATCTAGGATGGATGAAGTAACAAGAATTCAAACTCTACCCTATGTAAAATAAGTGCAAACAAAACAACCAGTTTTTGATTTATTTATAAATAATTGCCGCAGAAGTTCACCTATAAATTTGACATTTATTGACTGCTAGTAGATATGTACAACTTTTCAAAGAATCAAACGCCAAATAAAAAAATTATAACATTCTAAACTCAGTTAATGCTTTTAAAACCGATAGTAGTTGACTAGTGGTTAAGAGCTCATATAATATAGAATAACGCTGAACAGTGTTTGAGTATGGAAGATGGTATAAAATCTAGTTAGCAAAAGCTAATACGTATGTCGATTAACATTTTTTGCATTATTTTGATGTTAAGTGCATTTGAAGCAATAGTTCAGGCGTTGATTCAAGACCAAATCTAGCATGAGTGAATCGTTTCTTTATAAGTACTTTTTTAAGGTATCATTAGAATCAAGTAGGATAATTATTTCATATTTGGCGATTAGTAATGAATTCCATCGACTACCAAAAAAATGAATTTGTCGAATTTTTGGTATTGGTGTTTTATAGAAAATTGAAGATGGAAATATCTAATCCTCTTTATTGCGCTACATTAATAACTCATTTTTTTGCTAAAAGTAAAAATATCTCCATTTATAAATATAAAACCTAATACTATTAATGAAGAAAAAGGGTATAATGTTGTAAAAATATTGGTTTCTACTAGAATTTAATACATCAAATTACTGGTTCAATTTTTCCCACTATTTAGATTACTCCTTTGGGGCTTTTAAATTCAGTACCGATATTAATTTGCACTTTCAATTATAGTGTGAATTAAACACAATTATTGAACACTAGAGTTGTATTAATCCAAATTTATTGTTCTGATTTATTAGTCGTATATTTCAAATGAGCCAGTTAATTTTTATTAGGACGAAAATAGACGCCGAAGACAAACTAAATTAAAAATGCCGCTGTTGTTGTATTCGCTAATTAACACGCAATTTACTATAGTTTTTTTGGATCACAGAAAGTTTTTGATTAAAATTATTAACGCTTAACGCTCATTGTAATAAACGCACTACAAGCACACACCGAAGCAATTAATGTATGCGAAATTGAATGGGAATTAAATGAAACAGGGGGGAATCTGTGTATTGCGGGTTATGTGGTTTATTGAAAAATTCCATTTGTTATTTTTCGCATGAAATTTTATCTTTGTCAAACGTAATGTAAACGAAAACATTTCGTTAATCCCATTAGTATCTTTGTAATAACAAATGGAATTTTTTTCTTAATACTTGCAATTATTTTTATAGTTGTATTGTAATAAGATTGTTCAATTTTGAGAAAAAGTACTTTCTGCCTTTACGTAGGTAGGTTTTATTCATCGTCCATTAATCTTATCTGAGATCTTTTTTCAGATTTTCTTTTTAAAAGTAAAACATAACAGTTTCTATGATAACTGTACTCTGTGCACTTTTGCGTTTTCTTAAAAAATTACAGGATTTGATTAATTAGGAGTTTCGTGTAATATCTCAGCTTCTGAGAGGTATATTTTATGATATCTGAAAAGATTACCTTTAATGTTGTTTAGCAGGAACTTCAAATTGTTAAGGTAATGATAAAATTAAAATTGTGACAACTGACACTATTTGTGCTCGTCATCTTCTCTAGTAGTATTGAATTTCAAATAACGGACAATAATAATTAAAACAATTGTATTTGAAAGTATATATGTGGTATTCTCTTAAAATAATTAATAGGGGCTGTTGATATATGATTGAATGCGTATACGAAAAAGTCTTTACTACTACACTCAAAAGGATAACGTTTGAAAAGGAAATCATAAAAAAGAAAAAATTGAAGTGAATCTAGCTGAAATGAGTAAGCCAATTTCGAAACAAAAGGAAAATATGAAGTTGAGCAGGGCTTTTGTCATAATTTATTTATTCGCCCTAAAGAAAGGCTCAAAGTCATTTACACTCCTTAAGAGTTTTAAGGGCCAAAGAAGATGTTCTACAAAACAAACAAAAGTTTGCATTTTTAAGATTAAAAATTACCCTTAGCGATTCGTTATAATTTCTTTGAAGTCTTTCTTGTATTTTGATAAATAAAAATTTTTAATAAAACTTTTCTGATATACAAGCAATTTACTAACTGTATTAAGGTAGTAATTACACGGCAGTGGAACTCAAAGATACATTTATTTCTACAGGGAAAACAAGTAATTGGTAACAACGCTACATTTTTCTTTTTATGTCTATACTTGCTAATATTAAAGAAAAGTTTTAGTTACATTAATTTCGCAAATGAGTTCTAACTTGTTTAAACCGGACTGATTTTATTTGAGCAGTCTTCTCTCAAGAAAAAAGTGTGATTAATAATGTTTAGTAAATGAAATTGTCTTACATATTTTATAATTACTAATTGAAATTCCATTTATATCTCTATAAGTTTCTTCTAATGAATATTCCCTAAGGAAGACCTATAATTTTTCTAATTTTCATTGTTCTGTTCATGTTCACAATAAGACGTTTATTTGCTTTTTATTTGTTTTCCAAATTGTTTTCTAACAGTTTCTACTTTGGCAAATATGTTGTGCAATCATGGATTAAATTAAAATTGTGTTAACTGTTTTGCAATTGTTGCTATTGTCATTTTTTCTAGTACATTTTCTTAGGTGCAGGTTATTACTAGATAAAAACTGTTAAAGTCGCTCATAAATACGTTTCATGTAAATTAAATAAGCCCTATCTGAACCGAAATTAGTCAAATTAGACGACAAAATATTATTTCACTATTTAGAGCTATGTAAAAAAGATTGGGCTAACAAGAATTTCTACTAATGGAAAATATTTTTAGGTGTATCTACAGAGTGGACGCCCGAAACTAAACATAAATTTGACACAAAGGAAAAAAGTTTACAAATACATTCCATAAAAAAGTTGACATTTATGAAAATTCAGCACTAATGAAAACAGAAGTCACAAAGAGACGAAAAACTCAATCGGCGAAGAAAAGTAAGAACAGAAAATTTCAGAATTAGTAACGAAATAAAAACAAGCGTTTAGCGCAGAATTACACATCGTTCCGGTTTTAACATACGTGTAAAAGAGTATCGAATGTTTCCGGTGATTCTGTTTTAAGGATAAACGGGTTCACGTACCTGGTTGTTGCACCGTCGCGCACTGGCTCTCCCTTTTTAAACGTTTTAAAATTGGAATTCAAACATAAAATTTAGCTTGAGGAAAAAGAATAGTCCAAAAAACTTATAACAACTTTTTTTTGTATAATTGACATTTTGGAGATATTGTTAAAACATATTGTTATATCTCAGTAATTACTTATTGGATCAAATAATACTTGAAACAAAAGTTGTGTATGTATAATTAAATTACAAACAAATTTTGTTAGAAGAAAAAAATATTTTTTTATATGTACAAAAAATTCCAAAAATGTAGACTAACGGCTCTTTTGGCTCGACAGGTTTTTATAAAAATCAGGACGGTGGTTTTCTTGATATTATGTTTACATACACACATTCATAATAACAAATCTTTTTATAGTTTTGGTTTGGCCTCTTTTGATGTCACCATATTATTGGATGTAACTGTCAATTGGTACTTTATCTTTCCTTATTCTGTGTGAAATATTACTGAAATATTTAACTTTGGCACCAGTTAGCATTGTTTCACATTCCATTTTAAATATTTTCCTGCTCTCCCTACCACCATGTATTCTGTCTTTTTAGGGTTTATTTGTAGCCCCTATTTTGTGTAGTCTTCACTAAGCGTTCTCCCCGAAATTTTCAATAACACCATCATAATTTGGCAACAGTCGCATAACTCCCCATCCTATTTATAAAATGTAGAGTAAAAAAAAGTGTAAACACCTTGTTTGGATTTTGTATTAGTGCTGGAAGGATGACATCGACATAAAGACCCTTTACTTTTTAGCAAATCTATCCAATTTTCTGATATTAAAATTATACTATGAATAAAATCGTTATACATTTTTACTCTACATCGAATAAATAAGATGGTTTCCAAATCGAAAATATTAATATGTTTTATGTTGTTATGTATGTCCTTGCACACTTTCTATACGCTTTTACATGTTTGTGAGTGTCAAAACGATGTGGAAGAAAAACGATAAAAGATTCTCCGATTTTGTTCAAATTTCAATTTCGAATAAAAATTAATATGTACCTCGGCACATGACTCACGTGTTTTATTTGCAAAATATTACAGAACTTACCGGCAACGGGCAACAAAGTCGAACAAGAACGTCGTATCCCAAAAATTGTGATACAACGAAAGTTCTTACGACCAAATACTTCACTTAATCCAAGATAAGGTGAAGAACTTCATCAAGCACACGCACATTAGAATTTACTTCATTCGTAACAATTAATTGTTCGAAACCCGTAATTTTTCAAGACTTCATTTTGTAAATAACTGAAGGAGCCGGAAATTCGCTTTTTCTCACCGTCACACGAGAATTTGATTCCAGAAGATGAGAATCAAATCGCCGCGGGCACCGTGCACCTTTCTGCTTTTCAACGGTATATTACTTAAATGCATGCATCCATCACGAAACCAAATCCAGCAAACGTCCTTTGTCCCCTCTTAAAAAATCGCTATTCATAACAATAAACAGCATGGAAACACGTGTGCATGTTGTTATCTTTAGGAACTCGAAAACTGCCGCAAACCAAACAATTTCAACTAACGTGGCTTCTTCCATTGATTTTTATATGATCAATGCTTTTTCTAACAAAATTTCTTTGTGTAAAATCTACCTAATGTTTTCCCTCGCGTTCAAGCAAAGATGTGTTACTGACTTCACCTAATAAATAATACTTACACAAGTACGAACTATTCCAATAAAATAAAACTTGCCAGAATGCATTAAATTATAGAATCATTCACGGCAGTTTACATGGACGAGTAGAGAAGAAAATTTCGTTTTGACCATAATAAAATCAAATAATAATCATTCCACTTATCCCACTTACCACATTTAAATCAATAAGACAATAAGTTTAATACAACCAAGAAAAGACTTCTACATACAAATCATTTCAAAAAATAGATTTTCAATTTGGAAGAAAAAGAAATTCCTTGTATCGCGAGTACAAGTAGAATACAAAATACACCATTGCGAACCACCATAAAGCCGAAGACGTTAAGCACGTGGCTCGCCTGTTGAATAGATAAACAAAACATCATTTGTTTGAAAAGATCTACTACTACTACTAAAATAGGATACCCTGTATCGTTAAAAATAATTTTACGAAGTAGATCTTTTAAACCAATGATGTTTGTATAAACTTTGTTTACCTATCTCCAACGACTAGCCGCTAGGAAACAGAAGAAAGACTAATGTAGGACCCTGTATACGTACCTGAAATAAATGCAAAATTTGAAAAAGATATCGATAGCTCAAAAGTATAATCAAATCCACACTTTGTTAAAAATTTTGTCAAAATTCCATAAAGAGATGGCATTATTTCCAGTTTTGACATTTCTAAAGAAATTAAGTCTACAAATTTCATCTTTTTAAACTTAGTGAAAATATGAGAAGTTGATATGGATCTTGTAGATCAACTAAGGGCACAATTAGATATTAACACGATTTTACAAACGCCTTGTGCTGAATTTCACTTACATTTTACCGAAACAAATATAAACATAAGTTTAGCGCAGAGCTAAACTTTTGCTCGAAAAAAATTAAACAGAAAATGGCGTTTTAGAAAAAAAAAAATAGTTTAAACAATAGTTGTACATAAAACAAAAACGTCTTCCGAGATTGATCGTGACGAAACGGTAACTGTAGTTGTCAACGTTTTGCCACCTATCGTACGGTACTTCATCAGGGCGAGAACAAGAAACAAGCAAACGAAAGTTCAAGCTAGATTGCTAACAGTCGTTTTACCTAATAAACCTTGACAAATAGGCGGATTATTAAAATCCTGAAATATCTCCCAACTGAGGGTGAACACGAGAAAGCGTTTCTGTAACAATGTTGTCTTTACCCCGAACATATTATTCAGAATTGTTTTGCTCTAGAATCTGGCTTGGTTGACAAGTTCATTACCTGACTTTTAGCACTCAATCTCTCGTTTGTTTGAAGTTTCTCGGTATGATGAAGCTCTTTACGATATGTGGGGATACGTTGGCAACTACGGTTACCATTTTGACACGGTCCAATTGTGGAAGACATTTTTGTTTTAACAATGACTCTTACAAAAGTTATAGACAATAAAATTTCCAACAACTTTCCTTTCATAACTTTTTTTATACTTACATTAAGTCACGTGATTGTCGTATCTTATTAATTACTTTTCGGATCAAAAAAGAGTTTTTTCTACTCCTGTATTGTAATTCATATATTAGAGTTTTACAATCTGTACTCTAATGAAATTACAGATACAGGTTTAGAATCAATACAATTGCAACATTACGTAATTATCAAATGTTCCATGAGTAGGATTTAAATTCAGAACCAATATGATGTCTATTGGACTTATCGACTGGTGGTGTGGCTAAAAGTCAAAGATAAATTTATCAAATTTGACATTTCGTAACTATAGTAGTAGTGCTCAATTATGTATGCAATTCGCATGTAATGACTATTAAGACACTCGCAACGTGTATTAGGAAATTCGCCTTCGGCTTATTGCTCATTGCATAATATACTATTACTAGTAACCAAACCCATTTGAAAATGGGCCTAATGTAGACAAACCTGAAATTAAAGACGTGAGGTCACCGCTCCAGGTCAGAGGTCAAAGGTCAGGTCAACTTGGGAACTATCTTAAAACATTCCCTTTGACATCCTGAACACTTTGACATATTACATGCCTATGTCACCGCTCCAGGTCAGAGGTCAAAGGTCAGATCAACTTGTGACCCCGCGTAAGATCAGCGCCTGGACCTCCTGAACAATTTGACGTATTGATCTCCGAAATCGGTTCAGCCGTTTCGGAAGAGAAGACGAACATACATACAGACAGACAAACCGGGCCACGATTTTATGTGTATAGATTTACGTGAAATGTGTTTTTGATTGGGATAAGATAAATCAAGTCAAAAATGTTCCAGTTCATCCATACATGAAGTCCAAATGTGTTTTCGACGCTGATTAATCAATTCATTCTTCTCTAGGCTAAACATTTTTTGAAAAAGAATATTATTTGACAATTTTAAGTTAGAGTAGGATACGTCATACACGGTTGTGTGCAAAGAAAATAGTATTTTACCATATGAAAAGTCAAGTCCACCCAAAAATTATATTTTACACATAATTAAAAGTAAATTTTTTAGGTTTTTGAATATTTTTTAATGTAATATTGAAACACAAAGTAATTTGTTGCTGTTAAAAATTAAAAAGATAGGGTAGTGACTTTTATTTATTTGAAGTTTTGACTTTTCAGGTAAACTATTTGTTGTATTATTTTTAGACAAACTACACTGACCGGCAAAAAACCGGCCACCCAGATATATTACAGACAATCACTTAAATATTCATTAATTTATATAGAAACCTTTCTTACGTTAAAGAATGGTCACTGCTTATTCAAAATACACAAGTTAGCTGAGAAAAGAAAACAGATATTCAATTAAAGAAACTTAATTTAATAAAATTAAAAAAGTGGAGATTTCACATTTTGAACTCTAATAAAATAAATGTGGCATTTCTATCAACAAACATCTTGTCAATTTTTAATACCGTGTATGACCCCTCGAGCTCGAATAACATCATTTAACCGTTGTGGCACAGAGTTGATCAAATTTCTTATGTAAATTTGAGGAATTCCCTCAACCTCCTGTTGAAGGGCAATCGCAGCTCTTGGAGAGTCTCTGGCATGGCTAACCGACGAAGAATGCGGCTCTGAAGTTCATCCCAAAGGTGTTCAATGTCCGGGCTACACGCTGGCCAATCATGTTCGAATACCGACCTCTCCAGATAGTCGTTTACAACTCCTGCGATGTATGGTCTGGCGTTATCGTGCATCAAAATGAAGTAAGGTCCAACAAAATGAGAAAAAGGGAACAACAGCTTCCTGAATGTCTTCCACATACCTGTGGGCGTTCAAAGCGCCATTTTCACAAATATCAGGTCAGTGTGTGCTTTCGTGGAAATACCTGCCCATACCATAACCGAACCTCCATGAAAGGATAAGCGTTCAGATATGGCGCAGTTCGCATTTCGCTCATTTCTTCTTCGCCAGACCCTTTCGCGGCCATCAGGGCATCGCAGACAAAAGCGCGACTCATCAGTGAAGAGAAGGGCACTCCATTGTTGTAGGTTCCAATTAACATGTAATCTCGCAAACTGAAGGCGTGCTCTTCGATGCCTAGGTAACAGCTGCGGTCCTGTAGCAGGTCTCCGTGACGTTAGGCCACCATCCACAAGGCTTCGCCTAACCGTCCTCTCACTTACTTCAACACCTCGCACTGCTTATAAGCGATGTTGCACTTGAACAGCTGTTGATCTGCGATTCCTTAGCATATTCAATATGATGAAACGATCATCAACTACACTTGTCGCTCTTTTCCTTCCGGATCCTACTCGCCTATCGAATGTACCAGTCTCTAGAAAGCGATTCCAGGCATCTTGAACGGTAGTAGCCCAACGTCCGAGACACATAACGCTGACTCTGAGCAACGTCTGCACTTAGTTAGCGGCATTGCTAGCTTGTAAAAACATTGATCAACTGCCAAACTAAGATTTAAACCTTAGATTCCCAAAGTGGTCCAGGTGGACCCCCAGGGGTCCATGGGAGCCCGATAGGGGTCTACGCTTGCGTGGAAAAAAAATTGGGGTCCACAACTCGTTAACGGGGGTCTATAAAAATGTATTAGGTGACCCGACTTGACTTCTCCTATGAATAAGGGAGACAATAATATATATAGGCAGACAATATTATAAGAAGCTTGACTTCTCCTATGAATATAGGAAGACAATATTATAAGAAGCTCAGCAATTGCCGCCCGCCCGCCTAGTTAAAGTCGTGTCTGAACTTGCATGAACTTGTTGGATTTTTCTTTAATATAAATACGAATGCGAATGATAAACATTATCAGTTGTTTCCGGAATTTCAAAAAGAAAGTGTACCTATATAAGTGTTCACCAGTGACGGAAGTAGTTTTCAGACTTTTGAAAATTAAAGTGAATTGATATTATTGTTTGCCAGTGTTGGAAAAGTAAGTACCTACCTATCTATTTGTTAGCAACTTGTATCTTAAAAGCCACTTCTATTATGTTTGTTAAATCATTTTAAGATTACTTAACAAACATTTTTTTCATATTTACAGGTAAGTAATTGATACGAAACATGGCTGAATCTAAGAAGAAGTGTCGACAGTACAGTGTTGAATATTTGAAATTTGGTTTTCTTCCATCAAATACAGACAAGCGATTGCCCATGTGTCTTTTATGCAACAAAGGATTTGAAATATTTCCAAACATTGAAGGAAAAGTATGAAAAGAGACCCACCGTGCATAGTATGTTCGCTTCAACGTCTGAAAGCAACGACGATGGCTTGCGGGCATCTTACAATATCTCATTACTTATAGCAAAATCTGGGAAACCGCATACCATTGGAGAGGAGTTAATTTTGCCTGCTGTTGAAGAGGTCTTAAAACTGTCCTGCACAAATCTTCATTTGACATACTTAAAAGAATTCCTTTGAGTAACAACACTGTACAAAGACGTATTGATGAAATGAGCTCTGATGTTGAAAGTTTCTTGTGTAATTATCTGCAAACAACTCATTTTCTATTCAACTGGACGAGTCAACTTTACCTGGCAATGAAGCATTATTATTGGCATATGTTCGATTTATCAAAGGCGAACAAATGTTTGAAGAGTTACTATTCGCGAAAACTTTGAAGACTGACACTAAAGGTGAATCAATTTTTAATGTTCTGAATGATTTTTTACGGAAAAATCAATTGCATTCACAAACATTATTTCGGTGGCAACAGATGGAGCTCCTGCCATGGTCGGGCGATATCGTGGGTTTATAAGTCATCTTAAAAGGATTATACCAGAGGTAATTGCAATTCACTGTGTCATCCACCGACAACATCTAGTAGCGAAAAATTGAGTGATAGATTGCACCAAGCGCTTCAATTTGTGATTAATGCAGTTAACAAAATAAGAAGCAATGCATTAAATACGCGCTTATTTGCACAGTTGTGCGAAGAAAATGATGAGGACTTCCAACGATTGCTGCTACATACCGAAGTACGCTGGTTGTCGAAAGGTGCATGTCTATCAAGATTCTATTTGCTTTTCGACTCTGTTTTAGAGTTTCTGAACACTAAAGATCCTGTTTTAAAAGAAAACCTCATGAATTTCAAAGCAGACATTGCGTATTTGACAGATTTGTTCAAAAATTCAATGACCTCAACCTACAGTTACAAGGGGACAGCCTCAATTTGATAAAAACAAAGAGTGAAATTTCAGCTTTTCTTGGTAAACTGAAACTTATGAAGCAAAATATTGGTCGACGTGAATTTTCCCAGTTTCCAAATTTATCGCAGGTAGAATGCCTCGACGAAGATATTCAGACGTATGTTCAACATTTGATTGCCCTGTATGATGATTTTAAAATCAGATTTGAAGACATTCTGTCGATGGATATACCACCATGGATAATAAATCCATATGATGAAACTGAAGTGGAAAATGTGGTACTGCAAGAAGAGCTACTCGAGCTTAGCACTAATGAGGAGCTCAAAGTAGCATTCAAAAGAGGGTATCAATCATTTTGGCTGCAGGCACAAATACCTGAAAAATATCCAGGACTGTGGGGAATTGTGCAAAAATTTCTCATAGCGTTTCCTTCGTCATATCTTGTCGAACGCAGTTTTAGTGCCGTAACAAACTTGTTGACAAAAACGGAGCAGATTAAATATTACAGAGCGAGGAGATTTACGGTTATACTTAACTAAACTCAAGCCAAATATTGATAATTTGCTGTCAATTCACCAAGTACATCCCTCCCATTAAAATTATAACTTTTATCTCAGATTACAATGGTTTTGATTATATTGCGACTGTTTTTAAAATAATAATCATTATTAGTTTTGATGTTAAATTTTGATTCTACTAAGACTGTTATAACAACATAATTAAAAGTGTAGTAATTTTTGTGTTTGAATAAATAGCTACAAAACAAGAAAATATTTATTTTTACTTTTACCACTCCGAAGTGGGAGATTATTGGTTTCTTGTACTGTGAGTCAATCTTAGAATACAAAAAGTAAAGTAGGAATCCAACTGTTGGATGAAGACGCTTTTAGACTGGCTTTGAAACTTAGCTTGAATGACAATACTCACAGCATAATCAAAGCAATATAAATTCTCACCTTTTTTTCGAAAACTTTCAACTCATAGTTGATTGAAAAATAGCCACAACACAGATTTACATAGACATATACTTTTTTCGGGTTTTGGAAGTAAGTTAGTAAATGTAATAGCTGCAGGGGGTCCACCAGATCCAGCAAAATGTTTAAAGTGGTCTATGAGAAAAAAAAGTATGGGAACCTCTGATTTAAACACAATGTATTTACGCCTACTTACATTTTCGTAATTAAAACAAAATGGCATTTTCAGTGTTTCCGTCAATGTATCGAATTTAATTTATTTCTGGGTTTATTTGACTTATTTTTTTGTAATTTCTGCTATGGTTCTTGAAAAAAAAAAATAAAATACATAAATTGATGAAGGTTTAAGTGTGCTTCTGCAATATTTCTGAGTGGTCGGTGTTTTTAGCCGGTCAGTGTATTTTTTCAAAAATACTTATTTTATGAAATTAACTTAAACAGGGTAAAAAAATTTACAACACATGTATTCAAATTACAATAGCCCTGTTTGAATTTTTATATTGAATTTAAAATGGCAATATTTTAAAGAAAATGTACCTGGAATAAAATGTTATCAAAACTAAGACGTTTAATGTAGGTTGAATTTAATTTGCAACAGTGTTAAGAAACAATCCAACGTTTAGACTTTTTTAAAAATAAACTTAAATTTGCAGATAATAATTTCACGTGACTACTATTATTTTTGGTCATCTTCATCGAAGCAGAATTTGACTCCTAAATTTAATTTAAAAAATCCCACAGATGCAAACATTACTTGACACATTGTTGATGTCATAGTTTTTCATGTTTAAATTTAGTACATCTTTAAAAACTTCTCGTAAAAATAAGCGAATAATATAAAATGTAACAAAACCGATTTTGATGATTTTTTTTTATTTTTTCACATTGAAGTTTCATTGACCCATGTAGGCTTAAATTAAATATTTTTAAAATAATTCTACTGATATACAGTTTGTTATTTGATACAGTGTTTTTTTACGGAAATTCAAAACACCCTGTAGAATGAACTGATTGCTCCAATAAATGTTGCAAAATAGTGCCATATTTTATCTTTAAGAACAGGAAAGTTACAAAAAGTCTATATTTTAAAAATGCAAAAAATACAGGTTGCGATGAAAGTAATATTTGTGCTTTTTTACCATTTTCGAATGGTAAAAACAATTTTTGAAATTTCTTCATAATAATTCATAACTTTCTCAGTTTCGTCCGCCTCCGCTATCACACGTGCAATTCCGTGTAATGTAGGAAGAACTTAAACTGAATAGAATACAGGGTGTTATTTCGTTTCTATGCGTGTCAACGACCCAGCGTAAAAACTCTAAATACAAATGTTTTATTAAAATCGTCCGAAAAACTTGTTTTTGCATAAATATTATCTAACCATAAATATTTGAAAAAGATGTATTCACATCTTCCGATGTAGAATAAAATAAACTATTATGCCTTTTCTGGAAAATTTCTATCGTAGAAAATCTGTTCAAATACCCACAAAATTGAACCACTCGTTCAACTGTACCTATACTCCCACGCGCTCTTGAGGTCCATTTAAATAAATTACCAGGATAAAAAATTCTGTTTGAAAACTAAATTCCAGCGTTAGACGTGGTTTTATCGTTAATATTTTCTACACCTCTAAATCTATTTCAAATGCACATTTGAGATGCATAGTTGATGTTGAACATAATACGTCATAATGTTGCTGCTGCAAGCAAATTCACTAATTATGTATATCTCAATGTACAAATCTCGTTATATCTTGTGTAAGAAATAAATAACTAGATATCACTTTCATAACCAGTTTTATACTACAATATAGCTAGCTGGAAAGAATTCGCTAAATGATATTAAACAGATCTAAATTTTATTGCGCAATATTTGTCCTTATGTTACTTTTGAACTAATTACCGCCACCTTAATATCTTGTACAAAGAGGACCACAATTTCCCAATTATTTTTATAAGATTACAAAAATACGCAGCTGCGAAATAACTTATGTTTCCACTCGTTTCTTCTTACGGACAACATTCACTCTTTAAACAAGAGTTGAATATTATTTCCGTAGGTGGAGGAGGTATTTCTCAACAAGGTCGAATGAATAATAATGCAATAAAGTTTTTATCGTATTATTTCAATTAGAAAAAAAACTTTATACAAACCGGACATCTGGTTTATTTCGCCATGAATTGGCAAACGATATTTTCTATTTCGACGAAAACACGGATTTGCATAAATTTAATCATTCGCAATTGATTAATTGTATTTAGGAACCCTATTCACAATAAATTTAATTAACTCACAAGAGCGTTGTGTAATATTTATTTGCATTTGTTGTTAACATTACTCATTGAATAGATTTTCAATTTTGATTTGGCATATGGCATGCATCCTGTAATTTCAGTATTACACCTCTTTATTCATGAATAACCGATTTTGCTGTAATTAAAAATACCATTCGTCAAAGTTCATCACCGAAAGTACCTTGAGTTTGAAAAAATTTGAATGAACAATCGTAAACTCATAAAAATCGTAATTTCATTACGTTAACATCAAATAAAGCTATAATTTTTATAATTATATTGTATTAGGATATAGCCTGTCGATGGATGGTGTCTTTACAACCTCATTTACAAAACAATAAAATTACGTTAGTCATTACATTACTCAGGTGGTTAGAAATTCCTTTGCGGGCGGGAGGGAGAGTATTAGTTTCAGAATGAGAGTTCTATGCAACTTATGCAGTTTTAAGATGGTATTAAAAATATTTGTCGCGACTCACATACTTGCAAAATTCAGGGTGGGGAACAAAAGGTCAAGGTGCCGCGAGTTCTTCTTGTTTGTGTGATTGGCGTTTATGCAAGACTTTGCGAATTCAAGTATTTACGTTTTGATGTGCGAAAAGCAACATTTGCGGCCGTTAAAGGTACTTCATTCAATTTATTGAAGGAAATTCCACATCCGTTGAATGGACTTGGCATCTCAAAGCCGAGCAAATAAAAACTCAATCCTTTTACTCACCTACAATTACATTTGCTGTACATCGGCGATCTTTCACCTTTAGCTTTAACGTTATTATATTTGAATCTGTAATTTTAACGCTACAGTCAATTTGCAATTGAAGGTTAATAAACAACGTTATTGGAATTTATTAGCATTTAGAAGTGAACGTCGTTGTTTTCGATCGTTTCCAAAAGCATTCTTCAAATTTATACGTGTCGGACAGAGAATGTGAAAGTTTAATCAATAGCTGGCTGCTATATTTAAACGACGTGCAATCAAAATTAAATGGTTCTTAGCTTTAAAAATTCCGTAAGTTGTCTAGAAATCGGTTAACGATCTTTTCGATATTAAATTAATAAAAAACGATTCTGCACGATCGGCTGGAAATTTAGTTTTAAGCATTACCAAGCTAACTGTACACATTGTGCAAAGAACTTTTTCGTGATATTCAACAATTGGTTCCGCTTACAGGTTCAGAAATCAGAACAAGAGAATTTTTGTTCAACCAATGAAGATCAGGAACATTTTGAACTTTTTTGACTACTTGGAAACAGTGTATACGATTCAAATCGTCTAGAACCTAATTAACCACAATAAAAACATCATTTTTAGTTATAGTCCAGTGCAATTAGGTTTTTGACCAAAAAAGTTTTAACAGGCTGCGACCGGTAAAAAAGTTTAGTTTGGGGGTGTAACTAATACGTAAAAAATAAACGTAACAATAAATGAGTGGAACTATGGAAATGGGGTGGGTTTCTAGGGGTGGAAAATGTACTTTTGCAATATTAAGGCAGTAAATGACTCTCTAGCGCAAAATGTTCTACAGAAAAGTTGTAGATAACAAAAAAATGAACAACTCCTGTACGGAACATTTTTCAACATAACCTCAAATTAAAGGTGAAAATCACGAAAAACCCTTTGTTTTTGGTTTTTGAATTTTTTCGCTGGCAAAAAAAAATTGCATGAAACTTGGTGAAACCTTTATTTATACTACATAAGCACGTTTTTTTGCACAACCAAAAAAGTTAGTTTCCGAGATATTTAAGATTTTTCGGGAACAAAATTTCCAAAAATAAATTGTTCCAGTCAAAATATTGATTTTGGAACTCTGCACCCGCGTATTTTCTTCGTTTGATTTTCTACTTTAATATGGTTTATCTATGTTGGGGTCGAATTTTCCAATTAATTCCTTTAAAAAACGACTTTTCGGTATACGTAATTTTAATATTTTCAATTTTTGTTTAATTTTTCAATTTTATTGAAAGCGGTTTAATGCAAAATTCGACCCCAACATAGATAGACCATATTAAAGTAGAGATTCAAACAAAGAAAATACGCGTGGGTGCAGAATTGAAATTTTGCTAGAAGAATTTTTTTTGAATCTTTTTTTCAAAAATCTTAAATATCTGGGAAACTAATTTTTTTGGTTGTGAAAAAATCGCGTTTATATAGTATAAAAAGGTTTCACCAAGTTTTTTTTGCCAAAGAAAAATTCAAAACCAAAAAAATTTGCAGGAATTACTGTTGAAAAATGTTCTGTACAGAAGTTGTTCATTTTTTATTATCGACAACTTTTCTGCAGAACATTTTGCGCTAGAGAGTCATTTTCTGCCTGGAAAACTACATTTTCCACTCCTAGAAACCCACCTCATTTCCATAGTTCCACTCATTTTCTGTTACATTAATTTTTACGTATTAGTTATACCCCAAACTAAATTTTTACCGGTCGCAGCCTGTTAAAACTTTTTTGGATTTTTGCCGATTTTTGCCCCTTTTTTCCGTAATTGAACTGGACTATTAGTATTGCTGTTCATTCTGCGGGTATAATTTTGATGTATCTTTGTGACGAGGGCACCTTGTGCTTGTTTATCAGCACCTACAAGCTTTAATGTCGCCATACTGATATATGCAATCGCGCATAAAAAAGGCAAGTCCATTTGTCCGCACGCTGACGGTGTTATTCCTGTGGGATACAGAATTCATTGTTTATTTTGAGACTGTAAGGGTTGCTTGGTCAAAAAGTCGACTAAACTTGTCAAAAAGTCAACTAAACTAATATGGAACAATGCGGAATCGGTGCAGAAAAGTTGAGACAAACGGAATAATTCCGTCGCCATACGAAGGCCAATGCACGGTCATCACAAAATGTGCTATCATGAATGTACCAGTTTCAGTGCTAAAGTTTGCATAATTTTGATAGTGGATATTTTGGCGCAATCCTGTACATGCTAACTGTAAGTTCAAATTTTTAGAATTTGGGTCGAATAAACTTTGTAGTAGTCGATATTTGTAGATTAGTATTGCCGTATGAACTTTCAATAATGTATTCTCATACACCACTCGATATTTAAAGTCGCGCACGACAATTTATGCATAGTGGAAGTTTGACAACATCGCAAATTAGTTAAAAATTATGTGTTTTATACAGATAGGTGAGATGACGGATAATTTGATTTCTGAAAAAAAAAGAATTATGATGTATGTAGATTGTCAATTGGATATAATGTCATGTCGTGTACGATCAACAATGTAGAATGGTCTGCGGATATTCTTAAATATGTATGTCTACTGAAATATCGAAAAAATGTCGTATGCTAATTTTGAGAATTTGAATGTTTAGATATCACTCGACATTTAGTTAGAGTCGTACACGACATCAACAAGTGACAAATTGACATGAGCTTGTAGTCAATGGACCTTTTCAAAGAAAAGGTTACTTTGTGGGGATATTTTTGGTTTGAACGTTGAATATCAAATTTGATAAGTGACAACTGACAACGAATAAAGCCGAAACTGGAATATAACCTCAAACTACGGTCAAATTTGACATTACATTTGACGTAGAAATATCGTTACCCCTCTGACAATTAGACATGTACGCCGGAGGTTCCTGTATAAAGAAACGTAGTTGCTCGCTCGTTTTCTAACCATTCTTTGTTTTACCTCCAACGTCGGATCAACTGTTCCTGCGGACATGCGTAACACCCACAAATATGCAGTGTCACTGCGCACAACTTCTATCTCTTTTATTGAAGCGGTCTATTCAGTTGTTGGTCAGTCGATTTCGTTTTATTTGCAGTTTCAAGTTTGTTTGTACCTATTTCAATTTTGTGGTTTATTCTGACTAGCAGTGTACTGTCGGCACCACTGGTCCAATGACTCTTCCTTGAGATAATAATATTCCTCGCCACTCTGATGTTACTGATTTTAAAATACAAACGATGTAATGCATATTTTCATCAATTTCATAGTGACTTTTATGTATTAAAGTTCTTTCAATAAAATCGTTAATGCAATGGTTATGAAATGCTCCGCTAGTGCTTCAATTAATCAGAGATAGTCTTCTCTATCACTGGCACCTAGCAATAGTCTTTTCGATTTCGCACGAATTTCTGCAACTGTTGCTTGTATTGCAATATATTACGCTTCTTCCTAATGTTTGGCTTATGTTTTATTATGTTAATAGGTTATATATTTTTTTATGAGGTAGTTTCAAAAATTAGACAACCGTCAATTTTCTGATCCCAAGGAATCAATCCAATTCATAGGAGTAGCCTCTTTGCGTTCGAGTACATATTTCATATAGTGTGATAATTTGCTGATGTTATCGTCTCCCCTATTGAGATTTTTATCATATCTCTAAAACGGGCCAACACCAGCAGCTAATTATGATACAATATGTTGGCACTGAGAAACATATATAAAAATATATACTTTTACCAAGAAAATGTAAAATTTAGTTATTATTTTCTATTGACATTCAGATTGTGCATTCCTTAATCAGAGAAGTAAATAACCTTCTCATCTTCAAGATGTTAGTATATTATTATTATTCATAAGATTCATGTTGGAACTCGCAGTAACTCCAAAATGTAAGGGAAACATTGTCATAAAGTAACTGAGTCATACTATCTCTTCGTATATCAATTAGAAGTGACAAGATTTAATATTCCGCAGAAGAAAGGGTCGTTCGCAATGAAGGCATATACGTACAAAAAACTATAAACAATACGGACTGAACAAAAACTAAGAATGAGGGGCCTACATGTTGAAAATATCATTGGCGCCGGAACTGTAGTTGTTATTGGTGCGTTGCCCTCCCCAGCGTTTAAATAATATAATTTGCATCCCCTGTTCTAAAAGTAAAGGTTATTATTTCTTCAGCGAACGTTGTATTAGAAAAATGAGATACCACAGCATTTTTTTATTGCCGTTTTCGGTTTAAATAAGTACGGCTTATGTTAAAACTTTTTTGTATTCAAACTTGTTTGTCTGCGAACAAAAATTAAACACATTGTTCAAGTATGAGTCATTTCGCCGTTTGAAGAACTCGATTTAAAAAAGATTTCGGTATTTTGTTGCAAGACGTTCAGAAGAAGTATCAGAATGAAATAATACTTAATTATTTTGTAATTAATCGTCGCTTTGCGAAAGATTTTATTTATAAATCCAATTTGAAAAATTCTATATTTAAAATTCGAAATTAACCAGATGTTTGCTTCAAATTATTATCGAATTAAATCGAGTTAAATATTTGAAACCAATGAAAAGCTTAAAGGTATGGGATTTAAATTTTTAATTTTAATTGTTTTACGATCCAAATTATTTTTCTATAGTGTAATTATGTACCTCGACGCTTATTTTGTTAAAATTTTCGGAACGAATGGCTTTATTCGAAGTCTTTGCAAAAAAAAGGCACAACAGGAAACATATGGTGGCCGATTGTGAAGTAGAACATTTGTGAATTTGAACAAAAAAAAATATTTAGTCATCGGGTTAACGATTCTTTAGCGACGCTCGATTATTGAAATCTTTTTCTTCCGATCGATTTCTTGCAAGAAGTTTCGTTCATTTGTGTGTCTACGGTTAAAATTCAAGTGGTTCGAACAACACTGTAACATAACCGTACATATCGTAAAAAAATGGGAGTATTTCGGAATCTCAACGGCACCTGTTACAACTTCCTGTACTAAATAGATTGTAGGCAAGTGGCACTGGAAACTATTCAGAGTAAATATGGGTTTTGGTGTGAATCAAGGAGAAAATATTCCTTAACGATCGTGTTTCTAAATGTGATGCACATGGTTTGAAAAAAATCTGAGACGCCAAACAGGAAATTGAATTTCATAATCCGAATTCAGAATTTCTTCGAAATTAGATCATTAAATTAGCCTTGACAAATTGAAAAAAAATACCATGTTGTAATCAGGGTTGAGCTAAATATACCTTCTTAAAACACGCCCTTGTTTTTGTATACGTAATTAATGTAAAGTTCATTCACAATCGCAATAGGATGACGTCACGCAGCAGTTACAACTTTGTTTTTCTACTACCTGTACTTCTAAGTATATTGGAACATCGTGAAGTTTTGCCAACTTAACATAAGTAAAGTTACTTTAATTTACATTTACAGAAAATTTTCTCTGTTGTATTGATTGTAATAAAGTTTGACGTCATTCTATTTTAACGTAAACAGCCTATAATTAAATATATTGTTAAACGAAGTTCACGTGATTGCTGTATCTCGGTAATTACAAATGGAGCAACAATATATTGTTTTAAGGAAGCTTGTGTAAACATAAATGAGAAATAACTTTTTAAATGTGTAGTAGAAATATTTTAAAGAATATTCCAAAATCTCTAAAATGTCTATCTCTTAAAGCATATTTTGGATTGTTTCAATAAACAAATTCCCGCTTTTATAAAAAAAAGTAATCAACAGAAAGCGGTCGAAAAGCATGTCTTTTCTGGCCGCTTTATTATTATCGCCATCTGTAGATATTTCCTCAATAATCATAACGATATTTATTTCATAGTTACCATCATTGATCACTAGACGAATAGCCATAACGTTTTGTGCCAGCATTAGATGAAAACTGACTCCCATGATCGGAAAGAATAGTTTTAACCTTAATTAACTTTTGAATAGTTCATAACAATTTGCATGTCAGAAATCTTAGCTTGGGCTCTGCTTAGGGGACACAAATGCACAAATTTTGGAAAACAGTCTCTCTGGCAACAGACCGCAATAGTCAACAGTAACTAGATCTCATTTGGATTTATGGCAAATATTGCAAACACGAAATACTTGATACGAATACGTAGAAAGGAAAAATTACGACTGAAAACTGCATATAACTTCCCAACATCAAAGTCACCAAAAACTTCATGATAACTACTAATTAGCGTTCTTACCATCGTGTTTGGAATAACCATGCAATGCGCCCTATCTACCACAATCTCATTATCTAATAAAACTTAAAAAATAGGCCAATATGAATATCCTGTAATTGTTGTTTTGAAGTTTTCAAAATCCAAAAATGATAGCCAACAACTCTTTTTCATGACTGTATACAATAATTCGGGACAGCGTAATATTTGACCAGCAACACCCACCACCAATCTTTTGTCTCCATGATGTTGGTAGAACTCTACTCCTAACGCCGAGTACCATAAAGTACTTTGAGAAATCAGGAAAAATAATAATCGCAGTATCAAGAAACAACCTTTTCACTTCTTCAGAACAGTCTGTTCGGGTCGCACTCCACTGCCAGTTGGCCTTTTTGCATAACTGTCTAACAGTTTGGGGAGTCGGAAAGTTGGAGTCTCAGGGTCCACCTAATACCACTAGAACCTAAAATGCGACCTAAGGATTTTACCTCTTTGCTTAACAACTGGTTCTTCTCTGCATTTCACGTTAACATCCTGAAGAGCTTGAAACAGCAGGACTACTTCCGAAGATAAAATCTGCAGGACCCGATTTGAGTCGATGGAAGTGGTAAAGCAGAGCTCTAGAGGCCCCTCGCCAAAGAAGACTTCCAGCACTGCTTCGATCAATGGAAAAAACGTTTGGAAAGGTGTGTGTGGCAAGGGAGGGAGTATATTGAAGGGGAGCATTTCGAATGTAGAATAATTTTTATAATAAAACCCTTTTTCGTAACCAGTCTCGTTATTTAATAGCCAGACCTCGTATAGGTGAATTGTCAAACCTCCGGACTCAAAATAATATCGATAGCCATGGTAAAACAGGCAACAGCAGTTTTCAACCTAAAACGAGGAACCTCATACGCGTAAGTTTTACCATCAAACAAGAAATGGGTATATTGACTCTTGGGACTTAGGGATCTGCCAATTAAATCAATACTTCTTTTGAACAATTGTCATATGACTTGCATATGAAAAACTTTCACGTTTAATGAACCTAACCTTGATGACACCTAACCGAATCATTTTGCTAAGTTCAACTTCCATTTTTGGGAATAAACTGAATCGTTCATGAGCATACTTGTGAGTACGACCCAAATCTTCGTTAAAAACACATTGGAACTTAAATAGAAGTGAAAGGAATTACGGAACTAAACCTCTTAAACTTTTGTGATAAATTATCTTGGTTAATTCTAAGAAAGATGACGGTCACAACCGTTATGTCCTTACCACTATCTTCCAGACCAAAAACTTGTAGAGGGTTCTGATACTATAGGTTGACAATTTCCACCTCAGGGAACTCTAACAAAAGGAAAAGGATAAATTTTCCTCTAAATGTGTAACAATTAGTAACTTACGTGGTAAATCAATAACTTCGTTGACACTATAGAGCCAATCTAAACCTAATATTACCGGGCGTATTACAGTCTTTACACTAAGAAATGTATATTCGAAAATGTTTCATGTTGAAATATTTGGAAAGATAACCAACCTTGGAATTCTACACGACAACTACGTTGTTCCGTGGCTCTTTGTAATCGAGTCAAAGAGCCCCTGTCCTCAGTAAGGACCTTGAAATAGTCAGCATTAATACAAATCACCTCACATCCGGTGTCCACAAGTGCCAAAACTCTAATATCCTTGAACCTAATCTCAAGATGAGGTAAAAATAAAATAGAATCCTTAGTTGACCTGCTTATTGTTACAATTGCAGGTGGAACTGAAAGTATTCGTTCCTCACAAGGGTGCTTTCAGCAAAATATAAAAATTTTCGATAACACATATTGCCTCATATAGCACGGCGCCTCTCCATACAATACCGTCATATATGCAAAATGCTTAGGTGAGTTAGAAACAACTGGAAAGTAGAAGAACCGAATTATTAAATGCAGACAGTTATGAATTTTTTCTCCTACAACATGAATGTGAATCTATTATAAGAGCAACTTGTCCTTGACCAAATCGAAGACGTTGCTTAAATCTAAAAATACACTTTTGTTTGTCATTTAGGTTTTCATAAAGGTTGAGTATGAAACCGGAAATACCTCTCAAATTTATTCAGAAATATAAGCTTCTCCATTAAAAAATCACCAGAACTTTGGCGAGCCAGAGCTAAAGCTACCTGCTTCCATTCGCCCACTTATGGGTTACGAATACGCGTCGATTGCGACACGGGTAAAAAAGACAGGCTCACCAGTTTGTAACAGGGTACCTGACACCATACTCCTGATAACGGACAACGCCTCCATGATGGTCTGGTTGAAAAACTGTTGGCCGCTCACATAAACTCAGTCACTATCTTCGCTTGTTATTCCATCACCAACTTCATGGATTGGGTCGCTTCCTTCACCTCAGAGTCCGTTGACTGCGTATACCTTACAGTTCTATCAACATCTACTAACGGACAATCCTCATTTATCTCCACTAGAAAATCTCGGCAGATCTCCCTTATCCTACGTTTTAAATACTGACATTAAGGGAGTTGTTTACCTAATTCGCTAAAACATGGATCACTAGTTTCGAAATATCTTCCTCTATTTTAAACGTTTTGTTATGCCATCATCATCTTAGATAAATTTGACATGATAGAATGGAATGGTTTTTACAAATTTTTAAGATTTATGTGCATTATTTTGTTATTAAATAAATCACAAACTTTGTATAGTTGTGTGAACTAGTATTTGAAATTTGTCTAATTACTCCACATTTTATAAATAAGATGGGGAGTTATGCAACGGTTCAAAACCGAAAATTTTGACCCCCTTCTTTTTTACTTTTTCGGACGAACGATTTTATGAAACTTTGTACATTGACCTTATTTATAACTCCGCAGACCTAATTAGATTGTGGGCATAATTTATGTAGCCAAAAGGGTCGTTAACCTACACAGATTTTCGAATTTTTGAAATATTTAGAAAACTATTTATTTTACACATTTTTGTTTCAAATAAAAGTTATTTGTAATTTAAAACTTTTATTGAAACTATTTTTTGATCCGATAAGTAATTACTGAGATATAACAATCACGTGACACTAATTATTGTAACAATATCTCCACCAATATCAATTATACAAAAAAAGTTGAGGGAGAAAAAGTTGTTGGAAATTCTATTGTCTATAGCTTTTGTTTGAACCAATTTTTTCTAAAACGCAATTTCATTTTCGCTTTGTGAGAGTAGAATTTTCAACTCGTCTTAAGGAACTTAGGTGCGCGATACCCCGTTTTGCCTTGCGTACTCTCGTAGGTAGCGTTCGTATAACGGCTTAGCAGTTAGATTCATTTAACTAATGTTGGCGATACTGAAATGTTTACTTCGATTTTACAAATTGCTTCGCGGTGCACCTTTTCTTAATAAATGAATTTATAAATAAAATGTCAGGAAAACCGTCGTACAGATGTTTATAAAACTTTGCATACCAGTTTTATATATAATAGTGTAGATCTGATTAGATTTTGGGCATAATCTATCAAGCCGAAGGGCATTAACTTAGATAGATTTTAGAAATCTTAGAATATTTACAAAAATATTTATTTTACACATTTTTTATGTTTTTTTCACAGCATATCTACTTTCCATTTGTTCTTTGACGTTTATTAGTATTGAGGTAATGTGAGTTCTGCGATAAACGCTTGTTTTTTATGTGATTTGATATCTCAAAAGTGACTGCATAGATAGTCACCATAGTTTTTCACGTAGATTCAGAATAAAAAATAAAAAATGTTCCATGAAAGTGGAACACCCTGTATAATTGAAATTTGATAAAGACAACATGCTGAAGGCAATTTTAAAATTGTAGCTGTACGAGATGAGCGTTTTTGTAGATTTGTTTTCGTAATACCTTACTTATTAGTAAAACTTTGGAATTGTGTTGAGATAATTTTAAAGTTTTCATTATTTTTCGAGAAAATAATACTTTTGCTAATATAAACAAATGACATTTCTCAGTGTAGCATGTTGTGTATTATGAAAATTCAAGTATAGATACTCGCGAGTATTGGCAACAAATTGTGATATTTTAATCTTCTATTACTGTACACAATTAAACGCAATTTATTATAAGAAAAATCTCAGAAAAATATATTTGCTAATACGCTTCTCAAATTCTGTTTTTGCAACCAATATTACACTATACCTGCGTACCAGCATGACACATTTATTGGCGGATTTTCTTTGCCATATTCATTGTAGACTATTTTACTAAAATTAAGATTTTGGAAGAGGAAGAAACAGGCGAATTAACTATTTTCTAGTTTTTAGTATACTAAGAAGTGAAAAATAACATTACAAGAAAAATAATCACAATAAATAATAATGAAAACATTGTTCGAATAAATAAATTGATAAATAATAAAGGGTAGGATATTGTTAGAATACGGTGACCCGCACTAACTTTCTCCATCTACTGTTAAGAGTCTTCAATACCAGTCGAATAGTTGCATTCGCGAGTGGAATGCGAGGGTGCCTTTCAATTTTCTTATCGTAAGCATAATTGGAAGGAGGGTAGTTTCTAACTGGAACGTAGACGGCGACACTTTACCGACAGCGAATTCTTAAGGATTTTGTTGTTGCAGCTGTGCGCTGGTGATTGTTTTTGACTAATCAAGAACAGAAAACCATAAACAGAAAATATTTTTGCACAAACAAAGTTTTACAACACTTGTTTATAGGGAACATATTTTATATTTATGCTTTAATATAGACTAGAATAAAAATTCAAAAATGACCTTAAAATGGCGATATTTACATGCATTATATGTAACTTCTTTAAACATAAATTTATTTTTGTTATATAAAGGTGCAATAAAGTTTCTTCTTGTAAAAAATTGAATTGTAGAACTTTGCAAAAGTTTAGTTTATCATAAAACAGACACGAGGGCAGAGCCAATTTCGCTATTTCCAGCCGTGGTATTGAAGACTCTTAATACACATTCTTAATTAATGAATTGACAATTTCAATTGCACTTTAAAAGAAAATTTACCCTGTAGTTATTTTTATCACATATTTTTCACGAATTATCCTGAAAAAAACCGATAGCACCATATTGTTGACAATGTAATGGTTTAATCGAATTTAAAGTTAAATTAAAATTTAAAAATTAAATTAAATTTAAAATTCGCCAAAAAAGTTCTCGGTAATTATACCGTAATTTATTGTTCGAAGAATTACTTTTGAGAAAAGCGTTTCAGTCGGTTTCGAAAAAACAAAAATATAATGGACTAAATTCTCCGTTAATTGATATTAGTAGGATTTCCAATTCTTTTTATTGTGCCTTCTTAATGAGTATGGAGTTGATTGAACCAACAAGATACCATGAGCTTGTGTTTTCCCGACGTTTCGACCGAGGCATTCGAAGACAAAATGTGAACATCAAACTAATAACTACGTTAATAAATAAATTAATAATTTAACAAAAAGTAAAATAAATAATAAGTAAAATGTCACAAAAGTAAAATAACAAACTGTTTACAATAGGACGAAGTAAACAGTTTTGTCTTTTGTTAAATTATTAATTTATTTAATTATTAACGTAGTTATTATTTTGATGTTTTATGGGTCACCTACTGTAGTGCAGGTCATCAAGAACACCTTTTGTATTCGAATGTCTCGATAAAGACCGGACCTATCGGTCGAAACGTCGGCAAAACACAACCCTCATGGTGTCTTGTTGATCCAATCAATTATATATTCTTTAAGAATGCCAAATAAAAAGGATTGGAAACCTACTAATAAAAATTTGAACAAGGAGCTCATTATCAAGATAATTCTGTTAATTGAATTATTCTGGAAAATCTACTATAGTTATTTGTAAGCATTCGAATGTAGTACATTTTAAGGAAAATCGTTAAAGCCGTTTTCGAGAAAGTCGATTTTTCAATTCTACATTATTAATTTTAGGGCTAGAAAGAGAAAGAATAAAAGTACCTCTACGATTAGGTATTAAACAAAATTTATTTTCTATGTGTAGAGGGTGTTCTATGACGAGGAGAAAGATACTTAGTGAAATGATTATAAGTTCATTTAACAAAAAAAAAGGCCATATAAATGGGTGTCCGATTTTAAATGTTTTAAAGATATTTAGGCTTTTTACTGTTTTTTTTATTTTTGCAAATTGCTTCATATTTGTTAAAATATTGACTATTCATCTTCATTGAAAAAAATTTTGTTTCCAACGTTTCGCCACTTATCGTAAGGGGCTTCATCTGGGCGAGAAACTTGAAATAAACAAAAGAAAGTTCAAGGTAGATAATTAAAAGTCAGGTGTGATCAGTTGATTACCTGACGATAGGTAGGCGAAACGTTCGAAACAAAATTTTTTTTCAATGAAGATTACCAACTACGGTTACCTTTCGACAAGGCCCAATCCCGGATGACGTTTTGTTTCAATAATGACTCCGGCCGCGGAAGCCTCAATTTTTACATTAATAATCTCTACGGGGAGAATATTTATTCTAAAACCGCCGTATTTTCTAAACTTTGTCAAAAGGTTAGCAGGCTTTTAGCTACTTTAGATTTCCTTTACTCGTTGCCGAGATCACAATATTATTCCATCATTTCTTAAAAAAAAAAACACCTCCCAACCCCTCCTTCTAAGAACATTTTACACAAATCCAGCCTTGCTTTAATACGTGAACGTATTAAAAAGACCAGACGTGATTTAGATAGCGTTTCTACCCAACTCTTCCGTCTACATTTAGAACTAGCTAATACCCTTTCACCGATGACTGGTTTTTCTTTGACAAAATTACTTTTCAACAATCCGACACTTCATTAAAATTATCTTCAGAAGTTCATTGTAAGAAATTTCAATCCCTTTCGTCTAAGTCACTCAGACCTACCACATCTTCAACTGTTCCACCTCAAAAAACTGTTATCAATTTATCTAATCACAAACTCAACTTCGAACAACAATCTGTTCTTTCCAAAGGATTAAATTTTGCTATCGCACCTAAACATATTCCTCAAGATGAAATCATTTGTGCTGTAGAATCCTTCGATTAGAACTCTTCCTCGTCATATTGCTGATTCGATTCGAATTCAGACTACAAAAATTCTGCAATCATCTAAAGTTCCCAAAGCTAACATTTCCAAGTCAGAAAAAACAGCTTTACAAGATCTTCGAAAGAACCCCGACATCACTATTCTTCCAGCGGATAAAGGTAACGCTACTATCATCCTGGATACGGCCACCTATGTTGATAAGTTTAATTCCATGTTATCCAGAAGATACTTATAGGCGTTTACCACGTGACCCTACTCCTAGGATTGAACGCAAAGTTATTCAAATTATCAAATCTTCTAATCTACCTCTCGAGACCCAGCGACGACTTGTCCCTTCTACTTCCAAACCTCCTCGTCTATATGGTCTTCCTAAAATTCACAAACAAGGTGTACCTCTTCGGCCCATTGTTAGTACAATTCAATCTCCTACTTACAAATTAGCCAAATTTCTATCAAAAATCCTTAACGAATTTGTAGGTAAAACATCTTCACACATTTTAAACTCTCACCATTTCATTCAACGTTTAGATAATTTGAAGGTAAATCATGATGATCTCCTTTGTTAGTTTTGATGTTACTCATTGTTTACAAAAGTTCCCGTCAAAGATTCTCTCGCAATTATCGAACAAATATTATCTCAACATGGTAAAGATGTAGGATTGATACCGCTCATACAAAAGTGTCTTTCGTCCACTTATTTTCAATTCCGCAATAACTTTTACGAACAGGTTTCGGGTGCTGCTATGGGATTTTTTTTTTCTCCAACATTTTTATGGAAGCCTTTGAAACCATTGCCTTAGAAACTTGGTCAGCCGTTGAAACCGAAAGTATGGTTTAGGTATGTTGATGATACATTCATCATTTGGCCTCATGGTCGCCCTTCTTTAGATACGTTTCTTGACCATCTCAATAATCAACATACTGACATCAAGTTCACTATGGAAATTGAAGAAAATCATTGTCTTCCATTCCTTGACGTACTTGTCACCCAGAAACCCAACGAATTAGGTCATTTGGTGTATCGCAAACCCTCCTTTTTTTAAAATTTTTTTTAAATTTTAAATTTTTTTTCTTTCTTTCTTTTAATTTTTAAATTATTTTTTTAAAAAAAATAAATTTTTTTTAAAAAAAAATTATTTATTTAAATTTTTTTCTTATTTTTTTTTTTTTTTTTTTTTTTTTTTTTTTTTTTTTTATTTCTTGTTCATGTGGTTTTGTTTTAAGTAGGTAAACACCGTTTTTTTTTGGAGAAAAGAAAATTGTGTTAGGTTAAAACACGGTTCCAAGTCTGCCGTGGCTGAGCATCATTTCGATACTGGTCACAAAATAGATTTTGATAACGTTTGATTGCCAAATCTTCTTTTTTTTCAATAGGAAAATCAGGAGAGTATAGAAATCATTAAGCATCCGAACAGTCTAGAATCTGGCTGTGGTTTAACCTAGTTGATTACCTGAACGCTTTTAGTTGTTCTACCTTGAACTTTCTTTTGTTTGTTTCAAGTTTCTCGCTCCAATGAAGTCCCTTACGATAGGTGGCGAAACGTTGGCAACTACGGTTACCTTTTCGACACTATCCAATCCCGGAAGACGTTTTTTTTTCAAAATGGACTCGTCTTGGAGGAACACCAATTCCCATTATAATTTTTTTTTCCTTTTAATTTTCCCCAAAAAACGAAATTTACTTTATTTTTTAAAAATATTAATGAATTAAAAATAACCCCACAAAAAAAACACTTTCCCAAAAATACACACTCAAGATATTACAGGGTGTTCTAGACTTAGAAGCCAACATATCTAACTAAAATCATTTACAAGTTGCTTACTTTAAATAGAACACCCAGTATTTTATGATGATTTCTGAAGTATATTTTTTATGCAAATTTGTTTGGTATCTACTTTGTCCATACCGAAATCCTGTATTTTATGATGTTCATTTTTAAACGGCCTTTACGGTACTTAATTACGCACCGTTTTAGAATACAGTTAATTGTTTTTATACATTTTTATAAGTTTATTAGTATCGGAGCGATTTGGAGTTCTACGCGAAACGCTTGCTTGCTTATATTATGTGTCCAAGTATGCGATTGTGTCTAATTGTCTATAACGCCGCCTAGGTTTAGTTTGCAATTTTTGTTTAATAAACAGTTAGTTTATAAACATTTGTTAAACTACTTGTGGTGGTTAATAGGTGTTCTAGGTGTTATTTGCGTAAATTCATTTATATGTGAATAATTAGGCATTTTTGGTTTATTTAACATTTTCGGTAGGGATTTGTTACTCGTTTAAGTATTTTATTACCTTTATATGTTTCCTAGAGCACAATAATCGTTTCGCGTAGTACCCATAAAATACTTTGGTTTGAGATTTAAAATTTCATTAGTTTTCGGCATATTTCGTCCGAAATTATATAAATCCTACCCGTGAGACCGAAGGTTTGATTTCCCATGTTATTTCTCTATCGTTCAGTTTTGACATAAAACCCTGTATATGTATAGCATGTATAGTCAATTTCACGAAGCAACTATTGTGTAATCGCAAAATTTGTTTGAGTAGACTTTTGGAATGCAGTTTGTCATGCTGAAAATGTATTTCTTTATGTACTAACCACTTGGCATTTGCACGGTCTTTGTCTCTACTTGCGATATTTACAAGAGCAAACAAATCTTTTTATTCTTTGTACGCGTAAACGTAACGTAATTTTGATGGATGCAAAGGATACAATGGTCGAAATTGTTTAACCAATGAAGCAGTGAAATGGAATCGCGAAGTTATTTTATTGCCTGTGTATTTTGTCGCAATGAATGGAGAGAAGACTTTATAAGAAGATTTAAATAATTCAATAATCGTCGATTGAAAAAGGAATTGGATTATTGATGTATAAATTCGTCGTCTGGCATCGTTTCCAAACTGGACAATCTTGTTGAAAACGATGTTTTTTCTCGAGAATGCTTCTAGGTCGTTAGTTTAAAGAAGTTTTCTCGTTATATAATACCCATATCCATTATCTGTTCAAATAAACGTTTAGAAAAATAAGTTTGAAATATCTAAAAGCCGTTCCAGCAAAACCTACCGGTTTACCTTTGCGGCTTCTTAAGGGTCAACAAAGTGGATTTGCACTTATGACCAGAATGTCGCCCAACCGCTGTTGCGGTTTGATACTTAAACTGCCTATTTAAAATACGGGGGTATAATAAACTCCCCGATTTAAAAATGTAGGTACCGAAAATTTTATTTAATTGTAGACTTTAATAATTTGGACGCCACGTCGGCGTTATTGGTTATAATAGAGTTTCAACTTCTTAAAATTAGATAATATTCTTCGAGCGAATTTTTATGAATCCAATTTTCTCTCAATTTCTCTTAAAGGATAATTGGCCTGTCTTTCATTTTAAATACAACATTTTAGAACGAAAGAAATTGCCTTCTGTTTGTTCATTCAACTTGTCATCAATTTAGTTAGTGTTTAGGCGCGTTCACAGGATTCAACTTTAATTGACCGATTGTAGATGATCAACCAAAGTACGAGTTGAATCCGTTTTTGTTCATACATTTCAATAGAAACTTGTCCAAGTTATAACGTTTACTTCCGCGTACCTAAAAATACAGTTGTTTGCAAAGGTATTAATTAATTAGAGCTTGAGGTAGCTCCAAAGTATCCTGTCATTCGAAAGCGCAGGTGACGGAGTCGTCTCATACTGGGAAAGGAAAGTAAAAGGTGGCGTGTGACACTGGGACGGTGTCTGTAATAGTTGCAACCGCTTTTGTCGTACGTTTGAATCTGTTCCTGGCAGATGATGGCATCGCAAAGAGGTATTTACTTTCCTGGACAACGACATATTTTACAAATAAGGCAAATGTTTTTTGTTTTTATTACTTTCCACTACCTTATCCAATTTATTGATTGCTGACCTTATAGTTCCTTATTATTTCCTTACGACCGACCCGGAGGAGCATGAAATGCACTTGATTCGAGGTAGATCGGTAGCTTCTGCTATCGCCTCTTTTTCAGTAGCAGTCAGTGCACAGACCTGATCAATTGCAATCGAACTTGACACTAAATAGATGTTCACACGTTGATGATTCAACTCTTAAACGAAAAAGAGTCAAAATTTTGTTGATCCACTAAAAAGTTGATTATAAAACATAATTCGTGAAAGCACACTTTGAACGCTAATCTCCCTTTCAAGATTGTCAGAGAATTTGTTGATGGTTTGTCTGTCTCGTTCAACAACCACATGATCTTTCAACAAAATTAATTGCGGTCCCTACTTTAGGGTAAACAGGAACTAAACAAAAAGTTATTCCGCAGGTATATACAGGGTGTTGTGATTGTTGCGTGTTAGTTTCGCAAATTGTATACTAAATTGTGTTTTTGTTTCAGGGCCCATGACGTGAATTCTGCATTCGCCGCTCCCATTATGAAGCGGCAGCTTATCACCATACTGTTGACCGTGGCGGTCGCCGCTGCGTCTAGTGACATAGTACGTTCATTTACCGATCCTGCTGTTGAACGTTTTAATCATCTTGTAGTGGATAAAAATACTGGACGCGTGTACATAGGAGCTGTCAATCGGTTATATCAATTATCTCCGGAGTTGGAACTTGTCATTGCGGAAGTGACCGGCCCTAAATATGATTCCGACGAATGTTCCGTGCTCGAATGTACCACTTCCGTCAACAAAAAGCTCACCGACAACGTAAACAAAGCGTTAGTAATCGATTACACAACTACTCGTCTCATCTCTTGCGGAAGTCTGTCTCAAGGAATTTGTTCGGTTCGTAATCTGCACAATATTTCTGATGCTGCTCAAGAGGTACGCGAAGCAGTGGTCGCGAACAATGCTACAGCGTCGACTGTGGCATTCATCGCACCTGGACCTCCAAATCCGCCTGTTTCCCAAGTGATGTACGTCGGTGTCACCTTCACTTTGGGATCACCTTATCGGTCAGAAGTTCCTGCTGTCAGTAGCCGTTCCTTAGATAAAGGGAAAATGTTTTACCATTGCACAAACTGCTGTAACTACAGGAACGAGAATGTTTGTGAACTCTTTAGCGCGGGAACGATACCCAATAACGTACGTGTATGGATTTAGTTCGGAAAGGTTTAGTTACTTTTTAACGACTCAAATGCGGCACATTTCGTCGAGTCAGTTTATTACTAAATTAGTACGGGTATGTCAAGATGACGAAAACTATTATTCATATACGGAAATACCGATTGATTGCATAAGTGAAGCCTCAGGGAGGTCAGAAGTACAATTTAGTGCAAGCCGCATACGTGGGAAAGGCAGGATCTGACTTAGCCGGCGACTTGGGTATTACGGCTCAAGACGACGTTCTTTTCGCCGTTTTTAGTGAAAGTGGACCATTACAAGTTAATAAACCGTCGGATCTTTCAGCATTGTGTGTGTATTCGCTAAAAGCCATACGAAGAAAATTTATGCAAAACATCAAGACCTGCTTTAACGGCAATGGACAGCGCGGTTTGGACTTTATTTCGCCCAGTCACCCGTGCGTGTCTACGGTGAGTACTCTACCACAACTCTACCAGTTTCTACATCTGCGCACCACAATAGGGGCGAAGCGGCGTGCCGCCCTCGGTATTGTCGTATTGATCGCTTAGTGCTGGGACTTTGCCATACCAGCCACTGACTACGTTTCGCTTCAAATTCCGCACGTACATTCCTGAATTAGGGGGATAACATTTATTCTCAAATAGTATGTACAACAATCGCGTCTTATATATCCTAAAATAACACCTTTAACATTCTTGCTCCAAGTATAAGCCTCTTCGAAATTTCCGCTCTGAAATATTTTCTCGTGGTTTACGCTTATATAACAACAATACCGGCGGAAAGGAATTATCGAGATTTTAATAATCAGGAGGTGGCAATTTTTGGCATCCGAAAATCGCATATTTTAAACTATCTCGGATATAAACAACGTTAGACTGGGATAAGTTTCCGGCTTTATGTATTTATTAAATTTACGATAAAATTAGGGTTATATAATGGGAAGCTTTAACAGTAAGCTTCCCGAAGTCAAGCATGACATTTCAGAGTAGTTTTGATATAAACACGAGGGCGTTGAGGCGGAATGTGCAATTTTGATCCGAAAGACCGCACCGGAATTTGCCCTCAGTCGAAGTCGACCTCAGTTATATTCAAACTTTCTAAGTAAATGCTGATTGTGCATGACAACGACCGACCTTGTTACGAATCTGGAGATGTTATATCGGACTTGGTGACATGTTCAATCGTTAACATATTTCCTTAGGACGTTAATGTCTTAAAACATAAACGCGCAAACAACAACCTGCACATTGCTGTGTGTACAGACGTACGCACTAAACTATAGTTTGACCTAACTTTCCACCACCTTTTGCTGTGTGGTAATGCCATGAGCATATACTCAAAATTCGCCGAATCTTTTGTAAAAAGGTTGAATTTTAAACAACAAACGTACCTATTCAGAACTGTTAAACGTCAAGACACTATGATGAGACCTGCAATAACTTACTGCACACGAATGGCTAACAGGAGGTTTAGGTATTCAGCGACTTATACCATACTCTGGCTATCATTATTTTAATTTCTTTCTTCTAGTTATTGCAGAAAACATCAGCGTGACGTTTTCTGCTTGTAATAATAAAAATCTGACGTTTGTCATTACCGGTTGCGCATTTGGCGTATGCACGTACATGTTTTAAGACATTAACGTCCATGTGTAAGGCCTTTTTTCATGGCATTGCACCGCACCGCGCCGCTACGACCGCGTGGTCAGCAAAATACACCCAGAGGTATTGAAGAACGTTTATACAGCGTTGCAACCTATTCCTTCTTACCTGTATACGCCGCCGTTAGGTAGGGAGCGTATTAATGCTATAAGTTAAAGTGGAGGAGGTTCTACTGCGAGAATTTACCGGCATAAATTAATTGATTTTTTGGATAAACAACTATACAGGAAAGGGCTCAAGATTTGTTTATAAATTATATAATGTCTAAAAAATAAATGCCGTTATAACAGAATGAACTTCATCGGTGGTAAGCGTCTCTGCCTCACCACTCAAATACTTTTGTGATGCTAATCAATTTCTTTTGTCCCCGTCTGATAAGTGTTTTACGGGTGATATTTGAGTGTTCCCTATATTTTCAGCTACCGATAAAGCTCAATTTCTTTCAACTGCGTCAATCAGCACCGGATATTGGTTTTCCTGAGATAGATTTTCCTAAAATTTCGAGTAAATTGACGTTTAAGAGTCACAAATATCGTTTTTTGAATAAATATCCTTAATTCTAATACTTATGAAAAACTGAAGATATCGCCACCACTTAAAACAAAAAATACTTTTTTTTTTTCAAAATAACTACTTTCTATACTTGACAAAAGCTCAAAATATAGGTTTTTCATCAACCCATAACCGACTTGAACCTTACAAAAATAATTACTAATTACTAGTTACAGAGTTTTGTACAGATTAATTAAATTAAAATGGGAGAACATCTATCAATCTACAACCCTAACGTATACACACTGCACGACAACACGAGTTGAAAATATCATAAAATAGTATGAAACACACTTGCTCAGATAGTATAATTGGTTTTAATATACAGGGTGTCCCAGTTAAAACTGACACATTTTAAACTTAATTATTGACTAAACAAAAAATGATAGAAATGTGTGGTTTTACAAATGAGTTTGAAATTTTGAAAAGTTTTTCCCAATCACATTAAAAAATTTTTCCAGTTATACAGGGCGAGAAAAAATTGCCTATTTTCAATTAAAATTTACTTGACTTATTTAAATAGAACACCCTGTATATTTTTACACCATTGGAAAGCTTAGTTATTTAGCTTCTTAAAAATGTTAACATGTGTAATAAAAAGGTCAAATTTAGGTCAACGTGGTATAATTGTTAAATCAATTATGTATTTTCAAAATTTTGAAATTATCCAATTTATGCAATCTTTGCGGTGGCCGAAGGTGAATTTTAACAGTTTTTTTACAGTTTTACTGTAAAAATAAATAATAATTATTATTAATCTTTAAAAGTTTCTTTTTGTATGGAGTTAATTTTAAAACTTTTAGATATCTTTTGTATTACAAAATTCTTTTAAACTTACAAGTTAGACTTCAAAAATGCATAGAACAAGATGGAGGCCACGTTCAACAGTTTCTTTAAAATTTAGTTGATATATTTTTTCTTAGTTAATTCCATGATGTTTAAATTAGTAATAAATACATATTGTTTAAAGCTTGTGATATCTTCTACTTATTTTAGTGTATAAATGACAAGAAAAATAAAAATGAGGAAATTGCTAAAAAATGAACTAAAAAATTAAAAAGCTACTGGCGGAATTAACGAATGTGCACGCACTCACAAAAATTTGTAAAATTTAATTACACATATTAACATTTTTAAGAAGCTAAATAACTAAGCTTTCGAATGGTGAAAAAATATACAGGGTGTTCTATTTAAATAAGTCAAGTAAATTTTAATTGAAAATAGGCAATTATTTTTTCTCGCCCTGTATATTTGGAAAAATTTTTTAATGTTATTAGGAAAAAACTTTTCGAAATTTGAAACTCATTTGTAAAAACCGCACATTTCTATAATTTTTGTTTAGTCTATAATTAAGTTTAAAATATGGTATATCAGTTTTCCTGGACGTCACCTAACTTCATTTTTCAAATGAAACACCTTGTATATGTATATATTGCAGTTTTATTTTTATTGTCCATTTTTTAAAATAAGCGTTTTACACAAAACTCCACATCGCCCCGATATTAATAAACGTGATTAAAACTTTTCTCGAAAAAGAGAAACAAAACAAGATAAAGAAAGATATGCAGTTTTCTGTGCTTCATTAAGCAAAGAACTGTATGTATATTGAATGTATATCGAATATCATTGAACAAATTCAGGATAATTTTAAACTAAACTAGAATGACCCGTTTACGTTGAAACTACTTTGCCCAATGCGACAGTGGGTGAGATTTATTTTTATACAAGTTCATATTGTCCCGATACTAACAAACCTGTAAAAGCGTATGAAAGTGTGTATCAACATAAAACTGATCGAAAAATAAAATTAACGACAAAAAACGTTAAGGGAGTGCGCGCAAAACCGATACAAGATACTAAGTTTTATTAAAATAAGATTTTTTGCTTGATTATACTGTAATTCGTCGCAAAAGTGAAAAAAATGGGTGTGAAAATTTTAGTTTGGATGATGTGGAGTAATTATATTTTTAAAAAAAATTGTTTATATCTACAGTATTATGAAGTTCATAGTTTGCAGTCGCTAAGTTACATTTCATATTAAAAGCTATATCTTGGTTAATAGAACACTGAAAAGCACATTGCTTTGTTTGAAAAATATTCTATTTTCTTAGAGATGCCAAAATACACTTTTTACTATAGTTCTTATAAATAGGATGAGGAGTTATATAAAGGTTTCTTAACCGAAAATTTAAATTGTTTTCACGAATTAGAGCTAGTAAGTGATGAAAAAAAAATGTCTCGAGGTCGGCCTACCGTCCGTCCGTTTTTAAACACGATATCTAAAAAACCACTGGTTTTATTAATCATCGCATGTAGGTGTTATAATACCACACAACGGATTAGATTCGACATTATTGATCGATTTTCCTATTTTTAGAATATTTACAAAATTTTTAATTATTTTATTCTTATTTTTCAAATAAAAGTTATTTCAATTTAGTTACACTCTTAGCTTAAACTATTTTTAATTTGATATATAAGTAATTATTGAGATATGACAAGTGACCTTAATTTCTTTAACAGTATCTCCGAGAATATTAATTATACAAAAAAAATTATGAGAGGAAAGTTATTGAAATTGTATGATCGATAACTTTGTTTGAACTATAAAATAAATAACTTTATCCTAACCTAAAGTAACATAGTTGTTAGTTAGATTTTAAATATCATTTGACATCCTAAATAATAAATTAGCGTTTTATTTGGCAAATTAGAGATAATTACACATTAATAACAAACCGTAAAGTGGGAATGTTTCCCAAAATACATGTTTGTATTTTATTATTCATTATTTTAAAATAGGATAAATATATTGAGATGCGGTTTTATTGAGTTATTGGGCTCTTATTTGTCTATCTAATTACTACGTCAAAAAGTCATATGAGTGCATTTATTTTAATTCTAAACATTTTCTTTTCGATCATGCTAGAAACCGCCATCTGGTGGCAAGATAACCAACTGCAATCACATCACTCATAGCACGATTGACAGCTTAGTAAAAGCCCTTTTAACGACACCACGTATATTACAATACGTTAAGCCTGTTTGTAGTTATGGAGATTTATTTCAGAAAATATTCAAACACCCCCGCCAATTTCCTTTCAAAGATAGAGCATAAAGCATTTAACAAAAAGATTTTAATTTGTCTCAGCTTTAAAACAGGTTTTAAAATTCAAGATGGCTATTACGTCCCCTGGTGGCCATTTTAGAAACTCGAAAATAAATTCCAACATTTTCTGAGATATAGCCGCTACCTCGCTTATATTTGCACACCATGTAATCTCTTATTCGAATATTAAAGGGAAGTCAAAATTTTATAATAAACTTTTAATAATACATTTACCATAGAGCTAAAATAATTTAAAATTAGAAAAACCAAGTAGGCGGGTTAGACACATCTTTATTTTATCTTCACGAACATTTTCTACAAGTGAAGAAATAAATTTGATGAGGGACAATAAACGTAACAGATTTTGAATTAAGTTTCAAACTACTGATTTACACGTCGCTGCCCAAAACAAATATACACTTTAAGGAAATATGACTGCGGAACACGTCATTAAATAATTGAAGAAAATTAAGGTTTGATATATATATTGATTTAATAATTAAAATAATCTCTTAATAATTTAAATAATATAACTTTTTTTTTAATTTTTCTTTTTGTTGAAAAGGGAAAAAAAACAATATATTCTGATTGAGATTTCCGTTGGCGTTGTATCTGTAGCTGCAAGGCTGCCAGGTTTTGCTCAGTCTTGTTGATCATACATGGTCCTTATAAGAATTGTTTGATTTTTGACCATGTTTCGGCAATGCTGTACTTACCATTTTCAGGACTTTTCCGTGTGAGTTGCTGCTCTACTTCGCATCAGACGTGAACGAAGAAGACCTGAAGATGGAGTGCAACTTGGCCGAAACGTCCTCAAAAACAAACTATAATTTTAGGACTATATGTTTTTGAAATATACTATAAAAGAAAATATAGGTTCTTTCCCTATATGTCCGTTTCTGAGATAAATCGAAATTACGTGATTTGTAGATCCTTCAACCAAATACAATAACTTAAAAATCAGTAAGCACCAGTAACTTTGCCTCACATCGCCTTAATAAGATTTTTGATGACTAGTTTATTAGTTACCTGTGTATCAAGGTTGTTGTAAAATAGGTTTTTCGGCTGTTAGATTCTTGATACATATCTGAAAAGACCGAAAAAAGTCGTTCGTGAACTGTCAGTCCAGGCTCCAAAATTTTGATCGGCTGTTTGATGTCGTCCCGAGTGCCGCTTGGACAAACACCACACACGTTCACTTTTCAAAGTTGAGGTCTGACGTTTAACTGGGTTTAGCCAAACCATATTGAAAACTAATCGCGTATTTGTCATATCTGAATCAACGGTTCCAGAACCGTATTTCAAAAAAGGAAGATGATAAGTGTTTGAAAACGAAAAGTTGTACTGGAAATGTGTAAACGCTATATCTTGCTCAACTTAAAAATTAAATAAAACGAGAATAAAACGTTTTAGAAAATGGGGGTGGGGGCGATGAAACGGCCAATATTATAACGTTCTGGCAATAAAACGGCGACAGTAAATGGTCCATTCTAAAGGTTGATCAACTAGTACTGCATTGAAACCAAAGTTAATCAAAGGAGGACAGTATTTTTTTTTTTTTGACAAACAAAAAAATGTGTGTTATTATAGAGGGTGGTTGATAAGTATCTTAATCCAGTATCTTCTATGTCCTTTGGGGTGTCATTTATTATTTATTTGGTACAATACTGTATAATCAAAAGATCAAAGTTGTTTTGCTTTTTTAAATTGAAAACCCTTTATTTTATTTTAAATTTGAAATCCGTTATGTTTTCACTTACTCATTACAAAAACATAAAGTAAGTGTATTTAAAGAGTATGTAAAAAGTTCAACAACTTGTATACGTTAAAAAGAGTACAAAATAAATAATTTATTGAAACCTTAACTTTTCAATGATTATCAAAATTTATAAAACGATTGATTTCGTTCATGTCCATTGAAACGGTTACATGGCGATTCAGAAAACAAATTCATTTTTTCTTAGTTTATTTTCATGAATCACTACCGGGGTTGTATTACTCTGTTCATATATGTAACTATTATTAGTTTAGTTTTTGTTAAGAATTCCCTATACACAAATTCATTAGTTTTTGATATATTTTGATTTTCTAAAAGTATGTATGGATCAGATATAAATATAATATTTAAAAATTAAAATTTGAACATTATTTATTTAAAAAAAAAAAAAATTTAAAAATTTTTTTTTGAAAATTTGTTTATAAAAAAAAAAAAAAAAAAAAAAAAAAAAAAATAATAAAAAAAAAAAAAAAAAAAAAAAAAGAAAAAAAAAAAAAAATAAATTGTTAAAAAAAAAAAAAATTATATTTTATTTATTAAAATATTTAGTGAATGAAACAAGTACCTAAACGTCTTATTGAACAGATAAAGGTTTGGTATTTGGAAAAAAATGTTACTTGTAATACCTAGGGTGGTGATTTTTTTTTGGAATTTTTTTTGAGTGACTGTGAAAAATGTCATTAATGATTTCGAGAGAAACGTTTTTTGGCAATTTCGGACGCTCATGTCTAAACTAATAAAGATAGAAATTTGAAAATTTATATTTAAAGGTTTTCCGCAGTGCTCTTTGTAACAAAAATACTTTAAACATTGTATCACTTCCGGTTATAACTGAAATGACTATTAACCGTTCTTTAAATGAAACCTTTATGTATATGTTTACCTTTGGAATCTAGCTTTTAAACATTAAAATAAACAATTGTAATGGTTTAACCATATTTCAAAATATCTTCTTAAGTACATATTTTACTTTAATAGCTAAGTTGAAACTTTATGACCAATTTACCTAATCTAAACTAATAATCATTTACAAATCATGTTCTTTTTGATTATTCCATTTCAAATACGCTTTTCTCGAAAATTTTAAATAACACCCTATATCTAACTTAGTAGTAAAAGAGCATAAAATAAGCTATTATTTATATAAATAGGTATCATTTATTTTAAAACAATTAAAAAATAACATTATGGCAGGTTTTGGAAAACATTGCCTTTTTTACAAAAACACTTTCGGTTGATACCACTTACAAATATTTTGTTCAAAAACACTCCGTTCTTTAAATATAAATTTTCAAATTTCCATCTTTATTAGTTTAGACGTGAGATTTCGATTCTGCACCAATGGGCCACCCTGTATATTATACAATGAGTTAATTGAAGTAGGCTCACCTCAATAACTGTTTTTCTACTTGGGATATCTTTCTGCAATTTTAATTACCTAAAATAGTATCTTGATGATTACCCTGCTTATTCAAACGGTTCTTGAGATAATACCTTTTCTTTCAAAATTTAAACTTGTTCTCGTAATTTTTAGAAGTAATTCTAGTAGACGGATTTCATTAAAAAATACTACTGACAGCAGATGGTCACATTTTATAGTCACTGAGAAGTCTTGATTTTACAATAATGGACTGTGATTTGTGGACTCGTATAAAAGAAATTGTGGTCCACTAAACAATGTGAAGAGCAATTGAAAAATGGGATACAAAATGCAGTCCAGTCCCTTATCAATCTTAGAAATAAGACGCAGTTTCAATGAATTTAGTGCTCGCATAGAAATCTGTACAGAAAGAGGAGGAACATTATTTGAATAATAAATTAATAGTTTAGCTTTTTGAGAATTTTATTTCATTTTACTATTATTTGTTAAATTTAAACTAAATAAAGCTTAAGCTCAATTTCAATATTTTTTAGCAAGAAAATGGCATTATATGAAGAACCTTTCTAGTTCTAGTTACATAAAAAGTAATTTGTGTTTTCGAGGTTTGAAAAAAAGTAGGACAGATAATCAAGAATGAAATTTTCTGAGAAATCAAAAATAATATCTTTTTTTCCACTTTTAAAGTCGATCCGGGGACATACTGTAATTAGCGCCAATCCTTAATTGATTAATGTAAACCAACTTTTCACATCACTATGTTAGCGCGTCGTCGTCCTCCGTACCGCGGTTGCCGTAGTGTTACATTAGATTCTTATGTAGTTTTTTACGCTGAGTAAGAACATCCGATTCAATTTTTGATGTATTACTTATTTTTTGAGGTATTCGACTTTAAAGTTCCAACTGACTAAAAAAATATTAATTATAAAAATAAAAACACAATTTTCACTTAATTTGAACTCCTGAAGATTTTTCCCCAATGAAGATGATAGCTAAATCGAATAGGAAATGGGATATTCAACTCATAAGTTTGGTTCTGAGTCGTATATGTGTATATTTTTAAATTGGATTTTTAATTCTTTTATTAACATCATTCTAACCGCATTTGAAACATTTTGACAAACGTCATCGTTTTTTTTTAAAAGTTAATTTACACAAAAATCTTAATCATTTTTTTCCTATACTAAATATTCTGAAAAAATTAGTTTTTTTTTATTACCATAATGGTTCCTTACGGTGTTTTTGATGACTAATTTGATACCGAATACTTGATTCTTTTAAAAATAAGTACAAACAAATTTTTAAACAATTTTTTTATTAAAAACCCAAAATATGCAAAAATGAACTTTATGACAACTATATACTGTAGAATAAAGATAGTTTACAACATCATTAGATCCTTAAAATTTAAAAAAAACATTTTAGATAATGAAGTAGCAACAATCAATTTTTGTCAAACTATGTTAAAGGTAATTGGAATAAAATTAGTAACTGAATATATATACATGTTATCCTATTTAAAAATCGAAGGTTAAAGTCATTTCAGCTAAAACGGAAAGTGCCAGAAAAACTGTGTATCTACATTAATCTTTTAAGAATCGAACATACTTTGGAGCTTGTTCATCCCATACTTATTATAATACACTAAACAAAATTATTGTTCGCCATTTACCTAGTAGCGTTTTGAAAATGCGAAAATGAGAAAAAATAAATGTGTTTCACTTACCAGTTACAAATTGTAGTTGTGCTTGTAACCGTAACGACAAAGACCTTATACGATGGTAGCCAAATTCAAACTAATATTACAAAATGAACTATGCGAAAATAAAGTGGGAGTAAAATTTAGAAAATGGTTCTTAACAATGGATATTTCGAAAATTTATGGAGGTATTAACAAATACTTGGAAAGAGTAAGTGGTAACATTGTACAATAACGCAACAATAGTACCGACACAAGTGACGATGTTTTCTTCCATGTCTCAATGTCAGTCAGGATTACCTATTTCAAAATGAATCTGGCAATTCCAACTAAATTACTTAAAGAAACAAAACAACACACTAAAGATCTCAAAAAATTGGTGTCGTTTATTACCCATCTAACACAAAGTGAAAAACTCTATGTGATTGTCACTTTAAGAGTACACCGCAGGTAGGCATTTCGTAAATTACTAATAACTTTTTGTTAATTCAAAGACGGCATTCGAAATTGGTTATAGAAACAACACCCAACTGTTTGTGACTGCAAAAATTGAGTGTCACACAAACACCTTCTTAGAATGTTACCTGAAACTAAACAAACTCAAATGAGAAGTAATTTGCATTTTTTATTGAAATGCTAATAACTGAATACAGAAATAAATAAAATGTAGCGTAGCGTTGTTTGGCAACATGGACACAATCACGTTGGTGAATTCAATAGAATAAGCGAATATTCATGTTTCCGGTTTGCTCTTAAAATGAAGCGTTTTGTTTAGATAAAAGAAATTTTGCTTTATTATTTATTACTAAGTTCGTTATTGTTCACACAAAATTTAACTTAAATTTGATACTTTTTATTTTATACAGGATGTTAATTAAGTGAATCTAGGAAAAAAAGCCGGGGTATAAAAAGCCGCGGAAAAAAAACACCCCAGAAAAAAGCCGACGGAAAAAAAGCCTCGGAAAAAATCGGCGCGGAAAAAAAAGCCTCCGGAAAAAAAGCCTCGGAAAAAAAGGCGCGGAATAAAGCCTCCGGAAAAAACGTGGATATAAAAAAGCTGCCGAAGAAAGCCGTGATATAAAAGCTGGTAAAAAGCCTTGGTAAAAAAATCTACGAAAAAAGAAAACCGGGGAATGAATCATTTACCGTTCTTACCTTATTTATATTTTCTTGTGCCATTAGACTATGAAGTATTTTAGAAAGATTAGACGACATGATTTTTCCATGTAACATTCTACTCATATTTTATAATCTGGCATAATACATTTTTTATAGAATAAGGATTTGTGCTTTTTAGGACTCTCTTTGTCTTCACTGGAAGAGGATTAGTTTTAAGACTAAGAATTATCTTTAAAGGATTAGTGATTGTAAATACAATTTCATTACAATAAGCGATAGAATTTTTTTTTAGTAACTAGAAGAGAATTAGTTTTAAGACGAACTGCAAATGCATTTTGAAAATACGTTATAAAGTACATTTCTAAATTTGGATTTGGAAATTCACTTTAAAAGTTAAATTATTTACATTCTAAACTAAAGTGTATAATAGTTGTTATGGTATAAGTGCTAAAGTAGAATATTTATTTTGTATGATGAAAAGTCAATTTCAAATGTGAACAAAACAAAAAATCTTTTGACAAAAAGTACCGATCAACGCATTGAGTTTATAAAATTATAAAATTAATTAATACATCGTAGAATTCCTTATTGTTGTACAATCTGGAGGTTTTACTATAATCTTCATAATGATAATCTTGAGAAACTTCAGCGAAAGTTTTTTAACACAACTAATCACTTGATGCGTTATTTTTCCTCCGGATTTTACCGTCAGCTTTTTTTTCCGCCGGCTTCTTTTTCTGCAGCTGTTTTATCCGTCGGCTTTTTTTGCGGTCTTTTTTTCCGCCTTTTTTTACGTCTTTTTATTCCGCCAACGTAATTAAGTATATAGTCAAAGCAAGATATAGTCGGTGCCAAATCAGGGTGTTTTGTTCCTTACTCAAAAAACTTTGTACAGGGTGATTAATTGGTAAATGCGCATACTTAGGATTGGATAGGGGACATCAAAAGGATTCTAAAAAATATCTTCCCCTTTAATCATAAAATTTTTATTATAATTTTAGAAAAAGTTATCCTATAAAAAATCATTTCTAAATTAAAATACGTCTCAAATCAAATTTTCAGTCTTCAAGTTTGTCAAAAATATAATTTTACTGAAAGTAAACCTTTATTTACAATATTAAAATGTTATTAAAAAGTTAACAAATTAAAAACTACTTAAATATCACAACATTTACATTATAAATATTATATTTATTGAAATTTTGAAAAATAAAAGTCAACACTCTGTAAAATAAAATGTTTCATAATTAAAATTCACAAAATAAATTTCATTCAAAATAAAATTTAATAAAAACAAAATAAATTAATTTTTATGTAAATATGTAATTCATATTTAACTAGTTTTTATTTTATCAACTTTTTAACATTTTCCGTATTATAAGTATTTACTCTTGGTAAATTCATATTTAACAAACCTCTATACACTAAAATTAACATACTATTACAAACATCAAACATAAAATAACTTTTTCTAAATATGTAAGTTTTTATATTCTAACAGGGACATACAAGCATATCAATCAAGCTTTATTTGTCTTTTTTAAAATTAACGAATGATTCGATGTACATTTAAATATTAACTAAAAACTAAACTCACATTATTACAACAAACTCCGCAAAATTAAACTTATTTTTTCTTTATGTCCTCTAATCAGACCACATTCCTCGGTTTCATGTTTTTTTTTATTATATTTCTCTTGCCTTCTTCCACCATCTTCTTCTGTTTTCTACCTCATTCATCCATTTTATACCCACTCCACTGTCCCCTAGCAGAACTTTCCTTCTCACTTCCTCTCTCTTTAATTCTCCACACTCATCAACCATGTGCTCTGCATGCTCCCAATTTTCCCCACACATCCTACACATTCTTTCTTCATCTTTTCTCTAATATTTGTTTTCATTTTTCTCATTTTCTAAGCTATACCTCGCTACCATACGTTTTTCTTTTATGTTCAATCCTCCTGAAATATATTTTGGTATCTCTTCCACCATTATGTAATTGTATTTTTGTGTTATACTTTGTTTCTTTGATTTTCATCTCTCTTTCTTTTTTTTGTTGTCTTTGTTCCTTTGTGTTATTTCTACTTCTATAATATGCTCTTCTCTCTTCTTCCCCATGCTTTGTTTTTTGCAATTCTACCTCCTTCCAACATTCATATAAAATTTCATTATCTTTTCTATCTTCCAGTCTTTCTTCAAATCTTATGTGCTCTCCTCCCTGCTTGTATTCTTATTTTTCTATTTTCATTTCTTCCTCTATTAAATATCCTGGTGTTTCCTTCTCCAAAATCGTTCCTGTATTCTCTCCAGTTCTTCCCATTCCTTCCATCCCCAAATCTCTGCTCCCTACATCATCACACTTTTACTATTTTCTCAAATAATCATTTTTCTTTCACAACGTCTTTATTGTTTTTACTTGTAAAAAACATATATTGTTCAGGCCTCCGATCCTTTATAACCAAGGTACAAGATGTTTTATTTATTTTTATTTCTTTATTTCCTTATAACTCACGTACCACATTGTGATTTTTTAAATATTGGCCACATATTTTCCTGGTCCATTAAAGACGCAATAGCGTATAAACATTAATGTTAATCCAGGTACGGACTTAAAAAATTCAAAGGTATTTTGTTTACTTAGAAAGACATCCTCTGTATGTCAAAATTTTTAAAACTGACTGCATATTTAAAATGAGCGGAAAAACTGAGTCAAAGTGGACATTTTTATCCAGTTTCCGCATACAATTTTGTTATATCTAATTTGATACAAACTTAAATGGTTTGGTATTACATCGGTTTAAAACTAAAATAATATACATTTTATTTCGGGATTGATAAATTTTTATATTTTAAAATAATGAAATTTGTCATTTTTGTGTTTTCTTTTAGTTTATCGTTTAAAGTCTAATTCTAATGCAAAATGAATTGTCAGAGCCGTATTTATTTTAACATACCTTAGAAAGGAACATCCTGTATTTAAAAATTTTTTTTTTTTGGAAAACTAGAAAAGTGTCAATTTTAACTCAGTTTTTTTCTGCTGTTTTCAAATATGCAAAGAGTTTTTCAAAATTTTGTTATAGATGTGTCGTTTTTTAATTAAGTAAACAAAATATTTGAACTTTTCGTTCGTACCTGGATTCACATTAATGTTTATACGCTATTAGATACTTTATCGCAGAATGAAAATATGTTGGGAATATAAAGAAAATGTCACAATGAGTTCGGGCAAATAAAGAAATAAATAAAACACCTGTATCTTGATTATAAAGATCGGAGACTTGTACAATATATGTTTTTTTAGAATCCTCTTGATGTACCCTATCTAATCCTAACGTATGCGCATTTACCAATGAAACACCCTGTAGAAACATAAATTCTAAACGCCTTTGTTCGCAAATAACTAGAAGAAGCAAATTTGTACTACCATGAAACCTGGTGAATGCTTTTTGAACGTATACAGACAAATCTTTTAAACCAAAAGTAAATTGAACCATTTTAGCAGTGGCGTGCACAGAGGTAGTGTCGAAGTTTATTTGAAAAAAAAAATTATAGTACACAACTTTATTTTTCAATGTTTTTATGATTTAGCAATTAAAAACCACACGAAATTATCCATTCGTCGAATTTCATCGTTTTTCAAATTCTAATATTTACCGTGTATCCCACGGAAAAGTTGACATAAACAATTACTATGTTAAATTAAAAAATTAAAGTATATATTTTTTCTGGCATCAATTCCACACAATATAACAACCATATTATATTGAATGGAAAAAATCGAACGAATAGAGGTGATCATAAGGAGTATTCAAACCGTATTTTACTAAGAAATCGTTAAAACATTCTCCGATTTTGTTTAAATTTATGATTTCGGAAATAGTATATTAAAGAACATTGGTAGACGGTTTACTGGCGGAAAAAGTTCTGTCAGACGGCCAAATAGCTGCATAAAATTAAGTGAAAAAAAATGATAAGACTCACTCTTTAAGGTTATTGATAACAATAACTAAATATTTAATGAACCTAAATGCCAAATGGAAGACGAAAATCGAAAGATAACATGTAGGAAGACAATGAGTAAGAGCGTCTAAGAAAAACCAAAAGTTAGAAGGCACTCCCCTTTATTTTAAAAAAATAATTAATAATTTATGTCACAAATCGACGTATACGCCATAGTCTATTTACAGTTTTTCTACCCATAAATTGTCCCGTAAATTTAATTTTATTTTGATAAAACTGAATTTTATCTTCATTAAATTGTGAATTAACTTTTTCGGCAACATTTTGAAGTGCTTTATCATGTTCACTTTGGTTTGATCCAGCAATGATAATTTCATCATGGCATGACATTGTCTATGTGACCAAAATATTGCCCGATTTCGCTCTCAAATATATCTTGAGAACTTCACAACCGTATGGAAATAATGTTTATATGTATATGACATAGGGCGTGGAAAAACAACATTTTTCCACGACATACTTAGAAAACCGACGTTTCTTCTCTACAAATAATGAGGAAAATTGGTTTTTCCTCACTAGCGAGGAAAATAATGTCGTGTTACAAAAATGCCTTTTTAAAAAAATGTAACAATGTGTCATTAGAACTATATGCGCCTAGTACATAGTTAAACAATTTCATTTAGTATTCAGTCAGGTTTGTTTAATTTAATATCTAATATTTCGACTCTTAAAAATTACTACCCTACATTTATTGGTTAGAATTACGCGACTGCGCTATGACAGATTGAGACCACGCCGATACTACAGAATACTGTAGCGAGACTATTGGGACCCACCTATTAAATATTACTTTTTTCATTTGGTTGTTTTTTTGGGGAATGTCGTGGACAAAATGTTGTGTCTAACACATGAGGAAAGCCTTTTTCCACTCTCACTCTGAACTCGAGCTCGAGTGGGAAAAGGAATCGCTTTCCTCACTTGTTGGACAAATAACTATTTTCCACGACATATTTAGAAAATGAACGTTTCTTCTCTACAAATAGTGAGGAAAATTAGTTTTACCTCGCTAGCGAGGAAAATAATGTCGTGTTACAAAAATGCCTCTTAATATCTTATATTTCGACTCTTAAAAATTACTACCCTACATTTATTGGTTAGAATTACCCGGTTGCGCTATTACAGATTGAGACCACACCGATACCACAGAATGCTGTAGCGAGATTATTGGGTCCCACCTATTATAAACTTTTGCTTTTACGTACGAAAATGTGACGAAATTCTGTAACAAGTTACGTTTACAATAAATAGTATTTCATTCATTAGGTTGTTTTTTTGGGGAATCTCGTGGAAAAAATGTTGTGTCTAACACATGAGGAAACCCTTTTTCCACTCTCACTCTAATGCCTCACTCGCTACGCTCGTGAGGCAACTCGAGCTCGAGTGGGAAAAAGAATCGCTTTCCTCACTTGTTGGACAAATAACTATTCCATGAGGATTTATCATCGTGCTGTATTTGACGATATTCTTCAGTTTAATCAAAAACCATGCTGCTTGTACTAGCTTGTGAATGAATGTTATCTAGTTATACTATTGCATTTCTATCCACTAATTTATGTAACTTGTTTTTGTAATTGTTCAACTTTTGTCAGCCTCAAATTTTTCATTTGTAGTAATTTCACATTTATTAAGAAATTCGCCTGTACCTCTAAATATCTCTAAATTTTTATTTGTGTTATTTTTGCCTTAGTATACATGTTAACAGAATGGGTGCGCTTATTAGCCTTAACTGACTACAAGTTCCTCTACCAATCAAGACTTGAGTTGCAGCGTTTACAATCATAAAGTTCTCAACAAGGTTTTCTGATTTGTATTTAATATTTAAATTTACTAACCCAATTGGTTTATTGACTGTGCCCTCAAACCCTTTCAAAACATATTATGTAGGTTGAATTTTAACAATTTAATTAATTAAAAATTGTAAGAGGAATTACATTTACTTATACAGGGAGGTCCAGGTTACAGTAGCAATAATTTACCATTCGATAGTCCGTCGAAAAATAAGTCGATATACATACTTTGATTTTTTCAAAAACGCTCCCCAAGAAAGATACAGATACAGTGTTACCTGTCATATTATCGCCTACTTCATAATGGTTACTTCCATAGATACTATTTTAAAAGTGTTTTAAACTTTTAAATTCATTTATCTCTTAAACCGAGCCTTCAATCAAAATTTTACAAGAGTGATTTTCTCTTTTAAAGTAATCTAGAAATCCAACTAAATAATAATTTTAAAAAATAGGCTGTGGCATAGACAATGAGGAGGAAAATTGACACCTCCCTGTATCTACGCTACTGAACAGTTGTGACAAAAGTTACTTTTTTCAAGTAATGAGTATTTATTACATAAGTACTTCTACCAAATTTTGTCAAAATCGTTTTAATGACCTAAGAGTTATGACAAAACCCCGATTTTCAAAACTAAACTTTGAAGGTCTATATCTTTCTTGGGGAGCGTTTTTGAGAAAAAATCAAAGTATGTATATCGATCGACTTATTTTTCGATGGACTATCGAATAGTGAATTATTGCTACTATAACCTGGACCACTCTGTATATATACCGGGTGACCCAACCAAACTCCTACGTTATTAAACAAGATATCGACTTCTGGTTTTTTTTATTTAATAGATATCCATTAGTTGCACTTTTTAAAAATATTCTCCCCATATACAGGTGGTCCTAAACTAGCTAACTAGACTAAAGTTGGTTTTTTTTAATGGAACGTCCTGTACATCTACGCATATTTGCATTTTCTGTTGAAAAATAACTTGAGATTAGGTGTCTAGCAGTAACTGTTATAGCGTTACTGTGTAAAAAGTCCCATCTTTGACAAATCACTGCACTTACACCCTTTGTTATTTCTTCTCCATATTTTCGCAATTGGTCGCCTATTATAGTCAAAAACTCTGAAACCTGATCCCTGCTAGCGTTAGCGAGTAGCCTGTTGTAAGTTCGCAAGAGATTACACAATAGCTAACAAACACCGAGAATCACTCGACAGATGTTTCGTCCTTTTGGGGATTGTTCAGGAGTGAGAGAACTGGAGTGTAAGTTGACTATGTAGAATACGGCTATATTTCCTACTGGAGATTGTTATTTTTGCCAACACTTAGTAGTCGAAGGATCGACTTATGTATCTGCTTACACATCTGTCGACAAATTAACGGCTTTACTTTACCACATTTCCATACTTTTTAACTGCATCATGTTTATTGAGAAGGTTGTATTTGAAGTCAACATTTTAGCAGGTAGAATACATGTAACTTTTATTTTCTAAATACATTTACCACATTTGACTACGTGTTAACTTTGGGGACACACATGAACGTCAAAATTTAAAACTACACATGCGCATATCTCATATGTGAAGTATTTGCCGGTGGCTCCATTACCTACAGCCTTATATTATTCATAATTATATTAAACAAAAATAATTATAACAAAACATTAACGTGTTTAGCAAGCCTAACCAACCAGGCTTACACAAGCTTAGCAGTTATTTACAGATAAAGTATTCATAAAACAACCATTATATAACTTATAAACAATATAAGCTTTCCCAAAAGGAGTAAATGTTGGGTATATTGACGGTTGTTTGACAACGATGATGCGTGTTTTTATTTTATGGGGTGAACGGATAATCGGCGATTCTAGCACACGAAAAAATATGCGTTTGTATTTCGCTTTTCATTTGCATATCACACTTTTGAAACTTAAAACAAGGGTGAAATATATTTTAGCCCCAGTTTACTTATAAGTAAATATTTATTGTGGACGTTTGTCCTTTCGTAATTTACATTATCGATTAAACGCGCATTTTCACAATGGAAAAAAGTAGTCGGCCTATTTACCATCGTAATACTTTTTGATTTATCAGATTAGTCCTGTGTTTTCGGCTTCAATAACATGTTTTATTCCAAAATACGTTTAGAGCAGAGGGAGGATTATGCTCTTTCGGACGGCTCATAAAAGAACAATTTTCTTTTATTGCTCGTTTCCTTCTTAACGAAACCTATTTTAGTCCCTCACAGCAACCGTTAATTCTTGAAATCTCCAAAGTTCTAAATTTATTTTTTATTGATACACGGATAATTGAAAACCCCCCCGATCTTATTCGCCATAGCTCACATACGCACCTACACGTCCTACCTTAAATCAAATTATCGTCTTTCTCAATTTTTAACATATTGTCAGGACCGTAATCATTTTTATATTATTTACGATAAGAATAATGTTGAATTTAGTATCTCAGTGGGCGATTGATGGCTTTTAGCAGTCGTTTGCTCTCCTGCCTTCTATATTTTCGCCATGCTATAAAAGTTCTTGTTTTTACTTCGCTCTTTCCAGTTTTAATTTTTTTGCTCTTTCAGAATTATTTTATTAATTTTTCTCTGTGCTCATTTTTTTATTAATTTAAATTTTTAACATTAAAAGCTTTATGTGTTGACATAAGAAAAAGACATTTAATTTAGGCGCAACAGACTTTTCATTTTAGGTCTTTTATTAATTAATTTGTAGAAATGCGTGTTGCTTAATACTGAGCTCTGCTTTGTATTGTAGTTATAATTACGTTCGTTAGTTCTTTTTTCCAATGATTTATGCGTGTTTATTTCGCTTCTTCTCCACTTTCTCGTGTTTTTAAGTGACTTTTTGTAGCTACGATATATTAATTTAGTTCTTTGAACTTCCTCAAACTGTCGATTGACACTTAATTTAGATATTTAACCTCCACAGTGATTGATAGTTTAGCTTTTCGTCCAAATTATTACCACATACATTATTTTATTTTTAAATATCTCTACCCTCATATAGTAAGACAACTCGTTTGTTTCTTTACTTATGTAAACCCTGGGTCGATTTTATTAATAACGACATCAAAGCGTAACTTATTTAATCTTCGTAAAATGGATGAAAAATGAATTCTTTCTACAACATTTAAAGGATAATTTTTGGAGCGTAAAACAAAAAAAATAAGTAGTTCACTTTGAGCTCTATTCCTATAATTCTTCTCTCGCCTTTAACCTGACTTCGCTGTTGTTAGGTTAAGCTTTAAGTCTTTTATTTTTAGTTCTTCTTTAACATTTCTTATCAAAACCGCTACTTCAATACTTTCGCATTTAATTTTGAAATTGTAAAACCACTGTTTATGTAGAAAATATTATTTTTAAACTAAGTGTACTATCCGTAACCCTTCACCGTCGGAGGCGAAAAATTAATTTTGAAAGAATGTAGTTTATTCCGAAGTAAAACCTGACAATGCTGCATATAGCGTTCCGCGCAAATTGGAAATTAGAAATGAAATAAATGAAAAAAATAAATTGCGAATGTTTTGCCAAAAAATAAATACCCTATACGTTCATAATATATGGTTGAATGGTAAAAAATATAAAGAATTTGATGGAGGTATCAAATTTTTTTCAAAAACGGTTAGTCGCGTTAAACCAATTTCTCACAAAAAGCCGTAGTAAAGAATTGAATGGTGAAATTATTATTTCCCGGAAAAGTAAGGATCCCGAGTGGAACACCTTGTTCCATAAGAAAAACTTAATTTTGATCATTATCTAAAAGCAAAAGAAACTGCTGGGGGGGTCCTAAAATGACAAATTTTCAAAAACATCCTGTAGTTCAGAAACGAAAATTTTTAATGCACCATCAATTGTTTCTTGAATAAGTAGCAGGTTCATGACAACATCATCGCTCTTCGATTAGCCGTTTTGAGATACCCCAAAATCATCGAAAATGGGACACCCTGTACATGTACAAGAAGTCGATTAAATGGAAAAAGTTAGACTATTAAAACCTCAGAATCACAAAAAACAATTGTTAGAAGTTCGTGGTTTTCTATATTTTTACAAAAAAGAAAATTGCGTATTTCGTTTTTTTCTTATAAGGCAAATATTGGATGTACTCTTCAACCATGTGTAACATGTTTTTGTTTTACCAAGATGAATAATGAAATATAACATAATTAAGATTTCATGTTAGTAGTAGTATTCTTCTAATTTTGGGCTTCGCTCTTGTTTCTTTATTATTTAACTACCACAGTAGAATTTATAAGTTGACTGATAAGTACATGCGTTTTTATTTCTTCTTCTTCTTCTTACTCACTTTGAAACAGGTGTGTATTTGTAAGGTTCTGCATAAAAACTCACAGATAATGTTATTTACAATTATTTGGGAAAACTTCTGCTAGTAAAGTAGCAGTAAAGTTTTTGCTAATTTAAAGTCGATTAAATGGAGGTACCAACGCCTACTAACCATTTTTCATTATTTATGTAAATCCTAGAGATTTCAGGAAAAAGTCCTTACACTGTACTATTTTCCTAGCACGCTTTTATAGTCATTATCAAATTAGCTAAATTTTAGTGAAAACGGCATCGCGATATCTCCATCCGTTTTCGATTTAGAGAAAAAATGTTAAAAACTGGAGTACCTCAATCAATCAAGTTACCTTAGCAGAAAAACAAATCACTGTGGTTTAAAACTAGTCAACTCGTATCAGTAATTTTTTCCAAAAACGGTTAGTCGTAGATAGTTACGTCAAAAAAATTTATCACCAACGCCGTAGTAAAGAATATTATTTCCGGAAAAGTCGGGATCCCAAGTACAACACCTTGTTTCATAATAAAAAACTATTTGATTTAGAAAAATTATCAGTACGCCACTGAGTTCTACGGAAAGTTATACATAAGGTGCTATTTTCCCGTTTTTCTAACTGTAAAAGCAAAGAAAGTGCTGGGGGGCTCCCTAAATGACAAATTTTCAAAACACCCTGTAGCTCAGAAACGAAGAGGGCTACGAAAGTTTCGATTGCAACATAAACTGTTACTTGAAAAAGTAGGCAAGGTTCTGAAAACTTCATCGCTACGATACCCCCAAAAATCATCGAAAATGACGTGTCGATTAAATGTAAAAAGTTGGGTATTAAAAGTATACTTCAGAATGATAAAAACATTTGTTGGAAGTTCATCGTTCTCTAGATTTTTGCAAAAAAATGAAAATTGCGAATTTCGTTTTTTATTTCTAATAGGCCAAATAATACTTGAACCATATATAACATGTTTATGTTTTACCAAGATGAATAATGAAATATAACATAATTAAAGTTTCAGAGTAGTAGTAATATTCTTCCAATTTAGGGCTTCATTATTTAACTTTATTATTCAATACCACAGTAGAATTTATTTGACTGACAAGTACATGCGTTTTATTTCTTCGGAATGCATTAGTCATTTTGGAACAGGTGTGTACTTGTAAGGTCTTGCATAAAATCACAGATAATGTTTTTTGGTGCAGTTTTTTGGTGTTTTCCCGTTCGTTACAGATAGATATACTTCACTTATTTGGAAAACTTCTGCTAGCAAAGTAGCGCTAAAGTTTTTGCTAATTTAAAGCCAGATTAAATGGAGGTACCAACGCCTACTAACCATTTTTCATTATTTATCTTGCTGAAACATTCAAATGAGGATTTTTAAAATACAAAATCCAATATGGCGCAGATAAGAAATAAACAGTTGACTATTGCACCTTTGATGTTATCATTCAGAAAAAATAGCGATATCATAATAATAAATATCATACTGACCTTTACATCGCACAAACTTTCTTGGCTGTAACGGTAACGAGTGTTGATGATACGTAATTAAAATCGAAATTAGCAATTATCAGTTTTTGTAATATCTAGAGATAATAACTTAAATAGGATACTGTGGTTAATAACTGATAAACACTATATCTTCTTTACTACAACTGATTTATTTAAAACCTGAATAAATACTCTCACATCTTCAGACTTAATACTGATCACATTAGTCTTCTGCTTTGAAGATGGTAAAGCATAGCTCTCCCGGAGATATACATGTATTTAGGTATAAATAAACAGTTGTGGTAGAAAGGATATACAGTGTGTCTCGATAATGGTACGCAGCGGCTGTAACCTTACGCCGCTGGGTCTCTACGGAAAATTTTTACATAAGGTGCTATTTTCCCGTTTTTCGCACTCTAACAAAGACAGATTTTCAAAAACACTCTGTAGCTCAGATACGAAGAGGGTTACGAAAGTTTGGAATGCACCATCAATTGTTTTTGAGAAAAAGTAGGTAAGGTTCACCAGAAAACCTCATCTCTACATACCCCCCAAAAATCATCGACAATGGCGTGTCGATTAAATGGAAAAAGTTGTGCTATTAAAAGTATACTTTAGAATCATAAAAACATTTGTTAGAAGTTGATAGTTCTCTATTTCATTTTTTATTTCTTATAGGCCAAAATTGGATTTACTGTTCAACCATGGCTACTAACATGTTTATGTTTTACCAAGATGAATAATGAAACATAACATAATTAAAATTTGTTTCTTTCATTATTTAACTACCACAGTAGAATTTATAAGTTGACTGACAAGTACATGCGTTTTTATTTTTTCGAATGCATTACTCACTTGGAAATAGGTATGTATTTGTAAGGTCTTGCTTAAAATCACAGATAATGTTACTTACAATTATTTGGAAAAACTTCTGCTAGCAAAGAAGCACAAAAACGTTTTTGCTAATTTAAAGTCAGATTAAATGGTGGTACCAATCGCATTACTAACTATTTTGCATTATTTATCTTGACGAAACATACATATGAGGATTTTTAAAATACAAACATCCAATATGGCGCCGTGGATAAGAAATTAACAGTTGACTATTGGCGCCTTTGATATTATCATTCCAAAAGAGTGGCAGCGTAGATACGCAAATCAAATCGAAATTAGCAATTATCAGTTTTTTTTGCTATCATCTAGAGATAATAACTTAATAGGATACTGTGAGTTTAATAACTGATAAACACTATAGTCATTCTTTACCACAACTGATTTATATTTAAACCTGTATAAATTAGATTGAAGCATAGCTCTCCGGAATACATGTATTCAGGTTTAAATAAACAGTTGTGGTAGAAAGGATATACACGGTGTCCCGATAATGGTACAGGACAGCTGTAACCTTATATATAATTTAATCCTTATAAACTGTACTACTTTTTCTTAGCACGCTCTTAGTCATTATAAAATTGGCTCCAATTTTAGTGTAAACGACATCGCGATATCTCGATCTATTTTCGATTTAGAGAAACAAAGGTTAAAAAACTGGAGTACTTCAATCAATCAGAGCAATACCTTAGCGGGAAAAACTAATCACTGTGGTTTAAAGCTAGTCAACGTAATAATGGAATATAAGTATAACTAATTAAATTAAGAAACACAAAAAATGTCAAAAGTTTAGGCCCCAAATAACTCTTAAATGTTCAAAATGTCCATCTATTTTGAACCCCAATATTTACAAAGTGAAAACTTACAGATGCTTTTTTTATCTGGATTGGAGGTACCTACTCGAAATTTAACATTTTTTCCTATCCATTTTCACTAAAATTTAATCAATTTTGTAAATAAGAACCCCTTACTTCTGTAGTTCGTAAATTGATATCTAAAGCGATTACTCATTTTTTGTGATTTTTGGAAAAAGTTAATTAGAACAGTAAACTATTTTCTTAAACGTTTCTCTCACTCTCTTTACTTATAAGAATCTTTTCCTCAAAACTCTAGGATTTGCCACTTCGTACTCTTATCAGGACACCCTGTACAGTGTTTATCAATTTCTAAAGAGTCATGTAAGTTCTTGCAAATGATTACGTTGTTATAAATTGAACTTTTAATAGCGCAACTTTTCTTCCATTTAACCCCTTTGTATCTTCAACGGTTTGGAATATCCCCATGTACATTACTTTTACTGGCACTGTATACAATTTTATTTAATTTGGTATAATTTAATTTTACACAAGTTTCGTTTAAATAATTTCATAATAAACGAGAAAAAACAAAATTTGTTGTAAATTACATTCTTTTTTCCACTTGTTTTAAATATTGATTATATTATGTTGTTTGTAATTATTAAAAGAAATTTAAAATTCAGGCATGACCGGGTGACGAAACTGGTATCGTTAAGGTTTCGTCATGCACAATCAACATTATTACATTAGCACTAATAAAAAACAGACAGGATTCGACTCTAGAGAAGGATTCGACCCTAAGCAGGATGAAAACCGAAATTCTTAGAAATTCGTTACATTCTACCAAATGCACAGTTTAAAATTTTATCGTAAAAGTAAATATGCTTTGTATTGCCAGTTGTTTGCATTTTAGTGATTTACTTATTAAACAAAACAAAGAAATATTGTCTTCGTGGATGATTAAATTCTGACGTTTTGCTTATGCGTATGTTTTGCTTGAAGTATATCGAAATTTATGTTTGGTAGATACTATATATGGAAGTAAATTTTGTTTTCGATTTTTTATTTTTCATATAATTTTCTTGACGTATTGGGGTTAATAAAGTGAAAGATGTTCCGATGTTTTAACTTATCTATGGAGAATTGATTAATCGGAAGATTTGATCAGTTAGTTTTTAATTTGTTGATGCGTTCAATTTATGTATTATGTTTTAGTCTATTATGCAACTTTTTGTTAAGTTTAATGACATCGTCTGAAGCACGTGAATAATTATTTTATGTATTAAACTATACTATCGAATTAACGAGTATTGTACTAATTAGTTATAGATTAAAAGGTATAAAAACATTTCCCGCCTCTACGGTGAGAATAAAAAGCGGGGATGTAAGAATATAACTTGCTATTGTTACAAAAATGCATGATCAGGTGTATACATATATGTACTGTACCTATGTACCTATTACGTTCGCGTATGTATTCGTATTACAATTTTATAGGCACATTCCTTGTTTTATGCGCATATTGCAAAAGAAATTTAGACACAATAATCACATTATATAAGCATTAATTTTCCCGTTTTTAAATTGCGTGTTCAAGTTTATTAAATAATCACGAAACTTCAGTGAAATGAACAATAAGGTTTTTGAATTTCTGGATTTCTGATGGAGAAAAACTTTTGCTGCGAAATCCAAAGTTTACGCGTTGCTGTTCTTTTATTTGGATTACTGAGGATTAACACCATTAAAGTAATGACAAATCCTGTTATTAAGAGCATTAATGTTGTTTCCGAATAAATGGTCGGGTTATAAAGTTTTGATACCTGACAAAATTTAAAAACTTCGAGTTCATAGGGTGTGGCGATTTGCAGCGTTTCTGCGTGGTTTCTTTTTAAACAACTCTTACTTAATCTACTAAGTAATTACGTAATTACAAAATAAAGGATGAAGCAACTGATTTAATAATCGTGAAACGAACTTAATTTATTTGTACAGGCGCAGCTTTGATACGTGAACAATAATTTTTATATCTCGAGGAAAATATAGAATCGTATTGAAGGTGTAAATTGTAGTTTCTAATTGTTTGCGCGAATTTGTTATGTTACAACGTCATTATTTATGGCTTCATGTTGAAACTGGATAATTACTAGAATGTAAAATTTTCTGGAAGACTGCCGTTAAAACATCTTCGCTATATTACTTAATAAGTCGTGCAAATGAAATTCAGGAAGTGAAAGTAAGTCAGCTTTTGAAGAAGAAAAAACAAATGTTCGTTGCAAATGTGATGTAGAACGTAAAAATATTGATATCGGGATGTAACTAAACTTGAGTAATGTTGAATAGAGTTGTATTTATATTTCAAGATTGCGAAACTGTAAAAAATCAACCTATTTTACTTACAAAATGAAAGCAGATAATCTAAGAGCATTAGAGATCGCATTGCGTTATATCGTGGGACAGGATATTGGTGAAAGTCGAAATTGCTATTGTCGCTGATACTTAAATGTTAAAAGAAACGGCGATAATGAACGACAAAAATTTTATTTTAACGCAGTGTGCATCTGTCGATGCCACGAAATAATTACTTATCCATCAATAGCGAGTAACGACCAGGATAATTAAGTTCCTAACAGTTTGGCGAATGTACTTTATTATTAATGGTTAGAGAGGGATAATATTTTATAGCAAAATAGAACGTCGTTGATAAAACTTTATAATCGACAGACTTTCCCCTAATATATATTAAATTATTTGTTAATGTATGTTTTTAATACTAATATAATATCCATAAACTTGGTTTTTGAAGAATGTGTGCATGTAAGATTTATATTAAATTCCATCCCACAAGTTTATAATTTTGAAGAAACCAAAACACAAATTTATTTAGGAAACATGTACATACGTGTACATAGATTTACGTACTTATGTCCCCATAGCAAAATAACTAATTAAAAATTGATGTTTTAAATAAAAAGAATTAGGTATTAGCATCAAAAAGTGAATCGGTATTTCATCTTAAGTAATTAAAAACCTTCTATACCTATACATTCATGTACTAATTTTTTATTTAATTTCTACCAAATGACGCATTCTATCGTAAAAATTAAAAAATAAATATGAACATCTACAAAAAAAATTGGAAAAAAGCTCCTGTAGAGTTAAGCTTCACTTTTTATCATTTCAGTACCGCTACAATAATAACCATAGAAATGATAAAAAGATTAGGCTCGACACAGAGTCTGCCAATTATTTTGTAGATGTTCATATTTATTTTTCACAAAATGACCGACCAATTTTTTGTCATAAAGTTTGTCCAGAAACGAAGCGAAGTAATAAATCAACATGTTTAACAGATTCTGAATGGCGTACCGATGTATTGATACTTTTTCGAAAAGAGGGTTAAAAACGTAGAAGAGGTGTAACCTTTCCTCATTAATTAATTGTTTAACACATTTCATCTTAAAATGTTCAAATTGACTCCACTAGTACAAGGTGTTAGGACAAAGATATGCAGTTGACGAATGGCAGCAAAACGTGATATTTTTGTTCTACGCTTACCGCCATACCATTGTGAATTAAACCCTATAGAATTAATATGGGCGCAGGTGAATGGTGCAGTAGCGAGAAATAATACCACGTTTAAATTAAGTGACGTTCGACAACTTTAATGACTTCTTTAAGTGATGTGACTGCAGATGGAAAAAGTGTATAGAACACGTAATGAAAGAGGAACAAAAAATGGGAGCATGACAATATGTTAAAAAAACCAAAAAAGACCCTGTAATTTCAATACGGTCAAATGAAACTTTCCTCCTAGAAAAAAAAGAAAATTAAAAAAAAAATTAATTTTAAATAAAATTATATGTTTATTATTTTTCCTATAAATTTAGTTTGTTCTTGCTTATTAATTGTTTCTTAAATTTTCAAACTCTATAAAATGGTTTCTAACAAACGATGTGTTTTATAATTACAAGTATATGTTTAAAATTACTTTCAATAAAAACACAATCATAATTTTTTTTGTCAGCTAAACTCATGTACACGCCTATGATCTTTAGTTTAAACCTCAAGAACAGGTACGTCCCATTGTTAACGGATTAGGAGCTATTCATAAATAACTATTTTATCATAATATGATGTAAATCAATGCGTAGAACACGGTAGAACAAACCGTTTCTTCGAATTTTTAAAATTGCTGGTTAAACTATATTTTCCCATTTGAAGTTTTTCTCTCAAATCTAAAAACGTCAAAAAAATTTCAAATAATTTTTTTTTTAAATTTTTTTTTTTTTTTTTTTTCCACTCCTCTTTTTTTCTCTTCCCCCCTTTCCCCAAGCGAAGGTTGCAAACCAAAATCTTCACCATTTTAGTCAAATCGAAAGCAAAATTTTTTTTCCCGATTTTATACCCAAGACTATAGATTTTGGTCTTTTGACAAAAATTGACAAAACATTTTGTGAGCTTTTTTTATCATAATATGATGTAAATCAATGCGTAGAACACGGTAGTACAAACCGTTTCTTCGAATTTTTTAAAATTGCTGGTTAAACTATATTTTCCCATTTGAAGCTTTTTTTCCCAAAAGCTCTAAACGTGGGCAATAATTTTAGAGTAATATTTTGATGACAACTGATGGTATTTCTGTATTCTACACTTCAATATTACTCTTTTGACCAATTTTTAGTCAAATCGAAAGCAAAATTTTTTTCCCGATTTTATACCCAAGACTATAGATTTTGGTCTTTTGACAAAATTGACAAAACATTTTGTGAGACTTTTTTATCATAATATGATGTAAATCAATGCGTAGAACACGGTAGTACAAACCGTTTCTTCGAATTTTTAAAATTGCTGGTTAAACTATATTTTCCCATTTGAAGCTTTTTTCTCAAAAGCTCTAAACGTGGGCAATAATTTTAGAGTAATATTTTGATGACAACTGATGGTATTTCTGTATTCTACACTTCAATATTACTCTTTTGACCAATTTTAGTCAAATCGAAAGCAAAATTTTTTTACCCGATTTTATACCCAAGACTATAGTTTTGGTCTTTTGACAAAAATTGACAAAACATTTTGTGAGCTTTTTTATCATAATATGATGTAAATCAATGCGTAGAACACGGTAGTACAAACCGTTTCTTCGAATTTTTCAAAATTGCTGGTTAAACTATATTTTCCCATTTGAAGCTTTTTTTCTCAAAAGCTCTAAACGTGGGCAATAATTTTAGAGTAATATTTTGATGACAACTGATGGTATTTCTGTATTCTACACTTCAATATTACTCTTTTGACCAATTTTTAGTCAAATCGAAAGCAAAATTTTTTTCCCGATTTTATACCCAAGACTATAGATTTTGGTCTTTTGACAAAAATTGACAAAACATTTTGTGAGCTTTTTTATCATAATATGATGTAAATCAATGCGTAGAACACGGTAGTACAAACCGTTTCTTCGAATTTTTCAAAATTGCTGGTTAAACTATATTTTCCCATTTGAAGCTTTTTTCTCAAAAGCTCTAAACGTGGGCAATAATTTTAGAGTAATATTTTGATGACAACTGATGGTATTTCTGTATTCTACACTTCAATATTACTCTTTTGACCAATTTTTAGTCAAATCGAAAGCAAAATTTTTTTACCCGATTTTATACCCAAGATTATAGTTTCGGTCTTTTGACAAAATTGACAAAACATTTTGTGAGACTTTTTTATCATAATATGATGTAAATCAATGCGTAGAACACGGTAGTACAAACCGTTTCTTCGAATTTTTTAAAATTGCTGGTTAAACTATATTTTCCCATTTGAAGCTTTTTTCTCAAAAGCTCTAAACGTGGGCAATAATTTTAGAGTAATATTTTGATGACAACTGATGGTATTTCTGTATTCTACACTTCAATATTACTCTTTTGACCAATTTTAGTCAAATCGAAAGCAAAATTTTTTTCCCGATTTTATACCCAAGACTATAGATTTTGGTCTTTTGACAAAAATTGACAAAACATTTTGTGAGACTTTTTTATCATAATATGATGTAAATCAATGCGTAGAACACGGTAGTACAAACCGTTTCTTCGAATTTTTAAAATTGCTGGTTAAACTATATTTTCCCATTTGAAGCTTTTTTTCTCAAAAGCTCTAAACGTGGGCAATAATTTTAGAGTAATATTTTGATGACAACTGATGGTATTTCTGTATTCTACACTTCAATATTACTCTTTTGACCAATTTTTAGTCAAATCGAAAGCAAAATTTTTTACCCGATTTTATACCCAAGACTATAGATTTTGGTCTTTTGACAAAAATTGACAAAACATTTTGTGAGCTTTTTATCATAATATGATGTAAATCAATGCGTAGAACACGGTAGTACAAACCGTTTCTTCGAATTTTTCAAAATTGCTGGTTAAATTATATTTTCCCATTTGAAGCTTTTTTTCCCAAAAGCTCTAAACGTGGGCAATAATTTTAGAGTAATATTTTGATGACAACTGATGGTATTACTGTATTCTACACTTCAATATTACTCTTTTACCCAATTTTAGTTAAATCCAAAGCCAAAATTTTTTCCCATTTTTTACCCCCAACACTAAATTTTTTCGTTTTTCCAAAAAAAAAAAAAAAACCAAAACAATAAAAAAAAAAAAAAAAAAAAACCATTTTATTTATTACTTCTCTGTATTTCCATAAAAAAACTTAAAAAATATAAAATAAAAAAAATAAAAAAAAAAAAAAAAAAAAGAAAAAAAAAAAAAAGAAAAACCATTGTACAACTGTTTTACAAAAGAAGTTGAATACAATAGTGCATTATCCCTTAACTGTGTTCTAAAAAATACTCAGTTTTAATAAAATTTGGATTTCTACCTTACGTATATTTAATATATGTATACATATGTTATTTAAAAGTGAATGAAATCATTTAATCATTAAAAATGTATTCATCGGGGCCCCTATAATTTGGAGGCCCGAAGGCGAGCACCGCCTGTTCGGTAATCCGCAACTGTCTTTTTTGCAATAATACTAGAATTGAAGTGCATATGTTAATAAAATTTTATTCATTATTTTGAATAGACGACGAGCAAATTGCTCGAATAAATTCTTCTAAAGCTCATTCAAATAAAGGTGCCGTGTCACCTGTCGAAACCATGATGTAAGCAGGGGTTAACTAGTAAAATATAATGGGAGTATGTATAGGGTCTCGGCAAAAAGGACATTTGTAATGTTTTATAATTTCACCAAGTATGAGAAAGAATTTGTTTATCTTTAGCCCTTTATCTTTTTTTCTTTTCTTTTTCACCACCGAAGATACTTGGATCTTACCGGCGGATTCTACTAATAAATATTTTTATTGAAAAGTGTCAGGTCTATTCTTCGTCAACTGACGATTAAAATTAAAATTTTAGTTGCAGTTTATGATAAATGAAACGTTCTGTTTCTCACTGCCGTTAGATCTATCTAACATTTTTATATTAATTATATCATTTCAGAATGTTTTTTTTTGTTTTACAGGATGTGTATGTATTGTATTTTAATTCGAAACTAAAAACCCTTTCGTTTTAATACAATCCTTGCAACACTTGTTCTCAGATCTGTAATTGTACATGAAGTTAAATCGTGAGACAAAATAAATATCTCTTTAACATTATTTATACAAACATATACCCTTAATTTAACTTCTACATGTAAGAATATTTTCACATATAGTTTAGAGAATGTATTAATGGAATTCCTTTAATTCGTGTGTTTCTCATCAATTGCTTTTAGGGTAAAAATCAAACAAACACTGAATTACTACTCGTTTCTGTGTTTTCTGCCAAATCCTTTTTTTACATTTTTTACTCACCAATTTTTTGTTCGTCGAAAAACTGAAAGGTTTTTACTTTTAAGGACCGACAAAGGATACAAACACAGTTACCTTTGTCAACCTAAATTTCATCTTAAGTTGCTTCTGGAATAGGGTTTGAATTCGTCATTGGCGTCGTATTCTATTAATTTTATACTTTCTGTAAGCAACTAAAATGTATGTTATTTTCATTTTCTAACTTGTGTTTACTCCACATATTATTCCTCATTACTTACTTGTTTTAAAAATATTTTTGCTAACACAAGGTGCTAGTTTACAGTTACACTTTTTTTAAATAGTAACCCATTATTTTTTTTATTCTGTTAGATGGAGGCTTAATTTAGATGAAACTTAATTTTTAAATTGATTGCGGGGTTGCCGTCAGAAAAAATTAATTTTGTTACATAGGCAACTTTTCATACAACCCCCAAATAAAAGAGTTTGTACAGTGCGTTTGAAGGAACGTGATCACATTTCAAATCAAGATAACTCTGGAAGTTTAGAAGATAGAAGAATAGGACAAAACTGACATCTAGGGTGCGTGACCAAGTTATTTTTTACATATTGAAAACAAAAGGGAATAAACTGTCAAACTTATTATTATAACTTCTATATTTCGAATGCACCATTCCATTCTGAGTTCAACGATATAACACACTTGATACTTTAACTCAGGCTTTGATTAGTTTTTGCACAATTATAATCAATTATGTTTGAAAATAATCAAGGAACTTGATCAAATTTCAAATCAAGATAACGGTATACATATGGAACAGTTCATGTGATTACAGGATGAGTACTAATGATAAATAAACTCTTTTGTTGAATCTTCTTACTTGTTTAATTCTTTTGATTGATTGATAATTGTGCACAAAACTAATCAACGCCCGAGTTAAAGTATTAAGTGTGCTATATCGTTGAAATCAGAATGGAATGATGCATTCGAAAATATAAAATATACAGGGTGTTCCATTTAAAAATATACAAGTTATATTAATAAGTTTGACAGATGATTCGCTTTTATTTTTTGATATGTGTAAAAAAAACTTGGACACACACTCTAGATGTTAGTTTTGTCCCAATTCTTCTATTTTTAAACTTCCAGAGTTATCTTGATTTGAAATGTGATAACGTTCCTGAAACACACTGTAACCTGTCAGTAAAGGATTACTGGACGTTTACCCGTATTTTAAGTCAAACAATATTATGTCCTATGCCCTAAACGCTTAAATTGTAAATCATTTGGTAACGGAAAATTTGTCTAATAGATGGATGGTTGGTTGCATCTAATTTTAATAACGAAGTTGTTTAAGTAGCTGAACTGGTTTAAAAAACTTAAAATTACTAGTGTTGTCTAACAAATATATTTTTTAGTTTTTTGTTTTTTGGAATAGTAGTATAGTCTGTTCAAGCATTTAATTTAATAATATCGTTGATGTTAGTTACTTGCTCTGCTTGATTGTTAGAAATTATAGAAACAAAAACAATTGATTACGATTGACCATATTGAGCGATATGGAATAGGTGACATTTTCAGAATTTAACCATATTATGTTTCATCAAGGCTAGACGAGCATGATCTAAATGGTTTAATAAAATTCCAAAATTTCTTTGGATTGGAAAGAAGGTACGTCTTAAAGGAGTACACAAAGGAATTTTGTTATTTGTAAACAATTATAAAATGTGTGAACTGCATTCTTGCTTATTTCCAACCAAATCAACTTAGCAAAATCACCGATTTGTTGGAAATTTGCTTTTTTAAAGTTATTCTGAAATCATGAACGATAAATCTAAAACACCAATCGGATAGTCGATTTCGTGAAGGTGAAATAAATTACTGGGGTCACTTGCTATTATTAAACCCAAGTTGTTGGTAAATGAGGACAAGGTCTCTTCATCTCTAGGTGGTATATAGACAGAGTTTGTTATAAACGGATTTTAGTAAATTTAGAGTCTGAGGAGAATAGAATTGGAGAGAACACTGATTACTTGATTGATTGATTACCTAAATGCATAAATAGGCACTATAAAATATCTTCAAAACAGTTTAAATGGTCTTTCGAAGTTTGATCCGAGTTTCTTTTTACGCATTACCATACAGGGTGTCCAGAAACTCTCCTGACAAACGAAGACCGGAGATTCCGCATATAATTTTAAGACAATTTAACCCAATTCACCTAGTACGAAAATGCTTCCTAAAGGGAGCTAGAGCTCTTTGAAGATGGCGCCCGGTAAAGTAAAAAAATTAAAAATAAACTTCGCGTACTGACAGAGTACCTTTTAGTACAAGAATACCTGAAAATTTAATAATCTAGTGTCACAAATGCTTAAAAGTTAAAGACAAAAAAGTTATGCGTTAAAATAACCGTTGACCTACCCAAAGCGGACGCCTATGACTGGTACTAGAAATTCGCAATTGATGGAATCGATTCATCTCTGAGGCCTAAACAAGCATACCAGTTTTTGCTCTTCTAAGTAGAACCGTTCTGGATGTATTTAAAAAAAACTATTTACAAGGCGCAATCTTCAAAGAGCTCTAGCTTCCTTAGGAAGCATTTTCGGACTAGGTGAATTGGGTTAAATTGTCTTAAAATTATCTGAGGAATCTCCGGTCTTCGTTTGTCAGGAGAGTTTCTGGACACCCTGTATAATAGTTCTGTTTTTATGTCCTTATGTACCTTATCGTAGTGACGCTTTCTATAACGTTGAGAACTTTCAATCTTTGACCATGTCCTCGGAAATTTCTTTCTTTTGATCGGGTGGATGTTGGAAACATTGTTAAGGGCGAACTGTATCATATGAAGGATGTGATTTCTTGGTAGTCATTTTTGACAAAATTGAACCCAAACTTTGGCAGATTACTTTTGGCTTCCCGCATCAATGACGCCTTACTGGACCTCATGTAATTGTACGAAACTTAATAAAGTTAATTTCCATAGGTGCGGTTTAATGTATATTGGGAATTTTTCGTTTTCTTCAACAGGCCAAAATGGTCTAAATGAACTTCAAATATCATTCCTTTTATTTTTCCAATTTATTTCTAAATATTTCTAATTTCACAAAAATGCTCGAGTGTGAGGTCGCCTTAAGTTGTAAGGCAGATTATTTCGTCGGGGTAAAGTTATAAGACGAACCTTAAAGTGTACGAGATCTTAAGCTTAAGTCAAACTTAATATTTGTTGGGAAAACCGGAGATACGTAATATTACTGACAATTGTACAAGTGAGGGAGTGCAAGGGATTTACATATCTGTTATCATTGGAAATAAAAGTTAAGAAATAAAAAAAGACAAATTTTGATTCTGCGGCAGTCAATGATATTGCTTTTTGATGATCAGCATGACAAAACATAAAATTGATTGGTTCATTGAACTTTAAAGCTCCACGTCCTTGCATGAATGACTTAAAATAAAATATTGCATTATCATAACTTCTAAATTTCTATCATCACGTCGTGACATAAAAAATTCAGAAAGGAAAACTACATTAAATAATTTACCTACAAGAATGTACTGAAGATAACATGTCTAAACTTTATTGTGGTTTGTTGTAAATCATGGGAAAAACAGGTGATTTGATAAAGCCCAGAAGTTTGATACGTAGATTATTTCTTTTTATTCTTATGAATTTTATTGGAAGTCGTCGGTTTGGAAAAATCTTGCGAAAAATCTGATGATAACAGCTAATTGGCTTGAGGTATGTTAGTCATGTATGGTTTAAAGTTGAGAAACATTCGAATGAAATCAAAGCGTCAAAGAAAATATTCCATACGAAAATATACAAAAAGTATAATTTCTGGAATTTTATTATAACTACTAAAATAGGAGATTTACACGTAGTAAATATTTACAAACTTCCTCCAATACCTTGGCCAGAAACTTTTAATGTCGTTTTTCCTCATCCATGTGTATATGTTGGTGACTTTAATTGTCACAATACATTATGGGGCTACAAAGACAACGATATCAATGGAATAACGTTACAAACGGATGGAATTTCAAAACATACATTTAGTATACGATCCAAAAGACAACAAAACATTTTACTCCGGTCGAAGGCAAAACGATTACAACCCGGACCTGTGTTTAGTATCAATGGATCGTGACATGGTTCTATTACAATCAACACGTATGGTATTAAACGATTTTCCAAGAAGTCAACATAGACCTTCGCTAATACAAATTCCGTTTGTAGAATCTTTAGGAAAACTAAGATGGAATTTTCAAAAAGCTAATTGGATACACTATAGAACATCTCTCGATTCTATTCTTAGATGGATACCACCGGTTTCTGATAATTATTTTAGGTTCGTAGGTGCTGTTAAATGTGCAGCAAAAAAATCCATTCCATGTGGTTTTCCACAGGAATATGTCCCATGTTGGTCAACTGAAACAAACAGATTGTACAAATCATATCTAGAAAATCCAAATAAAGAAAATGGGAATGCTGTACTGTCATCTCTAAATAATGGAAGAAAAGAGAAATGGAATTCATTAATGGAAAATATGGATTTCTACATTCAAGTCGTAAAAGCTGGGCACTTTTAAATAAATTAGGTTCTACAAATCAATCTTCTAAAACAAATACAAACATTTCTCCAAATTCTATTGCTTCTCGGTTGGTTAATGTTTCAAACTCAGTAAAAGTGGAGAAATCGATTATCACAAAGATGAAAAGTGTCTACAAAAGAAAAGAAAATCTACACCTATCTCAGAAGATATATCCAGACTTTTACTGTAGAAGAGCTAAAACATGCATTAAAAAGACCAAATCAAAGAAAGCTGCTGGGTTTGATGGAATACATCCAGAATTTCTAAAAAATTGGGAAATTATTCTTTGAAGTGGCTACTTATGTTTCTCAATGATATTTATAATACAGGTAAGTTACCAACAGATTTAAAGAAATGTAAAGTTGTGGCAATTTTAAAGAAAAATAAATCTCCTACAGACCCAACTTCTTATCGTCCAATAAGTTTGTTAAGTGTAATTTATAAGGTTTTGGAAAGATTGATTTTTCAAAGAATTAATCCGTTAATAGAAGAAAAATTACCAATTGAACAAGCAGGATTTTGATCCGGTAGAAGTTGTTGTGATGAAGTATTGGCATTAACAACACATATCGAAGCTGGATTTCAGAAAAACTTAAAACTGGAGTTGTCTTTTAGATTTAACTGCTGCATACGATACCGTGTGGAAAGAAGGTTTACTTTTAAATTGTTTAACGTTATTCCTTGTTCCAAAATTATTTCTTTTATTGAAAATATGTTGTCTAATCGGAAGTTTAGAGTTTTTGTTGGAGATAAAAGCAGTAAATTTAGATTTTTAAATAATGGTCTTCCACAGGGATCGGTTCTTGCATTCTTTTTAATGTATATATTTCTGATCTTCCTTCTTTACAATGTCGAAAATTTGTCTACGCCGATGATATGGCAATTTCATTTCAACATTCGGATTTTTCGAAATTGAAAATAAACTATCTGATGATTTGCGTATTATGGAAAATTATTTCAAAAATGGCGATTATGTCCCATTTTCATTTAAGTAATAGAGAAAAAGTAGAAAACTTAATGTTATCTTTAATAATACAAAGTTAAACCATAATTTTAACCCAGTTTATCTGGGAGTAACTTTAGATACGTTTTTAATTTACAAAGATCATTTAGAAAAAGTCAAACAAAAAATGAAAACAAGAAATAATGTCATTCAAAAATTAGCTGGAACAACTTGGGAGCAGATGCAAAGACACTTCGTACAGCTGCATTGGCATTAGTTTATTCTACAGCAGAATATTGTGCTCCTGTCTGGTTGAATAGTTATCATACAAAAAAATAGATGCCCAGTTGAATTGCACTATGCGTATAATTAGTGGAACCATTAAATCTACTCCTCTCGATTGGCTTCCTGTTCTTTGTAATATTACTCCATCGAACATTCGACGAAAAGCTGCGTTAAAACGAGAATGGGATAAATGCCAACTTAACAAAAAGTTACCAATTTGGAATGACATTGACAACCCTCCTGCTAAAAGACTTAAATCTCGAAGTCCTATATGGTTGCAAGACTACTTAAGTACGGCTTTTTCTGAAGTTGAAGAGTGGAAAAAATTATGGTCTGGAGTTGATGTTTTCAATAAACATCTCATTGATGATCCAACAATAGAAGTCCCGGGCTTTGATCAAAAAGAAAAATTTGGTCAAAAGTAAATCGCATAAGAACAGGTCATTCAAAATGCAACTCTATGTTGTTTAAATGGGGTGCGATCCAAATTGTGACTGTGGAAACGAACCGGAGACCGTTACACATATTGTAGAGGATTGTCAATTAACGAAGTTTAAAGGAGGGTTTCCAAACATTCATAATTTAACGGATGAAGCTATATTATGGGTATATTTTGTATTCTCTATCATGACCATCTGTTTTTCCATTATTTTTTTTGCTATTTCTTTAACCTACTATTTTTTTCGTCATTGTCGTGACTGGCGCTTGGACCGGTCCATTATATGTCGTCATGCAATGACTGTGCTGTTATTTTTTATGTTCTTATTTACCTTCTGTAATGTTTACACACTTAATTAATATTATTACATGTGAATACTAAGGTGGGTAAGGGTTGGCATGTTTAGGTTTTTCCTAAACCTTGAAGCAAATGCTTTGCCAAGACGAACCAATCCACTATTGCACACGGTTTCGTCACCACACTATAGAGGTCTTCTGAGGCACCATACATAACACTTACATCACAATACAATATTTGTATAATGTACCATACGATTAAATAAATAAATAATCAATATAAATAATACTTTATCTAGTCTAATATCTAGTATTTTCAGAATGTCTATTTTTAATCGTTTTTCAATATCGGAAAATACAGAAATTTACGAATTATTGAACTGTACTTTATCTTTTAAAATATTGAATTCATAATTGAATTTACTATTCTACCGTTACGTAAATACTAACCACTACTATAAAGGCTAGTCTAGATAGACTCAGGGAAACCGTATTTCTGTTTTATCAAGCTGGTTAGCTTTATTGGGTGCAAATTATGCAAGTACTTCATCCAACTGCACTTAATATTTATCGATAGAAGTATATGTATAGAGTGTATTTTTTATCGCTGACTCATGATAAATTGTTAACATTTGCTACAGTGTACAGTTTAACAAATTTTTAACATCTTCGAGCTTTACGTTTTATGCAACTGGGCATAAAACTATTTATGGTAAATGCATGATTAGAGTAATAATATGAATTATTCCAATTTAATTATTTATTTTTAAGATTATTAAAATAAATAAACAGTTTATTCAATTATGTTGCGTAATTGACGGTATTTAACTCCTTTCTAGACATTTGTATTTTTTGTTAATTTCAAATTTTACAGTTATTTACAATAAACCATACATTTTTGCCATACATTGTGCCATAAAGAGGAAAATCAAATTTATTTAGAATAAATAAGGTAAGAATAAATATCATTTTTACTATGTAAAAATAAATGCACTTTATACTAGCCGTTTAATTAAATGCGCTAGAATGTGTTAAACGTAGAAGATTAATCTATATAAATTCTTGAAAAAGTTCAGGCTTAAGTTAGTCTATGTCTAATACTAATTATAATACGTTTTTTATTGATTTTCAAAAGGGTTCTTGACTTGATACTATTAACTATATGGGCACGAGAAGTAGTTAATGGATAGGAAAATTTAAGGTTTTGTGTTAGGGCCGAGTTTGTTTTCGATTTATCTTAATGATTTGTGCTGTGGACAGTTTCGAGGGGTTCAAAATAGGAATTGTACAAGCATTAACTCAGGTAATATCGCGCCTTGACTTACAAATTACTATACTTGTTACTCTTTACTAGAGTCTTGCCTAAACTAGTAATTGATTTCTTTTGTTTTATATTTTTATGTAAATATGTTTATATCACCTTCTTGCAGTAAATATGTTTTTTGAATATATACGAAAAAATTATATCTTTTTATTTCTACGATAAGAGAAAATTTTAAGGAAAAGAAATTTAATCTTTTCAAATTGCGGTCAAGTTAATTTTTAATTCTACCGCAAAACAATAATAAATTACATAATTACACAGTTTGTTTACTGGCACAAGGAAACTTATGTACACAGATGTACCAATAGTAATAAAATTTAAATTAAGTGAGGCACTACAGAAACTGATATGTTTCATAAGTAAATGGTATGAGTACAAGTTGTGGAAAATGTAATTTAAAATTACATTTGTTTCATTTTATTTTTTGTTATTACTTTAGTTATTTTAAAAAAATATATAAAATTAAATTTGCCGCAACTTTTATTTGAAAAAAATATTTTTAAAGGACCCTTTTCTTGGTCTAAATTCTTTAAAAAATGTTTGTGTTTTCATACAACTCGAACTCAGGCCACACTTTTTTTTCGTAGTTATAACCTAATTAAAATGCGTTTTCGAATTTGAACCAGTTTCATTTTACATACATATGAGATGTGGAGTAACATATACATTTACATCAGACACTTTAACTTAAAATTTGTACGAACTCAACTAGTAAATTATGAAGTAGAAAGGCTGTCTCCAACGGCGATGTTCAACTACTATTGGTAGACGACGTTAAAGGACGTTTCACGTCATTTCTTTAGTTAATAAATGATGATAAATATTTAAGCTTTCAATAAGTTTCGAAGTAGCTTTTTACTGATAGTAACGTTCGTTTTAAGACGAAATTGAAATAGTATATTGCTGTTAAGTCGTTACATATAAGTGAGTGCATAATATATTATAAACGTACCCGGCATCAATTATAGAGGAAATTCAAAGTTTAGTATAAATTATTACTGGGCCCACATGCATAGAGCACTTAGTAAAAGCTTCTCTTGTATTGATTAACTACAAATAATGTCGAGCAGAGGGAAAGTTTCGGCTAATACAGTTTTAAAATTATAATTGCTTTTAGTCTGAATGATAAATTGCTTAAAGTCATAACTTTGGTATTGATAACAATATTAAATTTAGAATACTGTAGGTAAACGTATTATTGACGGTCGTGTTCATTGGAAAGGTTTACTTAAAGCACTCGCTCGATTGACAGGTAATGGCAAACTCCTTATTTCCCTTAGGAATATACCAACCCAAAATTGCAAAAATCTCAATAACCGAACCAGAAAAAAAATCTATCAAAATTTAATTCTTTACGCATCTGATGCTGTTTTTAAGAGATTATTCAAACTACGATGCTTCTACGTTATTATCTATCGATTAATTCGATCACACGCAACACATACTTTGATTACTATAATTGTCTTTGAAAAATCTAACAGGATTTTGACCGAAGGAAAAAATCAATTATAACAAATCTACTGGAACACAGACACAGGAAAATGATGCGATAAGAATAAATTTTGATACGTGCGAGAACATTTAATTGTGACTAGACCGGATCGAGTTTTAGATAAACTTATCTATCTAGGAAGAGATACTCGCCCAAAATCTATTTACAGAAAGTGTTTTGTGCAATATATCCAGTAAAAATATATAAACATGAATTAATTCTTTTCTAAAATAGATTCAACTTAATTAAAGGTAATTTAGAAATAAGCTTGATAAAAAGTGATCTATGCGACATCTATGATATCATGATTAAACAATCTTTTATTGTGTCAGTAAAGGTAACATTTGTTTATTCTGATCATCCTGGACAGACTGAGATTAGGATAGTTATGAATTATTGTATTCTCATTCGTTCTATATGTGCAAATACAAAACAAAATGAATTTAATTTAAATTTAATCAAGGTCACAACTTTTTTGTTTTACTAATTTGTTTTTCTACGATCGTGACAACTTTTTGCAGCAATTACTGTACCAAAAGTTTAACTTTTTTGCATTAGTGAAAAAAGCAATTTATCAGTGCAAAAAGTAAATTATTTTTTGCACTATTGTAAATAGTTATTTGTCCAAGAAGTGAGGAAAGCGATTCTTTTTTCCCAGGCATTAGACTGAGAGTGGAAAAAGGCTTTCCTTATGTGTTAGACACAACATTTTTTCCACGGCATTCCCAAAAAAACAACCTAATGAAAGAAGTAATATTTATTGTAAACGTAACTTTTTGTTACAGAATTTCGTCACCTTTTCGTACGTAAAAGCAAAAGTTAGGTGGGTCCCAATAGTCTGGGTACAGTATTCTGTAGTATCGGTGTGGTCTCAATCTGTCAAAGCGCAGCCGGGTAGCAATTTTTAAGAGTCGAAATATAAGATATTACATAAAACAAACCTAATTGAATACTAAATTAAATTGTTTAACTAAGTACTAGGCACATATAGTTCTAATGACACATTCTTACATTTTTTAAAGAGGCATTTTTGTAACACGACATAATTTTTTTCGCTAGTGAGGAAAATCAATTTTCCTCACTATTTGTAGAGAAGAAAAGTCCGTTTTCTAAGTATGTCGTGGAAAAAAAGTAGTATTTCTATTTTTTATTTTTTTTGTTTTTTCGATCGCAGCAAAATGTTGTGTGCAAAAACATATCTGTCGCACTCAGCAAACTTCATCCATCGTGCAACAAACATGCACTTTTTGCACTAGTTACACAAATAACTATTATGGTTTTGTAATTTAAACAAAAATACAAGAAGAAAACTGGCACATATGAGAACCATTTTTACTTTTTTTTCTCAACGGTTTAATGCCAACAGTAATCAACATACTAATTAGTGAAAAAAAAACTCCGGAATTATAATTGAATTTTCGTGGCTATAAAAGGAAATTGTAGAAATTACACGAAGACATGGTTTAAGTGTTAATAATAATACGAGTGATTTTACATACTTTCAAATTTTACAACCGTTTACCGTTAACAATTAGATCGTTTTCGTGGTTTAAAGAATTTAGGCGAGCTATAGATAAAACATTGTGGAAAGTAACTTCTCTGCAGTATAAATTAATTTCGAAATACGGTTATTTCTGAATAATTTAGTTTACGACATGCCAACAATATCGTTTCGATATCATGTTTAATTCAAATAATTTGTTTTAATAACTATCTCTTTTTAATGTAGCAGTTGTTTTCTTAATTAATTTTCGAAACTCGAACAATTTTCATTCGTTTTATGTCCACTTATTTGTTGCAATTTAATTTTATTACGATTAGTTTTTATTGATTTTTTATTTAATTGCTTCCGGACATTTTTGCAGCTATGATTATTGATCATTTCAAGTTGTTTATTTTGAAAGTTGGGTTTTCACACGTTTTTGCACAAAAACCGGTGTTTTCGATCGTTTATTTCTGTTGGAATGTTTTTTCTTCTTTAGAAGGGAAATGTTTATAAGTTAGAGATGTTTTCGTTTATATTTTTTAAGGCAAATTAACCGAAACAAAATTTATCATACTAAAAAGTGACGACTTTTGCTATATCTAACCATAATCGTACTTTTCTTTGCAAAGTCTGAAATGACTATGATAATTATACTTTAATCTTCAAATGATAACATCGTATTAGAAAAAAAACTAATAGAGGTTGTAGGAAATGTAATTTCAACAGCTTTTGTCTCATGTACTATAATTGAAGTATATCGTTGAATAAAGGTCACGCGATTATTAGTATCTCTGTAATGATAAGTCGAACAAAAAATGTGTCAATATAGATTAGGAAAAAAATAAATATTATTGTGTATAAAAGAACATACAAGGGTGTATTTTAAAATTGCCGATAAATGATTCAAAATAAAACAGTAATTAATTTAAACGCAAACACGAGATATCAAACTAAGGTTTGACACACTGTTTGATAAATACAATTAATCACATGTTTTTCAGTTAAGTGGATTCATCCAGTGGCGTAGAATAATTTAAATTAAAGTTGTAATAAAAGTTTTTTTTTAAAAAACATGTTTTAGGATTAAATTCGACATTTAATTCTGCACATGTGACCATACTTGATATTTTTCGTTAATATTACACACCGTTTCTGAAATATAAGGCAAAAAAACAGAATTTTAATAAATTTTGTAAAAAAAACGACACGATAAGTACCACTTTTTAAATACCGCATAACCTTTAAACCGTTTAAGACTCAAAACTAGAAATTTTGCTCAAAAAGAAGACAAACGAATTACATTTACAAAAATAATAATTCAAATAAAAGTTGTAGATGCTGTTAAGACAGTTATTGTCGTATTTCAGTAATTACTTATCGGATCAAAAATTGTTTAAACAAATTTGTGTAAAATATGTAAAATCACCAGTGTTTTTTTTTTTTTTTTGATATCGTGTTTTTTTATGCGGGGCGGCCGGTATCCAGACGGAAGTTTTGCTTTAATTACAAACTAACGTACTAACTCTAATTCGTTGGAAAAATTTTCCATCTTATTTATAAGATGTGGACTAATAATCTAATGGGTTTAAATCGTGCAGGTCAAGGGTACTTCATTTCCTCACCCAACCTTACATTTCAAAATTTTTGTCTTGATACTAATCCGGGAGGCAACGTTGCATTTTTGATATGTGATTTCATAACGCTTGATTATCAGTACAATCGATGCTGATATCGAAATAGCGGCAGTCGTGAGAATCGTTGTGATGCTGGTTCTCAGAATATGCTCATCTGTAAAGAAAATCCTAAAGTTATTTGAATTAATTCGAAAATTTGCACAAGACATGTTTGGATCATCATAACAGTATAAAAAGGAGTATTGTTAATTAAAAGTCACGTGATTACCTTAACGGTGAAGAAATTGTTTAAACGAATTTTTTGTTATTTAATTAAATATAGTTCAAATAAAAGTTGAGGGTAATGTAATTTTTAATAATTTTCTGTTATTAATATTCTTGAATAGCGATTGTATTTCGGTAATTATTCATCGAAACAAAAATTTTTTAAACAAAAAGGTGTATAGTAATTAAATATTCAAAAACTTTTATTTGAAAAAAAAATGTGTAAAATTATTAATTTTTCTATTACTTTCAGTACTTCTTCGGTTGAGATGTTATATTGATCTTTACATTTAATCTCTCCTTAACATTGATTGTATCCTGAATATGATAATCTTGATTCTTTTTCTTTCTCTTTTGACATTAAATTTTTCTACTTCTTGCAGTTGGTGCTCAATGCATTATTTGTTTTTTTATTTATTATTCTTCGTTGTTTGTATTCTCTTTCTTCTGTTTGTCTTTACGTGCTTGCTTGCGCTCCTGATCATACCATTTTCGCTCGGTTTTCGTCTTCTTTTTGTTTTCCCTACGACTTTGCTCGAATACCTTCTGACATTAGCACATTTCTTTAGAATTCTGCTCATATTTTTCCGATATTTTAAGGTTATCACCTTGTCTTTTTAGTTATTGGATACTTTGGCCTTTGTGTTGGACTGGAGTAGATAGTCTATGTTTGCTCCATGTGTGGTATAAACATCTATGACGTTATTGAAGTGTCTTGCAACGCTGTTGCTCCTAATTTATACTATAGATTTTGGACGTAGTTGGTGGAGCCAAAATTGGACATAAGAGAGGAACGCTTTTAATTAATATTATTGCATGATTTAGTTATATTTAAATGACCATTGAATATTGTTAAAATTTTTCCGCTTTTCTAGCTTACCAAAAGGAACGTCTTTTTCAGAAAAAATGTTTTTTTGAGTATTCAGTGCCGAACTATGGAGATTTTTTTTGGAGAGTTTGAAGTTGTAGTTTAAAAACAGAAAACATAACCAAAAAAAACCATGCTGCACCAAAAACTATACTCGAACACGTGTTTCAATAGTTAAGCTATCATCATCAGCGAACATCTTAGCTATTGAAACACGTGTCTAAGTATAGTTTTTTGGTGCAGTTTTTGGTGCTTTCCCGATTGTTAAAATAGAAGCTACAGTTTAGAGTTCCATTAATTTGAAGTGAGAAGATGTTTGAATAATTTTAAGAGTTGGAAATGGTTTTATAATTGAAAGTATAAATAACAAGTTAGTTATTTACGAATCAAGTTCGGGAAGAACTTTTTCCTACATGAGCGCATTTAAAGCATCGAGCGAACGAAGTGAGCGAGTGCTTTAATAGCGCGAATGCTAGAATAATCTTCCCGCAAGAGATTTGTACAATAGTTTTTTTATCGAGCAAATATTTTGTTAATAAATGTTATCAACCATTTTACATTATTGTCAAATTTTAATAGAGTTAGCAGAGTGCTATGAGTTGACGTTTTTAGTTTAGGAAAAATAGCTTCCTGATTGGCTATACACTTATATCAAATGTCATTTCCCAAGCGGCGAGTACAAATATATGTTAACGTGAGAATGGAAAAGTATTTTTTCTATTTCGCAATTTCTATAGCTTTGTTTCCGTATTGTACACGATACGGAAAGAGAAGCTCTTTACGTACTGTTTTAGGGATTTTATAAATTTTAGTTTGATGTAATGTAAACAAAATTAATTTTAGTATAGGCAACTATACATACATATGCAGTACATCAAGTTACCGTTTTATCTTCAATCAACTACAACATTTTAAGACTTTTCTGTACTGTACGCAACATTCCAATGATAATGTTTAATTACATTTAAGGGTGTTCAGCTCATCTATTTTACAAACTATTCTCTCACGCAGTTCTTCAATATTGTTTATTCATTGTTCACTTCCTTGTAGGTGGACCATTATATTGATTAAGCACCAATCTGTTCCCACAAAAAAATTTAGTACTTCTTGTTTTGCTGTGATGAAAACTATTTTATTTCGACAATCGGAATTAGTATTTCAATTCTACATCTACTTAGTGACCTTATATTAAAATACTGTTGGGAAATAGCGATACAATAGACGAAAAAGCAAATAATTGTTAAAGGTAAAGCTCACAAAAATTAGAAACGATGAAGTTAGGGTTATGATATTAAATTTGTGGTGAGTTCACAAAACGGTGTTTTCCAAAGGTGCGTTTACTATAGTATTTTTTTTCTAGAATTATTAAAGTATATAATTTTATTAAAATTACAAGTACAGAATACAAAAGGGCTATTAACAATCTCAACACATGATTTTGAAGAACTTTCAACAGCATTTGGTTGCTAATTAGCGTTAGGTAGTCAGGAAGAGTTCAACTTGGATCTTCCATTTTAATAATTATTTATACAAATTGAATTTAGTTTCAAAATATTAACAACATTCAACATTTGAAATTAGGATATCAACTACTACCAACCTGGCTTTAAAACAAAAAAAACACTAGATAAAAAAATATTAACATCTATTTCTTGGATTATTTGAAATAAATTTTTGCCAAATAAAAACAATAGTATGAAAAACACGTGCCACAACTACTTTTTGTCGCACTCCGACAATTGTATACCTCCCTTCAGTTGGTGTTGTTGTGACACTTGTTTTCAATATTGGTTCGATTTTAATGAAACTTGGTACATAGATGTTTTTGATATTTAGTGCAATCTGAATACCCATGTGCAGTTAGCCATAACCATCCATAAAAATTAATTTTACTATTACTCTATGTAAATATTATCTAGAGTGAGTTAAATATTTTTAACTACTAAAACAACAAGAAATCAACACAATAATTCTTATTTTAACATTGGTTTATAAAAAAATTGTTTAAACAAATTTGCATACACTAATACCTACCGAATTTTATAAACTTTTTTCATAGTGTTAGCGTGGATTAATTATTATGCAAATTTAGTAATAAATAATGTTTGTAATTATAAACAACATATCACATATCAAAGAATCAAAATGCTAATATTTTATCTCAAACTTATAGCTACACGCGCGACATATAGTCCATACGTAGCGGACGTTCAAGGGTAAATTTGAACGTGTTGGCGTGGATTAAATTTTTAGGAAATTTAGTAATAAATAGTTTTTATAATTATAAACAACATATCAGAGAATAAAAATGCTAACTTTTTTTATAACAAAAATATTTGATCTCAAAGTTACGGCTACGCGTGACATATTAGGCCCATACTTAGGCCAAATTCGAGGGTGAATTTGAACGTGTTGACGTCGATCAATTTTTAGGCAAATTTAGCAATAAATTGTTTTTATAATTGTGAACAACATATTAAAGAATAAAAATGCTAATAATTTTTAAAACAAAAATTCGATCTCAAAGTTATAGCTACGCATCCATACTTAGGGGACGTTCGAGGGTGAATTTGAACGTGTTGGCGTGGATCAAATTTTAGGAAATTTAGTAATCAATAGTTTTTATAATTATAAACAACATATCAGAGAATAAAAATGTTAATATTTTTTAAAACAAAATATTTGATCTCAAAGTTACACTACGCGCGACATTATAGTCCATACGAAGGGACGTTCGAGGGTAAATTTTAATGTGTTGGCGTGAATCAGTTTTAAGAAAATTCAGAAATAAATATTTTTTACAATTATAAACAACACATCAAAGAATAAAATTGCTAATATTTTTTAAAACAAAGATTATTTATCTCATAGTTATAGATAGCTACACGCGCGACATTATAGTCCATACGTAGGGGACGTTCGAAGGTAAATTTGAACGTGGATCAATTTTTAAGCAAATTCAGTAATGAATAGTTTATATAATTATAATCAACATTATATTTATAATCAATTATAAACAACATATCATAGAATGAAAATGCTAATATTTTTTAAAACAAAAATATTTGATCTCAAACGTATAGCTACGCACGACATTATAGTCCATACGAAGGGAAGTTCGAGGATGAGTTTGAACGTGTTTTTCGGGGATCAATTTTTAGGCAAATTCAGCAATAGAAAGTTTTATAATTACAAATACCATATCAAAGAATAAAATGCTAATATTTTTTAAAACAAAAATATTTAATCTCAAAGTTATAGCTACACGCGCGACATTATAGACCATACGGTGAAGGGGACATTCCCGGGTGAATTTCAACGTGTTAGCGTGGTTTAATGTTTAGGCAAATTTCACAAAAAAATTTTTAAAAAATGGTTTCAAGTTTACTAACGCTTGGACATTAATGTCCATCATTTCATTTCATGATCTAAAAATAAATTTAACGTTCCATTTGTCAACTCCAAGAAGATCACTTTTCTACCTTCTCCTGCCCTTCCGAACACCTCCTTTTTCAAGTCGAGTCGACGGATCACTAAGAATTATTTGTGTTGGTTAATTGTTGTTTGAGTAGTTACAAACATTTAACTCAATAAAAATAATATCTACATAGCGTAACAATAAAATTCATTTTTATGGCTGGATTTATAGCTAACTTGACATGGGTGTTTCAACCAACTGGCGAATGTACAATACCAAGGAAAATTTTAAGTAAATTAGCAATTTTGACGTTCGTTTTTAATTACTTTATACAGGGTGAATCACCACTAATGGGACGGAGAAACAAGAGAAGTTTTAGTAACATGCACGTTAATAAACGTTATATTTTAAAGCTATTTTGAAATGTATGTCCCAAAAAGTGGGGCACTCTGTATTTTATTGGGTTTTTGATTACTCATAAAAATAAGGTATACTTTTATAAGGTTTTCTATACAGAGTGTTTCGAGTTACCTCGACTTTTCTTAAAATATGAAGTATTAAAAAAAGCTATTACCTTCTAATCCAACAAAGCATAAGAAATGTTTTCTTACGTTTAAATATTAGCTGAATGTATCTACAGGGTGTCCAGAAACTCTCCTGACAAACGAAGACCGGAGATTCCTCAGATAATTTTAAGACAATTTAACCCAATTCACCTAGTCCGAAAATGCTTCCTAAGGGAGCTAGAGCTCTTTGAAGATGGCGCGTGGTAAAATTAAAAATTAGAAGATAAACTTCGCGAACTGACAACAATTTGACAATGAAAAACGTAGGTTTTACTTTTGTTGGCAGTTCAGAGCCAACTAGTGCAAAAAATATAAATTTAACTTTAATGACAAAAAAAACAAAAATTTTCAAATTAATTTTTCTAAATGACTTAAAGTAAGAGTACCTTTTAATACTAGAATACCTGAGAGTTTAATAATCTAGTGTCACAAATGCTTAAAAGTTAAAGACAAAAACCCAAAACGGACGCCTATGACCGATACTAGAAATTTGCAATTGATGGAATCGATTCATCTCTGAAAGCTAAACAAGCGTACCAGTTTTTGCTTTTCTAAGTAGAAGCGTTCTGGAGGTATTTAAAAAAAACTATTTACAAGGCGCCATCTTCAAAGAGCTCCTAGCTCCCTTAGGAAGCATTTTCGGACTAGGTGAATTGGGTTAAATTGTCTTAAAATTATTTGAGGAATCTCCGGTCTTCGTTTGTCAGAGAGTTTCTGGACACCCTGTATAATTGAATACTAATCATTCAATATGACATATGAGCCTTATTTTAAATCGAACACCCTATATTTTATTAGATCATAACGTTAACGAAGAAGTCCTCTTTCCAATGGAATAAGGATGTCCTATGTTCAGATATTTCAGTTTTTGTGCAATTTACAGTTTTTGTTTAATGGTAAATCGATTTTAAACAAAGATTATACGTAATCTAATCACTTAATGTCATTTTATGACATTACAGTCTGCTAATAAATATTTAAAATCTACAAACAAAAATATAAACGTTTATCATAATCGTTTTCTGCCAAATGCTAGTGTACTCAAATGTGAAACGGATGATAGCGGTTTTTCTTAAGTATTCTACACACGCACTAATTTGGCTGATTCTTAAATTATCAGAATTTTTTTTGTACTTGTATTAGGGTTTTCCGTGACAGATGTAACACTTTTCATAGTCAAAGTAAGTGTCAAAATGGTTCACTTTTCTTAACTAGTTACGAAAAGTTAAATTTTTCGTTACTTCTCAGATTGTTTCGATTGTTTCGTTGTGAAAATGGCAAACATAGTAACATTGGTCACGCCCGATCAGAATTTGAATTCGAAAATAGATTTAATTTCTTTTTTAAACTTTTTTTCAAAAAATATGTACATAACATGTAACGAAACTTGATTTTTTTGTAACTCATGTGATTATCAGACTCTACTGTCATAAAATGTTATTAACTAATTAAATCACTCATTACCATTAATTTTAAAAAATTGTAAATTGCCTATAAACACTTAGATATAGGACACTTTTTGCCATTTGTAAGAGGACTTTTTGTTAATTCCATTTAAAATAAGGTTCATATTACATATTGAATGATCTAATATAATTAACCTGTAAATTCATTACGTAAAGAGATGTTTAATACTCAATAAAGTATTACAGTAAATTTGTAATGATTTGTTGTATTACAAGATGACTTTTCTAATATCTCACATTCTAAGAAAAGTCAATATAATTTTTACGGGTAATCAAAAACGCAATAAAATACAAGGTGTTCCATAAGAAAAAATATAACTTTACATACATACATACAATGTACAAAAAAATTTTAAAATGTAACAAATATCAACCATCAAGGTACTACAATGACAAAACTTGTAAAACTTTACAGTTTCACTATAAATCTCCGTCCCGTTTGTGTACATTTATTAAATAAACAATTATTATAAATTGATTATAATGAAAGTTTTTCTTAATTTAAATATACACAAGATATATTTAACAATTTTTGTTCAATAAGTAATTACAGAGATAGGGTAATCATGTGACCTGAATGCAAACAAATATAAAGCAAATTTTCTACAACTTTTACTTGAAACATATCGATTTAATTGAATGTAAATAGTTCATTTTATATATTATCGAAGTGAGAACTAAACAATTACAACATTTCATTTTAAATAATCAAACAGCGCAATTTAAATGTCTGAAATTGAAAAGTTGCCAACAATTACCAACTAATTTTACAGCATGTAATTAATTGTGAATGTGAAAAACTCCTTGTGGTGAGCCAACGAATGCAGGCTCTCATTGATTTCACATGTTGCATGCTGCTGCATAAGACCAACGCAGCGTACACATACATGGTGCTATGTATGTGTGTATGTAGGTCTCACGAGATTACCGTTGCAAGTATACAGTACATTTTTTTGTGGTTTTTATATTACAATTCTCATAACTTTTAGTTTATTGGGAGCAATTGCAACCATGTAATTTATTAATTGCAACGTTACTTACGAATGTTTATAAGTTGACATAACATTGTTTATTAGTTCTTTTAATACGATATGAGGGGAATGTGTTTAATTTGATACGAAGGTGTGCTTCTGGAAAATTAGCAGTAACTTCCGTTAACAATTTGTATTTAAATTTTAACCAATTAAAAGGATAGTTACTCAACAACACATTTAACTAGCGTTTATGTAACCGAGCATATGTATTTTCCATTCAAGTTCGCCCCGTTGACTGAACCTTGGCCTCTAAGATGTTTAAGTCTTCAAGCTGTTTTAAAATGTTTATAATCCGGGGAAATTGTTCTGAAAAAAGGGGTAAGTGGGAAGTAATCGGGCAAACAGGAAAAATCACATAGGGTTGTAGGGGTCTTGCTGAATATTAAAATTTTCCCCTTCACGACGCTATAACTCGAAAAACTTGACTTTAAATCGAACTGCATATCTTCCATTCTTTTATCAAAAGGATAACTTGGTTTTCTACATTTTTTTGTGTTTGTAATCATTATTGAATCCGCGATTAATTTTTCTTTTTTCTTTTTAATTTATACAGGATATATTAGTGGACGATACTGAATGGACTTTCTTTTTAATTAAAAAATTGTTTTTGTAACGTCTGATAATCTCGCTGGCTCATTTATCGGTGTTTGCCAATTCATCAATTTGAATAATTTCATCTAAACAGTTTCAATGTGTTGCACCGATACTGCAAAACTACTAATGGAATTGTATCAATCAAAGACCGTAAGCTAGTTTGCAACACGATATCCAATGACACCACCCCAAAGTGTCTGTTAAATTTGACAATTGATTCATAACTTAAATAAGTTATTACGAACGAATTTTAAAATGCGACTAAGTTAATTTGGTGAAACTTTTATTTAAACTATTATATAGACTATCTATATAATCGTGAGTTATGCGATTATAATTAAATGACCAAAATAATTAACAAATGTATTCGCGAAGGAGCGTTCCCACATTGGTTAAAACCTGCTAATATCACTCCCGATACTAAAATCGGGTTGCTGTAATGATATCAATAATAACCGTACTTCAATTTTTTCGAAAGTATTAGAAAAGGTGTTGTACATCCTATTATACCAATTGTTTGATACGTATAGTTTGGTTTTCAAAAAGGAAAAAGTACAGTACATGCCGTCATGAAATTATCAAATAGCATCTTAAAGGTTTTGATAAACAAGAACATTCTTTAGTTTCCTTCCTAGAAAGTAAAGAGTTTAATTGTCTTTCATCATATATTTTACTAAAGAAACTAAAAAGAATAAATTTGCTACAAGTGTATCTAAGCAATAGAACGCAAATTGTTAAATATCAATGTTCAACTTCTCTCCCAATAATCAATTCGTTTGGTGTACCACAAGAATCAATCTTAGGGCCTCTAGTTTTGTAAATTTTGTTAACGATTTACCATTGTACGTTGCAGATGATTCTGTGGTACTGTTGCTGACTTAGCAATTGTTCATACAAACATTCTTGTTACAAATCTAATAAACAAACATAATACATCCTTCAATAAAGCTGTAGCTTGGTTTAACACTAACAAACTTAAACTAAACAATTTTCTATCCGAACATATGGAATTGTCTCTAACAACCAAAAAATAAATACAAAGATGAGGTAACTTGGAATCATCACATTGACACTGTATCCAAAAAACTTTCTTCTCCAATTTTTGTATACGAAACTTAAAAAACGTCATTGACGGAAAAAAACATTGATACATGTTATTACTCTCTATTTCAATCGCATATGCAGTACGGTATTACTATTTGGGGACATGTCTCACAATGCAATAGAATTTTTAGCTTACAGAGAAAAGCAAAGTTCCGTGTCATTTGCAATCTGAATCACAGATCTGATTGCAAGCCTTAACGTTTCCTTCACTTTATACACTAGAGTGTCTAGTCTATATGCATAAACATAAAGAAGATTGCTTTAAATACCCATTGCAACATTCTTATTACACCCGAAATAATGACTTTATTACTAACATTAGCAGACTAAACAAAAGTCAATACTCTACTCAATTCTTTTGAATGGCTGGCTTCTAAATTCAACCCTCAATAACTCCGTTATTAAAGGTGTGCTAGTGTTAAACAAAGTTGTGCTAACCTGTGCTAGCTATTCCTCTTCATGTGCAAACATCAAAATTCGATATTTTTGGTGGAGGGCTGTGGTCGAATTAGCCTCTACAGATTCAAACGTCAATAGCCCTGTTATAAAAGTAGTGCTAACATTATTTTTAGTGGTGCTAGCTCAGCTCTTTAATGTTCAAACCTAAAAAGTTCGAAAGTTTCTTGTGGGGGGTGCTGGCCTCCTAGATTCAACCCAACTCCGTTATTAAAGGTGCCTAGCGTTAAGCAAAGGTGTGCTAGCGTTAAGCAAAGGTGTGCTAGCGTTAAGCTAAGTTGTGCTAGTCTGTGCTAGCTCAGCTCTTTAGTGTTCAAACGTAAAAAGTTCGACATTTTCTTGTGGGGGGTGCTGGCTTCCTAGATTCAACCCTCTAAGAAACTCTGTTATTAAAGTTGTGTTAGCCTGTGCTAGCTATTCTCTTTCGTTTGCAAATATCAAAAGTTCGATATTTTTTTTGTGGAAGGCTGAAGTCGCTTTGGCCCCTTCAGATTCAAACCTCAATAACTCCGTCAGTGTTGCTAGGTTTGTGCAAAGTTGTGCTAGCTGTTCTCTTTTGTGTGCAAACGTAAACAAATCCGAATTCTTTTTGTGTGTGGGGGCTAAGGCGACCGAGCTGTTATCGCTCCTTCAGTTAAAGTATCGCATTGTGATGGAAACTATATTTTTCAACAAGTAAATTTTACTTAATATTTATTAAGTAATACAACCCGAAAACTAATTAAGAATTGTTAGACATTTTAAGACAAATTACGATGGTCTAAAAAATAATTTTATTCTTAGAAACATTCAATTCATAATTTATCATCATTCACTGCTGATTAGTAGTAAATTTATGGCAAAACAATCGAAAAATGTAACCAATTTATTTCAATAATTTTGACCAAGTGTCTGTATACTTAATTATTTTAGTTTACTGTAGAATTGCTCACAATTTCTAGGTTTTGTTTTAAAGCATAACGCCCCTATTCACACTTCTGCCGGTGGTGTTAAACTGAATCTAAGATAATCTTTTAATATCATATAAAACTTTTGGGTTCTGAATGCTTGCTACCGTCATGGGACAACAGGACTAAATTTTACACCTGAAAACCGGGAAATACTTGTCTGCCTTTTCTTTCTGTTTCTCGAAGGTTTTGTTTAGTGCTATTATATTCCTCCCTACCACATCTACAACGTCAGAAAGCGCTACTTGTTGGTTTGCTTTGTTTAGGACTGTTCCCTTCCTTATCGGTAGTATTTCCTGTATGACCTTTCGAGAATCAGGTTAAATGTATCGTGGATTTATAACAATGAACACAAAAAGAACGTCAAAAACAAAAAAACAGAAGAAAAAGAAAAAAAAAAAAAAAAAAAAAACAAAGAGAAAAAAAAAAGGTAAGAAAGAAGCGGACTTGAGAAAAACCCTTCTGTTTTGTTTTTTTTTTTTAAAAAAAAAACAACAAAACAAGAAAAAAAAGAGAAAAGAAAAGGAAAAAAAAAGAAAAAAAAAGAGAAACCCAATTAAACCACCACAGAAAAGAAAAAAAAAAAAAAAAAAACAGAAGAGAGAAGAAAAAACAGAAGGCAGAAAAAAAAAAAAAAAACAAAAAAAAAAAAAAAAAAAAGAAAAAAAAAAAAAAAAAAGAAAAAAAAAAAAAAAAAAAAAAAAAAAAAAAGAAACCACAGAGAAAACCAGAAAAAAACCCACCTTCCCCCTAAAAAAAAAAAAAAAAAGAAAGAAGAAAAGAGACAAAAAAAAAGAAAAAGAGAAAAAACAAAAGAAAAAAAAAAGAAAAAGAAAAAAACATTTTAAAAAAAAGAGAAAAAAAAAAAAAAAAAGAAAAAAAAAAGAAAAAAGAAAAAAAGAAAAAAATTAAAAAAATTTTTAAATTGAAAAATTAATTTTTAAAATTTAATAAAATTTTGTTTTAAAAAAAATTTTAAAGATATATAAATATATAATTTAAAAAGAAAGAAAAAAAAAGAAAAAAAAAAAAAAAAGGAAATAAAATTATACAGGGTGGGGCACTACCAACGAATTATTCTATAGCATTAAAACGACAAATAATGTTAGAAATTTTAAGGCATACATATGTCAAGATTATTTGAAACCACATTTTAAAAATATTTTGGATTGTACAGGGTGCTCTAGAAACACGTACCATATCAAAGTTGGGTTATTTTAAATGGATCACCCTGTATTTTTTCTATTTTTGAATTGTACGATAAAAAATAATGTATGTTCTTTAACATGTCCCTATACCTACTTACTTCCGTTTCTGAGATAAATCGATTTTACCTGATTTGCAGACCCTCCAAAAAATGCAATAACTTCAAGATAAATAAGAACAAGCAACTTTGGTTTACACCACCTTACTAAGAGCCTTCAACATCTCTTTTGCAATATTTACTATTATGTTATGATGTACAGGGTGTTTTTAATACTACCGCATAACACTAACGACTTAAAACTTAAATAACTTGCTTAACTTAAATGGAACACCCTAAATTTCTGTAGCCTGTTGAAAGCTGGAACTAATTACCTTTTAGTCGGTATTAGGGTTACCAACCCCTAACTCTGATAGTTTTCGAGATATTTTAAAATTTGATAGTTTAACAATTTACGATGTACTGGAGTCTAAGTTACCTGTGAAATATCCGCAATATGGACATTATCTTGCAACTTTCAGTTTTAAATATTTACCTTAAAAATATTTATTTTTTCAGAAAAAATAAACAGAAATGTGCTTATGAATAGTATCCCGGGCTCTAAGAGTCAGTCGAATTACGCACACCGGTCACAATTTACTGATGTTTAACAACAGCAACCGTTATTTGGTACATCAAAAATCAATCATACTGTAAACATCGACAAACTTTAACCTGTTAACTAAGAATGTAATACAAATCGCTCTAATAGTAGTACGATAATTTCGAAAACCATTATTTTTAGAATTTTTTTAACAAAGTTACCAATGTTTACAGTGTCATCGATTTTGCTGAAACTAATAACGGTTGCTGTTGTTTGTGACAGGTGGGCGTGATTCGACTGACTCTTAGAGCCTGGCATAAGTCATGAGCACATTTCTGTTATTTTGTTCTGAAAAAAATTTTTTAAGGTTAATATTTAAAGCTGGATTGGCCTATACATTAAAAATGTTTGCAAGATAATGTTTATTTTACTGATATCTCACAGGTAACTTAAATTCCAGTAAATTGCAAATTATTAAACTAGCAAATTTTAAAATATCTCGAAAACTATCAGAGTTAGGGTTGGTAACCCTAATACCGATTGAAAGGTAACTAGTTCCTGATTCCAACAGGCTACAGAAATACAAGGTGTTCTATTTAAGTTAAGCAAGTTATTTAAGTTTAAGTCGTTAGCGTTATGCGGTAGTATTTAAACACTCTGTACATCATAACATAATAGTAAATATTGCAAAAGAGGGGATGTTGAAGGCTCTTAGTAAGGTGGTGTAAACCAAAGTTCTTGTTCTTATTTATCTTGAAGTTATTGCATTTTTGGAGGGTCTGTAAATCAAGTAAAACCGATTTATCTCAGAAACGGATGTAAGTTGTTAAAGAACATACATTATTTTTTATCGTACAATTCAAAAATAGATAAAAAATACAGGGTGTTCCATTTAAAATAACCCAACTTTGATATAGTACGTGTTTCGAGCACCCTGTACAATGGAAAATATTTTTAAAGTGTGGTTTCAAATAATCTCGATATATGTATGTCTTAAGATTTCATACATTATGTGTCGTTTTAGTGGTACAGAATAATTCGTTGATAGTGCCCTCACCCTGTATGTTTTCAAAACAATTTTTTTTGAAAATGCATATTTCAAGTATGGTATAATGAATACGATTAGTTTTAACTTTGTAATTTATTTCATAAAATACGTTGACTGCTAATAGGCTTCAGAAAGAGCATTATTCTGCTTAATTATAATTCACTTGACTAACTGTATTTTTAAATTAAATTTGAAAATGTCACATAACAATTACATCTTAAGGTTGATCGTTTTCATCAATAGCAATTCTTCAAATGTAGACTTACCTCTTAGAATAATCATGTTATTATTGTCAATAATATAATTACTTTATTTATGTTTTTAGTTAGTATTCATATATTATTACTACTTATTACTCCAATTTACAGCGTTCATAAATCTTAAAGATCTGTTATGATATGCATGTAAAAAGTTTTCTTCAAACATTACTAATATTATTGATGTGGGTAAAACTAAGAACTTGGTTTATACTATTTTACGTGTTCTTTATACACGAGATGTCGCAAGACACGCATTTCACTGATGTGGATAAACTAGTAATTATTTTAATAAAAAATTGTGGATCCATCTGTAAGTATTGATGGAAATTTCATTGGGTAAAATAAACGAAATATGGTCGTTGTCAATACTATATTTATTTATATTTTAAATATTAGAGGAAACATCAAGTTGTAAAAGACCCACCTATTATTTATTAGCTAAACAATTACCTTATCGTCTTTTGTTTTAACAATTATTGATTTGATAGACATGAACTTTAAAACATACGTGTACTAGAAAGTATTTGCTATAATATGACTAGTTTGTATTCATGCATACAATTTACATTACAATTATAACTAAAATGAGAAAACAAGTGAAACTTGAAATTTGTAGTATATATTTTGTAATTGATGGAAACAAAAATTATTTAAACTCAGGCAACCCAACTTTGCTTTTAAAGGCACCCCCTTAACCTATAACACTTTTCTATTTATGTAGAATATTGCCAAAAATCATTATTAAAATCGTTTGTTTTCAAATAAAAGTTTTTAATAATTAATACACACAACTATAGTTCAAAACAATTTTTTGATCCGATGTTTAATTACAATGTAATTACCGTGTTGCGCCTGATCTCACGTTCCTTTTTAATTTTTACATAAAAAATGTATGGAAGAAAAATTATTGGGAATTTTGTTTTCTATAACTTTTATCTGATTTTTTTTAAACGCGTGCTCTTTTTCTAGCAAAATTTCCTATCTGAATTCGAGTCTTAAAACGTTTTCAAAGAATCAAGGTCCACAACGGCTAGTATAAGACTCGTAGGTATATTTCTCGTATCAATTTGTTGGACCAAAATGTTTTATATCGTTGCACTCTTTCTAAATCGCTTTTACACGTATCGGAATGATACTGTGTGCTGAGGAATTGGTTACTGAAGAATACAAAGTTTCCTCAGGAAAGACCCAAATGTAAGAAGATGGCCAGATGCTGAATGGAGGCAGAAAATACGACCACCAAAAACAATATATTTTTAAAAATGCTAGTGCATGTTCACTAAAGATCGGATCAACCTACTGTTAACCTTGAGTGAAGTACAAAGAAAGTGATAGCATCTCTGATTCACCCAACAGAGGGAGTGTTGTATGCTCAGGAACACGAGCCATAAAATTTTGCTGGCGCTGCAAGTACCATTAAAACAGCTTTTAAGTGTTTGGAGTAAAACTTATGCCGGTTGCACCAACACCACTTAAACTTAGGCTATGCTTAAAAATAATCGTGGTTATGGATCTAAGTGTTTAAACTTTGCTTAAGTTTAAGTCGTGTTGCAACCGGCACATTAATGTTTTATCAAAGACAAATTAACCTGTGCCAAAGTTAGTATTACTTTTTTTAAACGGTTACTCAAAATTCTAACTTAACCACGATAAAAGTTCCTTCTTATACGTATCAATCTTAAATCAAAACATTGGTAATAACTTGTAAATTTGAGCCAACTTTATACGTACTTTTAGACCATTCGAAGCATTAAAATTACGGTGCATTGCTAGCACTGCTTTAAGGATCGTTCATGATAATTGACTATAGGTACAGAAATAATTTGAAATGAAAAAAATGACTGACTATCAAGGAAATAAGAGAAACGATCTGTACGTGTTCTGAGCCTTCTACAGGGTGGTCCAATCTATACGACACAGTCTCTCAAATGAGAACGCAACAATATGTTGCGGCGATTTTTGTACATGTATGCAGAGTCTTTTGGGCATGATTTAAAAATATTTTTAATATACAGGGTTTGTCAAAAAAAAGTTAAATGCCAAAGTTGCAATTTTTTAAATGGAACACCCTGTATTTGATGACGAATTTGGATTGTAGAGCTGAAATAAAGATAAGTTGATGTTACATGCCCTATACCTATCTCAAATAATTTTTGAGTTATTTAAGAAATTATAAAATTACAACATAAATTTTAAAAATTTATAAAATAAAAGTGCTTTATGTGACGTATGAATCGTTATGCCTCATCATAGTAGTAATGCCTTGGGTAATAAAGAAAACAATAACTTTCTAAAAAGTTATAGAGGGTAGTAAAAAATGAATTAAATTATAGTCAAATTGAAAGGTGTTAAACTCTATTATTTTAAATAAAACACCCTATATCTAACATCACGAAATAATAGGCTTTCCGAATACCTACCGAAGAGTATTAGAATGTCCTATACCTAACTCAAATAGTTTCTGAGTTATTCGAGTTTATGTTGAAAGTTATACGTTTTCCATTTAACAAGATTTAATTTTAGTGAAGGTGGCTGTGGCTGACAATGAAAGTCATAGCGATTGTTTTTGTTTGTTTATTAACTACAAAAGATAATATATAAGATTCATCGCCCTAATGTAAAATTGTAACAAAGCAAAATATTAACGTGAAAACAAAGAGAACTTTTTGTCTCAATACCTAACTGAACACGTTTTTTGAATTATTCTTTAACATTCTCCAGCGATTTGCGGTGTAATGCTCGCAAAAGCACCGCGGATTCATTCTTCCGTATCATTTGGTGTTGTAGGTAGATTATTGTAGACAATGTTCTTGACATATCCCCACACACAAAAAATTGGCACATGTCAAGTCGGAAGACCTGGCCGGCCAATTTTTGGAGTCTTTCTCTTCCAATCCATCTATCAGGAAACATTTGGTTTAAATTGAACCGCACGTTATGATGAAAATGTGCTGGAGCACCATCTAGTTGAAACCATATGCGTTGTAAAATATTTAGTGGAACATCTAGCAAAAGGTCAAGTAAATTTTCTGTGAGAAATCTATTAAATTTTTGTCCATCTAAATGGCCTTCTGAAAGAGAATGGTCCCATCATACGCCCTCCGAGAATTTCTCCCCCATACATTAACGGTGGTTAAGTGTTCTTAAAACATGGGGATTTTAATCACAATAGTAGTGAAAAGTATGCCTGTTGACGAAGCCGTTGTTGTGGAAAGTATATTCATCTGAGAACAAAACAGAATCAAAGAAATTTTCATCTTCCCCTGCTTTATCTAGCGCCCACAGGCAAAAATCAACTTTCCGACCAAAATATCTTTCCAAAAGCTTGATGCAGCTGCACATGGTATGTTTGCAACGTATGGTTCTTTAAAATGCGCTGTACACTGGTTTTACTAATTCCAGTTTCTAAATGAATTTTTCCCTGGCTCGTGTGTGGATTTTCTATTACGGATCCCAATTACTGTGAACTGATTTTCTTCGTTGCTAGTTACGTACTTTGTGCTTTTTACTTTTTATAACTTACGTATCCATCTTGTAGAAAACTTCTAATAGTCGTTGAAAAACATTTTTGTTAGGATGATTACGTGTCGGATATTTTTGAGCATAAACTCTCGAGGCTAATAAATAATTCCAGTCACACTCCCCCAGGACGAAAATCATGTCAATTCTTTCTTGTTTACTATAAGTTTTCATTTTAAATTCAATACTTTTAACATAAACTTGAATAACTCAAATACTATTTGAGTTAGGTATAGGACACTCTAATACTCTTCGATAGGTATTCGGGAAGCCTATTATTTCGTGATGTTAGATATAGGGTGTTTCATTTAAAATAATAGAGTTTAACACCTTTTAATTTGACTACAATTTAATTTATTTTTTACTACCCTGTAAAACTTTTTTAGAAAGTTATTGTTTTCTTTATTACCCAAGGCATTACTACTATGATACGGCATAACGATTCATACGTCACATAAAGCACTTTCATTTTATAATTTTTTGAAGTTTATGTTGCATATTTATAATTTTTTTAATATCTCAAAAATTATGTAAAATAGGTATAGGACATGTAATACCAACTTTCCTTTACTTCAGCTCTACAATCCAAATTCGTCCTCAAATACAAGGTGTTTCATTAAAAATTGCAACTTTGGCATCTAACTTTTTTTTGACAAACCCTGTATATTAACAAATATTTTTAAATCATGACCAAAAAGATTGTGCATACATGTTCAAAAAAATCACCGCAACATATTGGTGCGTTCTCATTTGAGAGACTATGTCGCTTAGATTGGACCACCCTGTATAGTCCGTTCTAAGAAAAAGTTGAGGTCTGCTTGATAAGAAAAAGTAGGAACGGACAACTTCATTCTTAACACTATATCTCAACAGTTTACATTCATCGCCCAGCTTTTGGTCCTAGATTTTTTTTATTTGCCCAGGACTATCTAAAAATAGAGTTGTACACTCTTCCAAATATATGACTACATTTTTCTATATGGGCTCAATCCTATCCATTTTGTTTTGGGATTCTCCTGCAGACACAAACAATTTTTAGGGCAAGGAATGACCATAAGTTTAGTACTACCGACACATAAAATAACACTTTTGATTAAACAGTTTTTGACTCGGTGCTAAATTATCTAGTTGTGTTGATCCTGAGACCTTTATTTCACAATATCTTTAAGAAAATAATTACAATAAAATTTTATGAAAGAAAAGTTATTGCACATTTTTTTTTGTACTTTTCATATTTCGTGAACATAAACAACAAACAGGTATGAATTTTATTAAAACCAGACGTTTTGAACATTAAAAAAATGTATCGGTTTATATGACAGTTTATAACTTTGTTTTTTCTTTCTAGAATGATTCTATAATTCATTTTCAGTTATTGCAAGGTATAGGTATATATTATTTGGGTTTTGTGTTTTACTCGTTTTTGAGAGCTTTCTTATAATTAATTGTTGTAGATGTTCGGTAGAACAAATCTAAGACAGTGTAATAACATTTAGTTGTAATGAGGTAAACATCACATAATGATCAATTAACTTGTTTAAGTTACAGGCGACGCTAATACAGCTAATATTTGCATTGAGCTGTGCGGCTTATTGCCACTAATCTTCAAATATATTACACAGAAAGTACATCCACTCGGTCATACGAAATTGTACAAACGAACACTGTCTACACAACTCCCCATAAATTTTATCTGAAAGTATCAATTATAAAAAAAAGAATTTACGACATTGTTCTCCTTAGGTACAATAAGGCATTTTGAAAATATTTGTGCCCAATTAACAATCGCGCGTTTGAAAAGAAAAAAAAATCCTCTTATAAAAAGTGAAAGTGCTGATTAGCGCGTGTTTGGATCCGATCACGAACCGTGCGGTTTCTCCAGAAAAATTTACTCTTGTGTGGAGATTACAATGCGTTACAATTATAAATTAATGTTAATCTTTCTACTTTCCTGAAAGGTTTAAAAATACAATTTTCTACAGTGTTTTTATTTGATGGTACTAATTTTCGAATGCGTAAAGTTTATTTGGCGCTATACAAAGTCGTCGTAGCATATATTTTTAGAAATGCCAAAATATTTTCACCCAAATGTCAAATGTATTTTACCCATAAAACAAAAACGCAATAAGTTCTATTATTTTTTCACATTATCGAAATTAAACCGCGTATAGTCTTTGCAATGCTTAAGTCAAATATAAACATAGACCATATTCGTGCATTTATTTTGTACATTCAATTGTTCTAACTTTTGTAAAAATCGTTAAATAACAAGTACTTTTCTCCATATTTTTCTTCAAAATTGTATTCGAGATTTTAAGAGTTAGTAATAATTCCTTCCAATTGCTTCTGCTTCGCAAATTCGAATCATCCGCATTTAGGTATACTTGTTTGGCCTTTGTATTTATGCAGTCTTTTATATTTACTCTTTTAAATTCCGAGCTTGTAATCGTAGACTAAATAATATGAGATTTTCTTATTTTTTGCCTCTACCTTTTCCATATAATGTGTAGCAAACATGAGTAAAGCGCACAGATTCAACCATGCATATCTAAAAGTAAAGTTACACGATAATCAATACAAGAAATTGCGCAACTTACAACCCCCAACTTAGATTTCCGGATTATCACACTTTAATAATAAGTTCCTATAACTTTATATTTAAACAGTAAATCCCACTGTCGCCTACAAATTTACAAGATAAACTTGAAATAAGCTCTATGCAGTTTGTCTAGAGAAATTAAATATTTGTTGTGGATTTCAGAACTGTTAGAATTTGTCAAATATTTTCCAGAAATCATAAATTTTATCCACGTATTTGATTTTTTCTTTTTTATAACAAAGATGGACAAAAATTTATTAGAATTAAAAACATTAAGTAAAATAACGACATCGTTACAATAAACGTTCAGGCTGACGCCCATTTTCAGCTAGAAGCAAGACGTAAAATAAATTTATTTTGAATGTTTTTGATAACATCTGCTACAATTTGTATTTTTCGTATTGTGTACCTTCTTTTTTTTTACAATTACTGATTTTCATCAATAGTATCATCGTTTGCGTAGTATTTTCATTTTAAATTTATGAGTTCTTACTTTTACTTTTGTTTGAGAAAATTGAAAAATGCTGTGAAACTTCGTGCATTCTTGCATCAACATAAAATTTCATTGTTAAAATAGGGGTGTAAATGTAGCATCAACATTTGCTTCGACTCTGCTTAGTTAATTAGCGAAGGAGGTTTTTTCCTTAAATAATTTTAATCTAAACACTTTAATATCGTCTCTTCCGATCTACACCGTTGACTATTTCTTTCTTTATTATGATCTCGCTTGCATTCTCGAGTCGAATTCGATTTTTGTGGATCATATGAATGTTTTTTTGTCTCACCTTAAAACTTTTGTTGTTAAAAATTACTGAAGATTATATTATCAAATTGAAATGTAATTACATCAACGGTATCATATTATAAATCACTGAAAATAATTACTTTGTGATTAGAGTGCCTTTTAGAACTCTGAAATTAATAGTTATTTGAAAAAAGCAAAATTGGCGAGAACTCTCGAGATGCCTACATATATTTTTATTAATACATTTTTCATATACGAAACATAGGTGGATACAATTTTTTTTGTATCGATTTATATCTAGCATAGTTCTGATCATTATTCTTGATATTCGAAGCGTACAAACGGATAAAGTTATCACCATTGAAAATTTGTGACCCGATGGGTGAAATATTTTCACCACAATGCATCCACATTTATGGAGTTCTGTGTACTATCTCAATACTTCTATTGATTGATGTTAATATGCCGATATTTAAACAATTCTAACAAACTTTGCTTTTTAAAATAAGACATAAACATTTTTCGAATAAGTTCCAAATCAAACTGTTATGAAAACCTACCTAATTACATAACTTCGTCCCAATTGATAAAAACTTTGTATTGTTGTCTCCGTTGCCGCGTGAGATTCAAGTTTTTATTATTAGGACAAAGTTATATAATTAATAGGTTTAATTTGTTAGTGATTATTTACTATCAATTCATATCTACCATTGGGATTAGTCGAAACAGAAAAATTTGCATTTTTAAAAAAGTTAGCAGTTCTCATCAAAATTTGAAAACTTGGAATTACTAACCCGTTTATCTAGGATGGATGCATTATTGTTTAAAATTTCATATATTTTAACAAATTTGCCGACAGGTATGTAAAGCAGTTATATAGTCGTTTTTTTGATAGAATTGCCACACTAAAATCGATGATTTATGACTACTATCGGTTTCAAAAGCAAGACACCGAGTTTAGAGTGTTATAATCTTTATATAACTTTCGATTGTTTCGAGTTGGTGTTGAATAAATGCAGAATGACTTCTTGGAAGTTGTTGATCAACAAACTGGCTGTTTTGCACTTAGTTTACATAAAGAGTTTCTCATTATTTGTAACTTAATATATGAACGATAAGTTTTCGACATCTAGTGTCGACTCGTGAAAGCGTTCACGTACGTAAATGTAAATTATTGAAGAATTGACTATGTAACTGCTTTACATACCTGTCGGCAAATTTGCTAACATTTACGTACGTGAACGTTTTCACGAGTCGACACTAGATGTCGAAAACCCTTATCGTTCATATATTTTAGGTTACAAATAATGAGAAACTCTCTTTATGTAAACTAAGTGCAAAACAGCCAGTTTGTTGATTTAAAAACAACTGTCAAAGAAGTTCACTTACAAATTTGACATTTATTCAACACCAACTTTCGAAACAATCGAAAGTTATATAAAAAGATTATAACACTCTAAACTCGGTGTCTTGCTTTTGAAACCGATAGTAGTCATAAATCATCGATTTTAGTGTGGCGGGTCTATTTATCGATCAAGAAAAACGTTTGTCAGTGTGAGCAACTGTTTAAAGCTGGTATAGGTTATCAATTTGCAATTTGCTCAACTCAGACACAGACTTCTATGCAATCTTCCTTTTCCCGAATTGACGAGAAGATGAAATTGTTTCTTCTGTATAGCCAGAATGAGTGGAAGATCATTTCCAACCTCGAAAGTATTGTCTCTGACCCATCTTCTGTTGAAATGAATTATTCAGGACAAACAACTTTCTATAATTTTTTGGTGGAGACGAACACACATTATTCAAGGAAAACATCTTTAGTTACCCCAGGTACAGCTTTTGCCTTTACGAATAAAAAGGTCCTGACTTAAACCTTTACCGACGACAGGTAAACTGATTTCAGCAGAAGAAACTATAGTTTTATTTGGTACAACCTTCCAAAATAATCCTTATTCCGATTTAAGAACTTTACTTAGAAAGAATAGTAGAATCGTTTCTGAATTACTGAAAACACTAACATAACATTTTTAAAAATTATCTGACAATCCTCTAATTTACATGATAAAAGCACTCGTGTATTCTTTGCTCTAAAAAACTTGCGAAAATCATTTCTGACACTTGGACTTAGATGGGTATATATTGATGCCTGTTAAATTGTAACATCCGCATCATAGCCAAGGCGACCTGACCTCCGATATAAGAAATTTGTTTTTTGAAAATAAATGTTAACAGTGTGTCCAAGATAAGGACGAACAGCATTGGGATCTCGGAAACCGTGAGACACACAGAGTCGGTTAAATTTGGACAAAGTTGCCCACTCGAGGGGTCAACATTTTGCTGTTAAGAAACTCGCTGAGTTGATCTTCCGGAGAAAAAACCAAAATTGTGCCATTTCGTTTTTATTATATTCTGAAGTTATTCAAAAGTTACCAAAAAACTGAATGCACTTTATCATTGCCACTCTTTCTGATCTACAAGATGGCATTCACGAATTTTCACTACAACGTTTCGTTTCGAAAAAAAACATCATCAACTTTATTTTTTCTTATGGCATTCAAAAAAAGTACACTCCGTAGAAGAAATCATTTTTCATTACGAATTCAACGATGTACTACACATGATTATTCGTGATTTTATTGAGAAAAATAACGTTTTAGTAAATTTCTAATCTTTTTTGGTCTAGTGTGCGCTGAATGAAACCATGGCAGCGAAAAATGAAATCTATATTTAGTTCTGACAGAATCGATTCGATTGACATAGTAGTATCAGTTTAGCAACGTCTTCCAGTGTAGGTCATATTTTACAATGGAACACGTAAATTTCAAATATTTTTGATGTAGGGTGCGTTGAAATAATTGCTGGTAAACAGAAAATGTTGCTGCTCTTGAATGTTTATGGCTATAGTTTCCCCAAAAAGCATATATATAACTTTTATTTTCAAACAACGATGCGAAGGTCTCAACTGAACAGGCTCTTTGTACTAATTTTTTGAAATAAAAGTTGCTTCTAATTTAATATTTTGTTTAGAATTTCTTACCTAAGAAATAATTACCGAGAAACGGCAATTATGTATGACTTATCTAACAATGATATTAATTATACAAAAAGAAACTATGCGAGAAAAGTTGTAATTTACTTTTTCTACAACTTTTATTTGTTTTGTATTGTACTCAGAAAGAATGAATTTTTCTATTTAGGATGACAATAATTACCCTATGACGTAACCAATATTCACAAACCCACGTTAAGGTCGTTATGGATTTTTCTAGCGCGCAGGAATTAATTGTCACTTTTGTACAGTTAAAGAATAAAATTAATAAAAAGACTGCAGAGTGGGTTGTATTGAATGAATGATCGCAACAATTGAATTAAATAGGAACCAAGATGTTACGCGCCTCTTGTGTTTAAGTTACTCGTGTGTAAGAAGCATTAAATTTAGTTTTCTCTCACTTTCATTGATGTAATAATGATGTGGAAAGTTTACATATCTCAGTGTCTTGATTATCCTATTCTATTTATATACAGATTTTATTCCGTACTGTATGAATGTGTATCCTGGTTGATATGATTGACCATCTTCCTTATTTTCAAAACTAATATCTTATTAACTTACTCGCACGTTCCAGGTCATGGAATACATAATAGCAAATCCTATGCCTACAATATTTTTTGTCGAATATCGTTCACTAAGCTGTGAAAAAATTTGAGTTGTAGCGATCTTAGGCTTAAGCATAATATACAAAATACCAATATTGATATAGTGACGTTTTCTTTTTGTAAAATGATGACACATCGGAACTTGAATGTCACTTGTAAAGCTAAAATATGATATCCTATTTATAGTAACTTCTTATCGACTTAGCCATACCTTTTCGCACTTTTTAAAAAATGAAATCCTGTAACAGTAAAAGGATTTGACTTATAATCACAATTACCACAGTGCATCAATAAGACCTTAATTTATTGGCTAATAGACTCAAAATAAAAGTTTGATAAAACAAGATAAATTTTACAATTATTCTGTTTAGTTTCACTATACAAATTGTCAGGCAACCAATGAAAGTTCGTTTGTTACTAATGGAGGTCGTTTCTACGTCAAGTGATCAAGACTGCAATAAATTATGATAAAATTTTGGGTACAGGTTCAGCAAAAATGTTAGCTTTTACAAAGCAATTGTCGTAGAACTATTGCCTTATATGTATATGTCCGAATATTTTTTTTCTCATTTTACTTATTTAATGTCGACATTTCTGATGCTCTGATGACGTCATTTGAGTGCTTTATTGGATGTTTTTTTTTCACGGAACACTTTTTACTGCTTTTTTGTTTTTGAGGGTTGGTACTAATTTATATTAAATTAAAGTGACAGATAAACATTACATATTAATAGTATAGGATTAATGATAAACTTTAATTATCTAATTAATTTGTTTATAAATCATGAAGACTTATTATTAAAAAAATACCCAAATATTTGAATAGTAGGGACACGAGACACGAGGAATTTCTTCCCTATACAAAGAGAGGTTAGATGACAAGATATTGAAAAATGTCCTAAGAGAAAAGTTGTTCAGAATTAGATTATACGTCTATGTGCAAAATGTTCAAAAGAAAATAACGATTTTGAAAAATATCAGTTTTCCGGCAGTTTTTCCGGAAATTTGTTGTATGTTTTTGTATGAGCTTATTATCCAGGCAATATTGTAAAAAAATTGTTTAAATTGGGTTTAGAATGGAAGAATTGATCATTTTAGGACTATTTTAAAATAATTCTATAATTTTAACTTTTTGTTTTCTGTAGGCCATTGTAACAAAGTCCGTCCTAAAAATCAATGTTTTTGTTCTTTACCGTCCATTGGTAGACTAATAAATAAAATTACCGGATTGTGAAGTTTATTTGTTGGTTTTATTGTGCTTTATGCAAATCAAACGCAAAAATTTTGTTCTCTCAATATTTCCGGAAAAAAATGCCGGAAAACTGATATTTTTGAAAAATCGTTATTTTTTTTAAATTTACACATAGACGTATAATCGAATTCCGAACAACTTTTCTCTAAGCCATTTTTCAATGTCTTGTCATCTAATCTCACTTTTTACATATTTAAGGGATTTAAGCCATGACAGTGGTGACATGACATTTGTCAAAGTGCTTTTTTTTGTCATTCGATATGCTAAATTCATCTGCCAAAAGAAATTTTCGAATATCTCAATTACAAAAATTTTTCCCATTTGATGCAAACTCTTTACCGGTCACCGTAGAACTGCTTTCGCCGAAACTTCTATTGTTCACCATTACCTTTTTTCTAGATAAGGAGGAGTATGTAGGTGACAGAAGTTCCAATATTTTGCTCGTGATATTTGCACATGGGCCCTATTAGGATTTGATGCTCATTTTCAGGATTCGTAGTGATTGTTTGCCCCTTTTTGTGTTAAAGTTCAGGAAAGGTTTTGATTTCCTGCAGTCAGTCATCCATCTTCTTCACAGTACTACTTATTTTGTTTGATATCGCTTTTTTTCTGCCCCTTTATGAAAATTCCACGGTGATTTGTACCCATTCAAAGAAGTTTTAATCTCAAGTTTTGCAAGTTCATTGTCCTTCTGTCTTTTACGTCTTAGTTGTATTGGCCTAAGTAATAAAGTTTTCATTTCTACTTTTGACATTTTAATTTTTGCACTCTCTGAAGTATTATTCATAGTGCAATTAAATATAGAAAGAAACCATTACACATTTGATCTTTTCTCGAAGTTTCAACAGGAGTTGAAGTTTCTAATGATGTATTTTAAGTATATTTTCTCTGTGAATGGAATTTGAATGGTTTTCATTCTTTTTTTCTGTAATATTGGGTCTTGTCCAAGGCATTCTGTGTAAGTTTTCTCAAGTCAACTGATGTTTGCTTTTTATAACAATGATTTCGTTTTATTGGTTAACTAGTTCTTGGCGTTTATGAAAACCAATAGTTCGTTAGACATGCAAGATAGGTGACAAAATTTTTGCTCCCAAGCCTCCTTTCTCCTGAACTGCTAGATAATCTGCTTCCCAGCATGTTGGTTTTCTAGTATGATGTTTGAAATGGAACCTCTCTAGTCTAGAGTGCTTTTTCTCAAATGACATAGAATAGTACATCTTCGACCTTTTTTAATTTTTCCTGCTGTTGTATCAGTGTATATTTAATTTTAAGAACTACGTCTTTCGGTATGATGACGACTCCTAAATCTCTTCATCTATAAATGTGTACGACCTTGAGCATTGCTCTGAAGAATCTGGCCTAAAATTTCTTTATACCTTTAATCAAGAGGACCGAGGTCGAAACCAAGTTTTGATATTTTGTAAACCTTAATAATTATTTTTGTGGTTAATGAATACTTTAAGAACTATAGTCACTTTTGGTGGTATTGAATCACAAGACAAAGTGGACAGGTACTTGGCATCAATAACTCAATGAGACATAAGATAGATTTTTTTATATAAGGTTGTTATTTACATTAAGTAACAAAAACGTTATTTTGTCATGATTAGGTTATTTGTAACAATTGTTGAAAAGTAGTCTAGCACTTTATTTTAGTAAATTAACACTCGTAATTATAAAGCACGAAAACTAATGAAAATTTACTCAAATGCATTAAGAATGATATTTAAATTACATAATTTCCATACGTGACTAATACAATTACTTACACATATCTACACATTCTAAATATAGATTTCCCATAAACATTTTCACTTTGATTCGTAAATATTATACAAGGTAAAACGTGAATTGAAGAGGATGATTTATTCTTGACAATATGTTGTTTGAAAAATTTGTGCATACCTGCGTAAACAGTGGAATACGAGTATCTTTTTTAATGACGTAAGTACTTGAAAATCCTCCACTTACAAAATAAACCATCTGGAAAGCACACTAAACACGAATTCAACATAATATCGAATTTTAACTGACTATCTCACTTCAAACAATATAAAATAATTTCCCTTTTTATAAATTACTACAACCTAATTTTAAAGTACGAAAAGGTAAACATAAAATCGTAAACGCCGTAATCGGTAAGTTAAATTACGTCAAATTTACAAAACGAGAAATATATTGGTGTGTAGCGAAAACGGTAAATTTTGCGCCGCGGTTAATTTTACGAGTTAACGTTTTTTTACGATAGATTAAATTTTAAAATCCTACCTCTAAGCGTTGGTCCTTACAAATTAGAAAAATAATTCAAATTTTTTCCAGTAATAATTTCCGAATTTATTTTCTACGTCTGCAACAGAAAGATATTGTCAGAAATTCTCTTATTTGTGATATTTGCGAAACAGATAAATATGACATTTTTCATCCTTGAAATTCAGCAGTTGTTAGTGTATTGTAATATTTCGACGTTTTGTATTTTTTTGCAGCGTTTTGGTCTAATTTTTAGGGTTTAACGATTTTTTTCTCGAGCTTATGTACCAGCATTTTTTAAAAGGGTTTTATGGTTATAAATCATTATCCATCAAGTTTTATTTTTTTATTATTTTTATTATTTTGTTTGAAATTCATATGTATGAAATTGGATGCATATTAATGGATATATTTTGCAAACTGCTACAGCTACTCCTATTGTTAGAACACTTGTTCTTTAACAAACGAAATTGTAAACGTAATTGTATATTTTAAATTAAATAATTTTTTCTGCCCTAAAATGAGGTAGGTTAGGGTTGGTTCCAAATTAATTTGGTCAAGATCTGAATGATCACAAAATCATTAAACTCTTAAGCGGCTCATACACAGTGAAATGTGCGGCGATGCCACGTCTCATAAGTTAGCGAAATATGTGGGCGGAATTGATTACGATTAATTGCTCAATAGTTGCTAAAAAGTTGCCAAAGAAAAAATTAGTTGCTCTATCGGTTTTAATTATGTTTAAAGTTACTCTAAAAAAGAAGATTAAGTTAATGGAACAATTGTTTACAACAAAATAAAAAAAATGTAACAAAGTTAAAATTAGTTGCTAATTAGTTACTCACTAAATAAATACGTCTTATAATTTTTGTTTATTAAATAAAGTGAAAAATGGCAAAACATTTATCAGCGTGAAAACCTACTAGAGTGAACTACCCTTAAATGCTAGTTGCTGCTTTGAATTTGATTTTAGTGGATGGTCTGAATTAGTTGCTAACAAATATCTCAAGTCTGTCCAGAAACGAAGCGAAGTAATAAATCAACATGTTTAACAGATTCCTATGGCGTATCGATGTATCGATACTTTTTCGAAAAGAGGTTTAAAAATGTAGAAGATGTGTAACCTTTCATCATTAATTAATTATTTTGACACATTTCATCTAATTAAATGTTCAAATTGACCTCCACCTACTTCCATGCAATGGTATAAACTACTGACTGTAATAAACTGAAATTTGACACATGGGTTTGTCTAAACATTTCGGTTTATTCTAAAAAATTAAATTTTTTTTTTAAGTTTACCACCCTGTAACTTTTTAACGAAGCTTTCCTGATAAAAACTTTATCTGAAAAACCCAATTTAAAATTTTTATCAAATAATACGTGGGTTTATTTTTGGCCACCACTAGTGAATCACCTTGTTTATCAGAAATTGCTAATATCATTATCGATCACATTTTTAGGAATTTTAACTAATTAATTACTAATAATTGAACTAGAAAGTATGTACTGTATTTGGAATGACACTTTAATAGATTTTAAGTGTTCTTAATGATATAATTAGGGGAGAAATATGGTATGTAATTATAACGATAGCCTAACTAATGATTATTGTCATATCATATCGGTATATCATAAGGTGTACTTACGCTGCAGTATTGAGTTTCATTGGAATGGCATCGAGTCCTGAATTTATTCCAAGGAAACGCGTGAAGAGGTCTGCGCTTTCTGCCAACGAAAAACTATTATGCTCAATGTGTACAATTATTTGAAATGCCATAATCCGTTGAAAACAGTTCAAGAGACAGTTGATATGTGTTCACATATGACTGGCATTGGAAAAACAACAATATTCAGACTTTGCGTGAAGACAAAGTTTCTGTGCGTGAAGACAAAGTTTCATGCGTGAGCCTAGTTTATCTCATGGTAGAAAAAAACTGAAATACCTGAATATGTGAAAAGTACAATTAGAAGAATAGTGCATTGGTTTTATTTTAAAAAGAAATACCCACATTAAATAAAATTGTGTCAGTTGTGAAAGAGGAAGAGGGTATACCCAATTTAAGTAGAACAATGTTGTGGCAAGTTTTGCACAAATTGAATTTTTCATGGGAAAAATGAATAGGAAATCAGCTCTCATTGATAAGGAAGAAATTGTATGTTGGAGAAGAAATTACCTACGAAATATCTCTAAATTAGGTTCTGAAGGCAAGAAAATTTATTATTTAGACGAAATGTGGGTAAATGAAGGTTATACTGTGGGAAAAATGTGGCAAGACAAAAATGTAACCAGTGGACGACAGGCTTTTTAGAAGGATTATCTACAGGTTTAAGACTTCCTTCAGGAAAAGGGCGACGCTTAATTACTACGCATATAGGAAGTGACGAAGGCTTTGTAGAGGGAGGTTTACTGCTATTTAAATCGAAAAATACCGGTGATTACCACGAGGATATGAATGGGGATGTTTTTGAGGAATATTTTGAACAAATTTAATACCAAAGGATTCCGTAATTGTTATGGACAATGCCAGCTACCATTCCAGAGAAATCGGAACGTTTACCTACAACTTCCTGGAAAAAACACGTTTAATGGAATGGCTTTCCTCAAAAAATATTGCTTTCGAAAATGATATAGTGAAAAGGGAACTACTAAGTCTAGTACAAGGTGTTAAGACAAAGTTTAAAAAGATATGCAGTTGACAAAATGGCAGCAAAACAAGATATTTTTGTTCTACGCTTACCGCCATACCATTGTGAATTAAACCCTATAGAATTAATATGGGCGCAGGTGAAGGGTGCAGTAGCGAGAAATAATACCACGTTTAAATTAAGTGACGTTCGACAACTTTTAATGACTTCTTTAAGTGATGTGACTGCGGAAAAATGGAAAAAGTGTATAGAACACGTAATGAAAGAGGAAAAAAATGTGGGAACTTGACAATTTGATAGAAGTTACTATAGAGCCTATTGTAATTTCAATAGGGTCAAATGATACTTCTTCCGAAGAAACAGATGAATTTTCAGAATAACTGTATTTTAAAATTATATATTTATTATTTTTCCTATAAATTTAGTTTGTTCTTGCTATATTTTATTATATACATTAAATTTTCAAACTCTATAAAATGGTTTCTAACAAACGATGTGTTTTATAATTACAATGATATGTTTAAAATTACTTTCAATAAAACACAATAAAACGCAATCGTAATTTTTTGTCAGCAAAATCCATGTACACGCCTATGATCTTTAGTTTAGACCTCAAGAACAGGTATGTCCCATTGTTAACGGATTAGGAGCTATTCATAAATAACTTACGTTGTTACACTATAGTATGGAAGCGGTATATCCTAAAACTAGTTTTACAATCTTTTGTATGTTTCATACAAAATCGTGTACCGCTTATATGGAAAATAAATGAACTATTTTAATTTATTACTTCGCTTCGTTTCTGGACAGACTTTAAATTCTAAATGAGTTGCTTGCAGCAGAAATAACTAATAATAGTGAAAAACTTGTCAGCGTGCAAACCTTAAAGAGTGAACTACTCTTTAAATGCTAGTTGCTGCTTTGAATTTTATTTTGGTGAATGGTCTGAATTAGTTGCTAACAAATATCTAAGTTCTGGATAAGTTGCTCGCAGAAATATTTAATAATATACAAAAACTTGTCAGCGTGCAAACCATCAAGAGTGACTTGTCTACACACATAGCAGCATGAAGCGAATTATGTAGGATTTCTAATCATGAAACTAGAAATATTCTGCTTAGTCTGTATCCCAAATGCAGGGGTTTAATTGGTAAATATTTATAAAATCCTCCCAAAATTCTTTATCGATTTCCATTTCGACTAACCATGCACAGTGAAAGCAGTTTTTAAATCCGCAATACTCAAATCGCATCGATTCTAATCCATAATTCGGCATCTAGGCTCACCAACCAGGATGGGACTCCTGATGCCGTGTCGCTGGTAGATGTAGCTGATGTAAAATCACGACCCCGTACCATACACATGAATCTTGAAACCTAGGAGTCGGTTCGTGCATCGCCGCATGTTCCACTTTCATAAACATGTGATTTTTTTATACGTTATTCAACACAAACCGAAGGTTATTTAGTATTTTTTGTATGCAAATCTCCTTCTGTAAAAGTTGTAGAAAATGTATTTACAAAAATGTTCTTTATACTTTTTTTATATTTGAAAGTAAAATAGATCAAATGATAGATGTAAGATTGAGTATTTCTTGAAAATACAAAAATCATTTTGAACAAAACTACACTACACACAATATATGTAAGGACAAGTGTTTAAAAATACTTTGCATACGTAATCAGATTACGTAAATCAGATTATTTAAAATGTATGTAAAACTTTTATTTAAAAATATAATTAAAATGGATAATTTTTAATAAGAAATAATCTGTCTGATCGGACCAGTCCTGAGGTAGACAAATTTTTATTTGGTTTATTACATTTTAAACCGTCACATAAACTTCCATTTGTCGTATACAGCTGAAGATCCATTGTTTCTAAATCATTAATGGGATAATGAACTCAATAGAATCAATAATACTTTTCCATTGTACAATATTCTACATTTAATTTATACGCCGGATTATTACATTAGGAATAATGTTTTTAACGAAGACTACTTTATGCGTTTCCGCTATGCATGTTGAATTTGAAGCGTGAATAATGTATGCTAACCGTACAAAAATAATTACGTCCCAAAACTGTATTTAAACTACGCTTAGCAAACGTAATATGAAAAACGGATTTTTTTCGGAAGTCTTGACTCCATTCTGTTGAAACTCAAAAGAAGTCATTCAGTTGTTTGTATCAGTTTCTATATCTATATATGAAATAGTAATTTCGGCGAGGTATAATTTGGCAAAATTTACCGAAGGTAACCTTTGATACATGTAGTCTTATAGGTACTTAAAAGTATCTCTATCTGGATTTAATTGCAAATTAACTACCGGAGCGTAAGATATATCGTACTAATTACTTATCGTACCTACGAAATTAATGAAAATGAGAGACTAGACTCGCGGAGTTAAGATAAATATACTTATAAACAGACGGGAATGAGATATGTTTTGAAATTCTAAAAATCGAGTAATTTCGCAGGATCTTAATTGTTTTCTAGGAAAATAATGAAAACAACTGCCACGCTTTGAATGCATTTTAGTACAGCTGCTAGAAATAGCGGTAATGTAAAATAAAATCTAAAGCTGTTGTATCCACACTACATTTACGCCACCAACCCTCTCTGTATTCCACCGGCTCATAAATTCTTCGTTCTGTTGGGGTACTGCAAACCCCCTTATGGTCATTTTACCCCTGTTTCAGTGAATATTTACGTTGTCGTTGTTATAGAAAAACTTATTGAATCTTTATGAATATTTATCTGTCTGTGCAAAAAACGAGAGCTGTAGTCATTTTCAGGATTTTGAAAAGAGCAGATGATTATTTAAGCTATGTCTTATTGATTAAAGAGTTGTAATTGAAATTGTTACATCGAATATCTGGCGAAATAATTCAAGAAAGGGTAATTGGAATAGTAATGGTTTTTCTAACAAAAGAATGTTTCCTAAATTAAACTGAGCGAAGTTTAAGATTGCATTTTTAGCTCCAGACGTTGCAATCACTGTTAATGTTACAAGGAGACAGTCCTCATATCCTGATGGATTAGCACTATGTATTACTGTTTATTTATATATGAGATCGTTCATTTTGTGAAAATTATTGCAAATGTACAGTAATTGAACGATGTCGCACCATTTATGGAAATATACGTAGATATTGACCAATAACGGTTTATCTAACTACAAGTCACAATATTTGTAAAAAAAACTAACGGTCAAAAACACAATTGTGTAAAAGTTTGCTATTTTCATTTTTCATTTAGTTGTTAAACTCCAACTCCATGAAATAGCAAACAATGGGCTGCTGCGCTCGTTATTTTCGAGAATCCTCTAGTGCGAGTTTTTTTTGCTAGCGATGAACAAGTACGCTAAATAAATATAAATTCGGATCCCTAGCGGTAATGTAGAAAAAAAACTATCGGTTATTGTATTATTACAGTTAGATGTTCAAATGGTTTGCTTTTAACTTAATTGAACTTCTCTGCTTGGAAGTCTAAACCGGATGTTTAAATTAAACGAATTTGAGATTTTCTCTAACATCGAAATCATTGAAATGTTGTAGAAAGTTTCTCAATGTTTCGAACCTTTGTACAGTATTTAACAATTCGCTAATTGTGTTTTTTTTTCGTTGTTGTTTATTTCGGAGGGCGAATTAAAAACTCGCTCCATTAAATTTGCTATTTTAACTACAATGGAAAAGACAAAATTTTGCATACACTGCAGATGAAAATTTGAAACGCGAATTTATAGAATACGATTTCTCGATGTGCCATTCAGAATAAAATTCCATCTCTTAAAAGGCCTTTTGACTTTTGTTGCGATTTTTATCGCTTGTCTTTTTATTTCCAAATTTACAACTTTTCTCTTTTAAAACACCAAGCACTTTCTGCGTAGATTCAAATTATAAATTTACTTAATAAGTATAAATATGTGGGGGACAACGTAACTTGTTAATTGCTATTGTAAGGCAGAAAAATTGTGGATCATTATAAGGGTTACTTGGGTGGCGCCTTCATAAATTCTAATTATCGCTCTTTCTCCCGTGAAGTTTCCGTGCTACCAAAACCTGCATAAATGATCTTAACTTTTCTTATATTGTAAGAGCACTTTCAATTCGGGAACCATTTGGAAAAGAAAAAGTTTTCTCGCAAAAATATTGGGAATTTAAAGTAAGATGTGGGTGGCGAGTATTGATTTCACAAACAAGGATAATAATGCAAAGCTGCATGTAGAGAACTTTCGGTCGATCGAGCTGGGAAATTAACTTCAATTAATTGAATCTTCGGATGTTACATTAGTTTGAGCAAGTATGTGCTCTTTGAAAATACAGAAAAACCTAAATCCGGAAAATAATTTTCCGAATATCAATTTGATTTCATCTTATTTCGTGGAAGCTTCCATCGAAAATTTATCGCGAAGTTTCAGTAATTTCAGAGTTTTCTTCACTTTGTCGTTCTGTTAGATCCCGTAATTAAATTGATTAAAAGTTATTCCGGAAGTTCCGTTCCTCATAAAAGATTAAAGAATTTAGTTGCCTCGAACATGTATAAATTTTTTATAAACGTTTCGTTGAGATTTATGACGTCATATGATGAGAATTTACTCAATAGGTTAATTTGTCGTTTTATTGTCGAGAATTGAATTTGATAAAATTACTACTTTGTAACGTCTTAAAATAGGTCGACTGTTGAAATTAAATAAAATGCCACATTGTATTCGGTTAGAAATCTTATTATATACATTTTGTACGAGAATGGAGACTTTTAAAGCGATCTCATAAACATTTCGTACACTAACAATTTTTATTTTCTAACGTGACAAATTGCTGCTTTACAGGTTTTAAATCGGGAAAATGGATCCTTCATTAATCTTTAAATTAAGGCGGGATGCAATTTCCTCAATATAAGAATTAAAAGATTAGGTAATTTTTATTAGAATTTTGGGATATACAGACAGGTTTTACTTCGATCAATGCTTAATTATCTCCAAAAATCATTAAACGCGACAACAAAATCTTATTGTGCGTTTTACCTCCACTGTTTCTTCTCGATAACATTAATTGTGTTTGTATGGAAATTAGATCTAATCTCAGATGAAAACGGGGCTACATAAACACGTACACCGTTATTGACAAAATCGAATGCACGAGGTGCGGATGAAAACAAAAATGAAAATCATTGCGAATTTAGAAGGAAATACCGTTTTCGAATAAACCGGGGGAGCTTTCAGGATTCAAACCGCGAGCTTTTTGAAAATGAGATCAACGATTCTTTTTACTTTTTATTCTAACTTACAACTTTTTTAATTAAATGTACCCACTCTAAAATTAAATTTATAACCAACTCCAGAAATTACAATTTGAGTTCCAACGTACGCAATTTTTCGTTTTTGTTTGTTCGGACGCTAGTATAAATTCAACATCCGTAAATTATCGTAAATATTAGGAAACGTATTAGGTAGTATGCAGTTCAAATAATTGCGTGAAGGAGATGCGGATATTTTAATAAATCCTACCTAAGATGGCCGAGATTCTGCAACGAAAAGGGTCGGTTTTTGTTTGTGCACTCTTATTATAACGTCATCGATTTTGTAAGGTAGGGTGACTAAAACTAATATGAACAGTTTCCTACTCAATTATAGGGATAAAGTTGTTAGACCAGTAAATCTTACAGTACTGAGCAAAAAAAAATGTAAGCGAGATTTTCTATTCCGTAGAGCACGATATTCAAATTAATTATTATTGACGCGAGCAACGTACTCGATAATTGCACTATTGATTACGACTACCAATTTCCTTTCTAGATTACTGATGAAAATCTATAATACAAACCCATCAATGAAATCTCTTCCGCTCAGTTGTTGATGATACCATCAATCTCAGGATACTCAAATGGTGGTGTCTACTTGTTGCCATGTATAAGGCACATTATTAACTCCAGTTCATGAGACGGGAAATTTCATTCCCTATGGAAAATGGCAATTGCACGTCCCCATTTTAAGGAAAGTAATATATCAAACATTAAATATTAAGGGTTCGATTTGTCTGAATGTAACACTGCCAGGTGCACGTTCCTTTATACTCTTTTTTAAACGTTTCAGAACATTTAACGTTTATTCTTTTCTCTTCTACTTTGCTTTTTATTTATTTTATTTTCGCCTTGACACGTTGCAACATTATTATCACGTATTACATAAATTTATTAGATGGCGTTACTATAATAACCTCACAGTCTCTTCGACTTGCATCAATTTTTTCCTCTTCCGGAAATGTTTGTTCTTTTATATGAAACTATATTCGTTGACCGTCTTGACGTTTTGACAGTCACGTTGATGGCTTTATCACATTTTTCAACTAAATGAGTATAAGATGGTATAAGTAGTGAAACGTTGGTTTGTCAATGACATATTGGAATGAAAATGTTACTTATAAATGGTTTTTTTACTTGCGATATGAAGCCACTTCTTAATACGCTGACGTTATTTTACAAACGAAGTAAAAATATACGAGTGTTTTTCTAAACGTTTGCAGATGTCGCTCACTCTTGTTCACGAATCACTATATTGCTAGGCGACTATGTAGTATTTGAATATAATAATATTGTTTATTTTTCAATGAGTTTATTTCAATTACAGGGAAATGTACAAATATAGCATTAAAGTGAATCTTGTCAAAATAAAAGCAAAACGTGTTTCATGAAGAGAAATGTTAATATTTGCTGATTAGGATCGCACCATACATAATTATATTGAGAGTTATCCATATTGATGTCAACAGAGTCATCTATTTCGTTGCACGCACTGCACATCACTGAAATTGGTGAATTTTTAGCGAGTGATCAATCTAGGAACAAAAAAATTTGATTCTGATTGTTTTGGGAGTTCCACTCTATCCTGGAGGAAATTAAAAAGGAAGTTGATGGCGAATTGTGTATCAATCCTTGACACTCATAGATCGGCTAAGAAAGGCATGGTAATTTCTATAAATAAACCCAAAAGTCTTTTATGCTGTGCAGGTCATTAAGAATATGTTGGATAAAATTCATTTGTGTTTGAAAGTGAGGTCCTTAATGGATTAGTACGTTGTTCAACGACACAACATCAGCATTCGCTGCAGATGAAAACTTGAAACGTGAATTTATAGAATACGATTTCGCGATCGGTCATTCAGAATAAAATTCCATCTCTTAAAAGGTCTTTTGATTTTTGTTGCAATATTTATCGCCTCTCTTTTTATTTCCAAATTTGATTCATTCTCTTATGGAGAAGATTAAAAAGAAACTTAATGACGTCGGAAATTCTGCAAGTTTGAAACGAAGCAACGTGAATCAATTCTTTACACTCCTATATCCGCTAAGAGAGCCATGGTAATTTCTATAAATTAACCCAAAAGTCTTATATGGTTTAATGGTAACATTGAGAATATGTACATCAGCGTGTAGTCTTAAGTGACTATATAGTCTGCTTCATGGAAATCCTATTTATATTCAAATGCAACTTCCTTATATTCAAAAAGGTTTGTTTGAAGCAAACCATTTACATTTAAGGAATTCTTGAAGAATTGATAGAGAGTAAATCGCAAGATAGAATTTAAATTAGTCAGCAAATAGTTACCTTAGCTTTCATAGAGGAAGAAAGATTGTTTATAAAAAACAAAACAGTACACTGAAAATTGATCCCTAAACAGGAAGCTTCTAAAATTTTGAATGAATACGTGTAGCTTATTAACTAACATAATTGAATCTATATTGTCGTCTTTAGATTGTTTAAACACAGCCAAATTAGAAATGAGTAGGTCGAGTATCTTCCATAAACCCATGTTGGACTATAGGTGTACGTTATTATACATATACCTATTGTAAAGCACAGCTTCAAATATCCCATTACACAGGAATGACACAGACCTTTTCCATGTAGATGGTAATTTACAGTTTTTAATGAATTTGTTAAAAGGATTTGGAGAGGTTTAACTTAAATACAAGCACAGTCTCTGAGGATACAATTGTATATTCCATCCGGAATGTAATGTAATTTTTTATTTTTTTATTTTAATTTTATTTTCCAACAGGTTACCCCAATTACTGGAAAATTACAAAAGAATATATAATTTCAGCAGAATAAATACAAACAAAAATATAAAGAAATTGATTCTTCTTCAAGGTTTTGACCGTTATCGATCGTTGGCGATCATGTTGGCTACCATATTTGCTAGTTTTTATTTTGTCAACCGCTGCTCTAACAAGTTGCACTGTGGATTGCCTGTACCACTGTCTCAGATTTTTAACCATGAGGTCCTTCGTCTACCAGGACCTTTTTTTGCTTTCTATTTCCCTTGTATTATGAGGTGTAGTATATCATACTTTTCCTGATGTCTCATAATATGAGCAAAATATTCCAGTTTCCTTTTTTTCACAGTTTTAACGACCTCCATTTCTTTATTGATTCTTCTTAATACTTCATCGTTTGTGATCCTGTCTGTCCAAGAGATTCTAAGCAGTCTTCGGTAGATCCACATCTCAAGGGTTTTTAGCCGTTTAATTAATTCTTCTGTTAATGTCCACCTTTCTGCTTCGTAATACAGTACTGTAAAAACATATGTTCTCACCATTCGGATTCGGAGACTCAGGTTTATATCGTGACTACAAAGGGTTTTCTTCATACGTAAGAATACAGCTCGGGCACATTCGATGCGTCTTTTTACCTCTATGGAGGGGTCCCATTCTTCATTGATGCTGCATCCCAGATATATTGCTGACACCACGGGAAGCATTCAAACAACCTTGTTTACAAAGCTTCAACCTAATTATCACATATAAAACGAAGCGGGCACAATAAGCAAATCAGTTCAATTGAAGACAGAGTTCAGTCACGAGTTACAAACCCAGTGCAGTTCGACCAAATACCAAATCGACAGTCGTTGACCAACGACATCGCAAGACAGCGTCCAATCGATCAGCAATTCGGACGACATTTAATACGAACGCCAGAATTTCTGGAAAAGCTGCATCTCGACGCTACGAGTGAATCGACGCCTACGCAACGTCCATTCATTCATATAAATATTCCATCGCACCTACTGCAGTGGAATGTAAATAAACGCAATTAAACATCTAAACCGACTCCGCCAGTTCTATAATTTGTTATATCTGAAACATAGGAATAATGCACGATTATTTCCAGATGGAAGGAAATTTAGAAATTTTTAACGATTTTGTTAAAAATAATATGTAGAGGTTTCACAAAATTTATGCACAATCTTTGAAAATAAAGCTAGGTATTCTATCCGGAATAGCAGCAAATTTATTTTTCTAATTTTGACATGTAAAGGGACATTTTTCCTAATCAAAGTAAGTGTTGAAACCATCTACTTTTCGTAACTACTTTTCGTAACTAGAACTTCAGTTGGTATTTCTTTGAACCATGTTTACTGTTTGAGGTTATATGGATAATCCGTTTAGCTTTTTTAAATTTATATATACAATATATACAATGGGAATGTGTGATATTGATTTAATCAATTTCATTAGTGTACTGCATATACATAGTATACGTTCAATTTAACGTTTACTCTGTTTTGTCAAAATTAGAAAAAAAAAATCTTGGTATATAACACGTAACGAAACATGATTTTTTGTAACGAATGTGATCATTGCGGGACGAGCGAAGCGTTCCTCACTGATTACATAAATAGCTATTTTAGAAGGCTTTAGAACTTTAAGTATTTCATGCTCAGAGATAGGCATAACACTATTCGAAAAGAAGAGTTAAGGGTTTCATTGTTCCTCAGTAGAGTATATTATTATTTCCGTAGTATACCAAGATGAATAATTATAACGAGTAGATTTGGGTTTAAGATTAGCTACTGATACCTTCAAAACTTACAGAGAAAACCAGTTAATATAATAACAGATAGTTAGCGTCTTTTAATTAAAAGTATTATTAACTAATGGTGTTCGAGAAGTTCTTAAATTTAAAGAAAGCATTAAGATCAAGCGAAAGTGTTGATACCGATCTGCTGTAAAAAGAGGATCTGCACGATCGAGAAACATTTGCAAACACCAGGTCGAGATAACGACCGTCAGCATTTATATTGATCGAAAGAGTTAAAACTTTCGAAACTATCAGTAAATTTGAGAAACTATAATTATTTAAACTCATTGTCATACTTGGGAACATTAAAGTCTCTGATTTCAAATATGTGGCTGTTGATTTCCAGATCCCAAAACACGCGAAAAATAGTTCAAATTTGGACAGATGCAAAATTAATGCCAATTATGTTAACAGACGGTACACTTTACATTCAGACTAAGTAGAAATGAATCTTGGCTACTTAAACTTACTTTTAGCCAAAATGGAGTTGTAAACTTTAGAAACCTTAGATCTAATTCCACGACCATACTGTATGAATGAACATAAATTACATTTTTATACTCCCATAAAGTTTGGCCCCATGAGGAGTTCTTCAATCGAGCAAAATATACTTTCAGATAAGTACCTGGACCAAAATACAAGAGTACCCAAGAATGCAAATTTAGTCTCGAAATTTTCGGAAGATTGAAAAAATGTCTCAAACCGTATTCAGAGACATTATGGAAAATATTAAACAAAAGGGTCTTGTTGAACTTGATCCACACACGAAAGTTTTTGGAGCAAGTGTAGCTGAAAATTTCAAGTTAAGGCTGTTCTCTCAGGGAGCTATAAAGTTTATGTAAATGTATCACGCTTATTTTTAGAAATGTTTTCCTGATTTTGCACAAACATATAGCTAACATTATTATTTATGTCGTGCAGGAGCTATTTTTTTATTTTCGTCTTCGTTGTATTTAATTTAATTAAAACGTAAAAATAATAGAAAAATGGATTTCCCTTATAAGCCCAAATTTCGACTCCTGCGCGACATAGATAATAATTTTCTGACAACCCTACTTTTTTTAAATTTTTACTTAAAAATCAATGAGAAAAATTAACATTAAGTAAACGATAAATATGAAAACTCTTGGAGAATTGTGAAATGAATGTACTCGCGGGCGAATTTTTCTGAGCGCAACAGGCCAGACTTGGAAGTCGATTAATATTAATAGATAAATAATATATTGTTGAATTGTTGATGCCATTTTTTTGTACATGACGTGCATTTTAAACAGTTTTAGAAACAGAAAAACAACAAATAGCTATTTATGTAACAAGAAATTAAAATAGTGAACCGCCTACTAGTAATCTGAAATTGTCCCGAGTGATAAAACAGTCTTAAGGAAGTTACCAGATTTAAAAATTAAAAAATCTCGCTTGTTTCACAATTATTACGACCGGTACCACCTGATCTCACTGGTTCCTTTTTTCAGTACTAACTGAGTTGTGTTTCCCTTTATTAAACACACATCTATAAAAACATGCGTTTTAAAATCTTATTTCGATGAATTTTTTTCAAAATTCTGAATAGGTTTTTAGGCGTAATCGATCGTGGCAAAATAATAAAGTTCTCAAAGAGGTAGTTAAACCACGCGTGGTTAAAGTGACCACCTTCTTCTATCTCCTATGGTACTTCTTAATAATTTTCTAGGAATGTTACTATTCTTCTCTGTTTCTATGTGTCCGAAGTACCGGAATTCGTTACGTTTTAATTCTTGTTTTTTACGGTTCCTGTATATTTCGTAATTTGTTGTTTTTACCAATGTATGACATTTTTCTTTCGACGTAATACCTTTCTAAGGATTTTTTCTTTCCAATCATTATTCTTACCTATATTTTAACTCAACTTTCTGGTTTTGTTGTAATTTTCTTATATATTTAGTTTTGCCACCTTTTAGTCATTATTATTTTTAGGTGTTATTCTTTTTTAGTACTGGCTAGCTTCAACTCAGAAATTTTGTTTTGATTCATTTCTGTATAGTAGTTACACTTTTTACTTTTTTTTAAAATCTTTCCTGCAGATCTTGGTTTTTTCGTGGTAGGATTACACTGTTATGTGAAGACGCCATGCTATAAAATTGGACTACAGGTGGAAGCAAGGAAATTGATTCATAATAACGTAACGTCATTTACCCATTGCACTTTGCTGTAATTATCACAAGATATCGTACAATATAGGTGCCCCAAATGAGCTGATACCGGGTATTTTATTTTTATTCAAAAGTCATCAGTGATATGCAGTTTATGTATATGGTACGAATGTTTGTGTTGAAACTTCTAAGCAACAAGTACAATTACAACGTAATGAAAATTACTTTTTTATACACTGCCATTTTAATTTATTAGTTATTATTCAGTAAATCGAAAGCGTGCTTGGTTTACACAATAACTCACCATTTTAATGAAACAAATAAAGAACAAAGTTTTATATCTTATCTTTTAACTTTTGAACAGTGATAGATCAACTAGCATAAATAGAAATTATATACAAAAACTGAATAAATATCAATTGAGATTATGAAACAATCATTGTGGGTACAAATTAGTGTTTTCATTCAAGACAGTCGTGTTGTTCAAATTTGATTTTGACATAGTAGAGGTGCTAGGTTGAGCTGAAGTTAACAAACCAACTTTAAAATCGGTATTAGAGTGAATCTATTAGGGTTACAAGTTCTAATTTTTTTGATACAAGTTATATAAAAAAATGATTATTAACTAATTATTGAAATTATGCTAATATTATTGTGGGTACAAATTATTGTTTTATTCAAGGTATTTAGTTGTGTAGACCGTCGCCCCTTTAGTAGTACTAATCGATAATTTCTTCTAATGTAGGTAAGAAGGGTGTCCTGTAACTAAGTATCGTTAATTAGAAGAATAGTAGATTGTTAAAAAAAATTTAAAAGAACTAAATACACTTTTTCTGTAACCTTGTTAGTTCGTGACATAGATGGTGATAAATGGTGAGAAGAAATACACATTTTATTGTATATATTCTTGAGGTATACAAATATAAAGATACAGGGTGTCCAGAAATTCTTCTGCTAAACGGAAATTGTAGGTACTAAAGGTTATTTTATGTCAATTTATCTCAAATTACTTTAATCCGAAAATGCTTCCTAAGTGAACTACAGCCCTTTGAAGAAGAAATCGTTATATGGGTTTTCTTTAAATCATTTTAAAATGCCGTTACTTAAAAATTTTAAACTTTGTATAATCAATAAACGATTCAAACCCATCAGTCACTGTAATTAATTTATTTACAACCACCACAAGCGTATCGGTAGCACGAGACCAACGGGTATTTTCATTAAAAATGTTTTATTTTTTACATTTTTATCTGACACCAAATTTGAGAAATTTTTATAGAAAATGTTCTTTCTTTGAAATCGATATCATAAACCTTGTTCGTGAAAAATAAATTTAAACTTTTGTGTTTCTAACATAACATCATGTTGTATTTATAATGTGTAATATCAAGTTGGTTTTGAAAAATTAACAAAATCTACGATACTGATAATAAAAGTCGTAAATTTTAAGTTGTTTACATTGTTTTGGAAATTTTAAAATAATTTTATTTCGTGGCGGTATTTAAATTTAAAGAAAACTCATATAACGATGTCTTCTTCAAACGGCTGCAGCTCACTTAGGAAGCATTTTCGGGTTAAAGTAATTTAAGATAAATTGACATAAAATAACCTTTAGTACCTGCAATTTCCGTTTAGCAGAAGAATTTCTGGACACCCTGTATAATCTTTATACGTTGTGGCTTATAGTCTCTTCAAAACACAACAACAGTGTTAATTTTGTCAAATTCTAATAAGTCAGTGCTGCGGTACCAGTGGTTTGAATACTGTTATTGTACCATATTCTTGAAACACCCTGCATTTTGACGTTATAACTTTTACACGCAATTCTTCCCCAAGTTTCCTGTATGAAAGGTACTTTTGTTGAACTCTACAACACTCTATTTTTCAAGATGTTTAACTTTTATTGCAATGAGACACGTTTTAATGGATGTATAGCTTTTTTAATTTCCTTTTAACCCAAAAACTGTTCATGTATCAAATGAATGGAGGCAATGGTGTATTTTGGATGCAATTCTATAACTTTTGATTTTGTGCACACTTCCTTGTCATCAAAATTTTTTAAAGAAAAGTATGTAATTAAATTAAAGTTCTCTTTTTATTTAAAAAAAAAATGATTTCAGAAATATCTTTAAAAATATATACCTATTAGTATTTGTAAAAAATAGAGTTTATTGTCTTACTTTATGGAATTTGTATTCTTGAAGATATTGTTAAAACAATAATTTTCACTAGATTGTCGTGCCACGATAATTACTTGTCGAATCACAAAGACCCAAAAGTTGTGTATAATTAAATTACAAATCATTTTTATTTGAAAAAAATTTGTAAAAAGAATATTATTGTTAAAAAAAAAAAATCTTTCTACAAATTTTAATAATTTGCGCTATGCTACAGCACCTATCGGAAGAGAAATATTCTCATGATGACATAATCCACATATACTAAAGGTATAATGTAGTACTTGTAATATTATATAAAATAGTTTCTTAGATGCTAAATAGTTACTGCGTTGCGTTACTTTAAGAATGAATGTTGCAGTAAGAAATTTAAACGGTGTAATAATTCAATAGAATTTTAGAAATTCTTAATTTAATCCTTTAGCGGAGTATTTTGAAAAGACATGCTATAGCTTGACAGCTTCGGCCACAGTTATTTTGTGGAGTTTTTGGTTTTTTCTTTTCTACGGTTCATTTTGTTTGACACAATAAAATTTTGTACATTCGGAAGTCTGATTAAAGCTAATCAATTAGTTTTTATATTTTAGATATCAACACTTAACTGTTTATGAAACGCTTCAAGTATGGTCAAATGTCAAAGTGTTAAACTGGACAATATATCTTACTTAGGCGTTGCGTCAAATAACGAAGTGGGCAAAATGACCAAGTTGAGCATTGTGTCTAAGATGGAATAGATACTGCAAAAGATTGCCCGTTGTGTTCATTGAACGTTATGTCAAATGGGCGAAGTGTCTTCATTCCTCTTAATCGCGATAGACTAAAACTCGAAATACTCGTAAAAGAAAATTGAGTTTGAGAAAAAAATAGTTCAAATAGAATTTATGGATAATAAAATTTCCAATAACTTTTCTTTTATAACTTGTTTTGGTATAATTAATATTTTTAGAGATACTGAAAAATAATTAGTGTCACGCAACTGTCCTATCTCGGTAATTACTTATCAGTTCTTAAACAAGTTGTGTATAATAAAATTACACACAACTTGTATTTGAAGAAAAAATGTGTAAAATGAAAATTCTTAGGAAGGAAAACTTTATGTAGTTTCAGGAAAATAGGACCACCGGTTTTCTTGATACGGACAACAGACCTCCATACAGATTTTTTTTTTGTTTATTATACGTTACTGATTAGTCGGAAAAAGTGAAAAAAGAGGGCACCGGCCAAACGTCCTAGACCCTTTATTTCTGGTTTTTATGTGTTATTCTCAAATTTTCGACATTCCCGAGTGTTGTAGTGACTTTTTATTCTCGACGGATCAGGTTGGTACTTCACTGTCACATTTATTATCAATACGAGATACCACCTAAATAGTTGTGAAAACAAAAGGAAGAACTGTTGTTTTAATGTTTATACAAAAAAAAAGTCTTGTTAACGTCTGCCAGTAGTTCAATAATATGCCGCTTTAACGTCGTTTGAAGAAGAAATAAATTTATATTGTACATGTATATTACGCAACACTTATCAAACGCATTTCCTATTTCAAATCGCCTAACTGTGAACAATTTTTAATACCTTCATTATGAAAGCAATTTTAAAAGGTGTAAAATTTCATTATTCTTCCGCTTTTGGGATTTGTTTTTACGGCTAATTAATAATTATGGCGCTACTACTTATTAACACCAACAACATTAACGCAAGTGTGAAATACCTAATTAGGTTTGAATCGATGTGAAAGAGCATACGTCGAATCCGCAATTTTGCGCGTAAAACATTTGTAAAATTAAATTTGCACGCTGTTATCATTAATTTAAAATTTGATGTAGAGTGGAAAGGGTTTTTAATGATTAATGCTTGCTGTGCGTTATTATTTATTTTATTTACTGTTTAGTAACATTCGTTTGATTAACAGAAAAAAATTAAGCCCGGATTAAAAGGGTTGTTGATCATTTAATCCTTACATAAGGTTTTCCCGGTTATGATAGTTTCGGTTTCTTATCGTGAAATCTTTTTTGTTCTCCAATCTGGTGTAGAATTTTACTTTTCCATGCGATTTCTTTCAGATTTCTTTTTGCATTTACGATTCATGAGGTTCACTGGCGTGTAGTTATCCGTTTGACTTATTCTACGTATAAAATAAGCCAGAGAATTTGAAATGGGCATATTACTTTTGTCTATAAAACAAATTTACTTCTCTTTGTGCGTTTGTGTTTGTGCGCCGCGTTCCTCTGCTGAAAGGATTTTTCTTACGTTTAAATATGCAGACAATCGCATGCAAACAATTTTGCGGTTAACGTCGTAATAATTTGGTGTTTTCTTCTACCAACTACATTAACTGATTTTAGAAATAACAAATTTTCAATTCTATGGAGTGGATTAAGCCTGGAAATCTCGGATAGCTGCAGTTAAATCGACCAAATAATATTTATTTAGGTGGTTAGTTCAACAACGCTTTTTAAAAATAAAAACGTTTCTTAGAAAGGAGTTTTCGGCACTCGGAAATGCTTGTAAAAGGAAAAATTTTCAATTGCTCGAAATTGAATTTGATTTTATTAGAATTACAGTTATAGAATTATGGGATACATGGAAGAGTAGAATTAGGGCTGGGTCGACATATCAAAATATCGTTACTGTAAACGTATTGGGAAAAACGATTACCTATCGACGTTTCGTTTCGTCTTTATATAGGTCTGAATACTTTCTGCTCCAATTCCCCGATAACTTTCTTCTTATATTTGTCGTTTATAAAAGAGATGCCCTAAGAACAATTACACAAGCGTAATCAAACGACTTATTTTTCATGTAATGTTCAATAACAACCAGAAAATTAGATATTGGATTACGAAGTTTAATTTATATTCTCACAGGTATTAAATGAGTCTAGACTATGGAACTGTATGGAAATTTAGAGGTCAAAATTTGCTCACATTTTTATCGTTGGCCAAAATCTTTAATCGATATACATCGCATTTACGTTTAACTTTCCAATTCTAAGCAGGGTGTAAATAAATAACTGCGAAAAATGTGAGTGGTGATTCTTTGTCGAAAAATAATGTTGGTCTTTCATATAAAAAAAATGTATATGAGCAACTCCTGCTTAGTTACAGCCCCTTAAAGACAGTTTTAATTTTTTTCTTGAAAACAAAAAAGTTACAAAATTTAAAATCAGCGAACGTTTATAGGGAGAAGAAGTCACCTCTGAAATTTGTTTTTCTATGAACTTTTTTTTATTTTATATTTTATTATTAAAAATTCATTTCAGAGAACTTGATTTTTTTCTACATGTATTTTTTTCGTAGAAACAATGATTTTTGAGAAAAAAATGTTTTTAACAAGTACATTGTATGATTCGAGAAGGTGGAAATTTTAGTCGAACTTAAATTTATCTAGTGGACGGTTATCATGTTGATATTGTTTCTTGACAATTGATTTGTTTTTCACTAATGTTGCTCAAGTTACAGTCAGTTTGAGGTTTTTTTGCGCAAAATTTTGAGGATGGTGTATACAACTGCAGAAATGGCTTACATGCATTTCGTTTATGGTCTTTGTAATGGTAACTCTTCAGAAGCATCTAGTAGGTATGCGGAAATGTATCCTACTGGTCGCCAACGCGAAGTTAGAACACCACAATTACAAGAAGCAGTACTTAATCTAGTCTACGAGCAACCTGGGATCAGCACCAGGAAAATTGCTTCGCAGTTAAACATTAATCATATCACCGCGTTTGCCGCCTTAAAAGTACAGCTGTTATATCCTTACCACATTCAACGAGTCCAGGCACTGTTACCAAGACATTTTCCATATCGTTTCGAATTCTCTACTGTATTCAACAAAATCGTGAATTTTTTGAACAATTCCTATTCACAGACGACGCTAATTTTTCTAGAGAAGTTGTAAATGCTTATCGAAATAACCACATATGGACTGAAGAAAACCCTCGTGCTATAGTTGAAGCTCACAACCAACAACAATTCTCATTAAATGTGTGGCTAGGTTGTATAGGAAATCAATTAATTGATTCATATTTTTGCCACCTAGATTAAATGGAGGCACATACAGCCAATTTCTTAGGGAGGAGTTTCCTGAACTACTGGATAACATTACATTACGTCTCCGAATGATGATGTGGTCCATGCATGACGGCGCTCCCCTAATTTTAGTATTGAAGCACGTCGATATTTAAATTTAACACATCTAAATGGCTGGATTGGACGTGGAGGACATCGATTTTGGCTAGCCCGATCCCCGGACCAAAATCCTATGGATTTTGTATTTGGGAGCCATTTAAAAACATTAGTGTATAGGACTCATGTTGAAGACGTGAAATCGCATTATTGTTTCATGTAGGGTTATTCAAGATACCCCAGGAATTTTTGACTACCGTCTATAGTAATGCATAGTGGCTGAAGGTGACCATTTTAACATTTTGATTTGATTTTATTTAATAACTTATACTTTACTTTTAGATACCAAAAATCTTTAATACGAATACGAGTGGAATACCTTCTGAAATAATTGGTTGTTAGGTTTAACTAAATTTAAATAAAGGACAGATCACATGAATGCAATTTAATTTAAGCGAAAATAAAATTGCGTTTTAGAAAGAAATGGTTCAAACAAAAGCTATAGACAATAGAATTTTCAACAACTTTTCTCTTTAACTTTTTTTGTGAAATTGATGTTGGTGGAGATATTGTTACAAAATTATTGTCATGTGATGTTTTATATCTCAGAAATACTTATCAGATCAAAGAATAGTTTAAACAAAAGATGTGTATAATTAAATTATAAACATCTTTTTATTTAATATAAAGATGTGTAAATGAATATTTTTCTAACTATTTAAAAAATTCGAAAATCTGTGTAGGTTAATGACCCTTTTGGCTACATAGATTATGCAAAAAATTGAATCAGATCTTCGGAGTTATAAATAAGATCTTTGTACAAAGTTTCATTAATATCGGATAGCTGGTTTTCTGGGGAATCTTGTTTACATGCGGACGGACGGCCGGCCGCCGGGCATAATGTTTTTTGCTTCATTATAACTTACTAACTAATTCTTCAGAAAAGTGAAAAACAAGGGGTGTTAAAATTTTCGGTTTACAAACCGTCGCATAACTCTCCATCTTATTTCATAAAATGTGAAGTAAAAAGTCTACTCTTTGATTGAATTATTTATTTTTTGAATATGTTATTTTAATTCGTCGAAGCAGTTCCATATTACTGTGGGTATTACGTTCGTCACGGTGGACGTCCAATCCAAAAATCTTAAAAGTAATCAATCACACCTTGTGCTTCTTTTGGCAAAAGAATCTACCACATAATCTCGTGAGATAAACACAAGAATTTTTATTGCAAATTCGGTGTCACTTTCGTACCTTCTTAAAGTATGTTTTTTAGAAATTTAAATAATACTGAAGTAATTTGCTTTTACAAATGTCCGAAAACAAATCTTTGTCGATTATCTTCTAAAATAGTGACAATGTAGATTCAATAATAAAAATTCGTTAAATTAGTGAAACAAAGACCAAATGAGAACTAATTCTTCCATCTCAAATATTTTGGTAAAAAATATTTTGACTTAATTTAGGACACAATCCACATTTAGGAGACTATAAAAAACTCGCTGAACTTTTTTTAAGTAACGCTCTCACTGTTGCGGCAATTTAAATCTGAGGGCACTTTCGTAAATCGAGTTAACACATTTTTAGAAAACATGTAATTGTTAGTTTAAGCACAATGGTTTAGTCTCTATTCATAAAAGTAATTAGTAAATTATATTTGCACATTCTGGTTCATTTTTATTTACTATTAATATTCAGCTGGATCGTTTACACCTTGAATTGTTCTATAAATCGAGTTATTAATAAATGTCTTCCGAGATTGGACGTGTTGAAATTGTAACCCTAGTTGCCAGTCGTAAGGGCGAGAAACTTGAAATAAACAAACGAATTTTAAGATAGACCGTTTCAGTTTAGAATCTAGCTGGTTTACAAGTTAATTATCTGACTGGTAGCGATTACCTTGAACTTTCGTTTGTTTGTTTTAAGTTTCTCGCCCTGAGGAATCTCCTTACGATGGTGGGCGAAACATTGGCTACTACTGTTACCATTTCGACACAGTCCAATTCCTTAAAACGGTTTTGTTTCAATAATGACTCCGGTCATGGAAGACTTAATTCGAGTTATTTATTAGTGTTAACAATATAAAAAAATTAAATATTTATTTTGTTTCTAATGGAGATCAAGGTCTGCAAAATTGTCATTATCTCCAAATTCTTGTTTTTGGACTGACAGTTTTGGAATCATGATTCATTGTACTCTGTGTTCTAATAAGCTCTGAGGAAGTTAACACTTAGGCCTTAAAAACGCATATATCTCTCTTCTACGAAGAACTAAAATTGCCTCAATAATTTTTAGGTTAGGAAAACTCAATTCTAATTTTTAGTGGTCATACTCTAAACGTATTTGACCTAGAGAAAAACGGATAAGATATTGAAAAACACACTTGATGTATCACGATGATATATATTTTTTATGCTTTTCAAATTTTGAATACAGACTGTGGTGTAACTTGGTGTAACAAACAATTGGCATCATCGAATTTACTTAACCCCGAAAATTCAACCATTTTTTAAAAATTAGAGTGATTTACGTTATTATATAATTTTTGCTCATAATCAGTTTATTGGTAGGTAGTTTTGTATTTCTGCTAAATACCAATTTTTCTGACGTTAGTATGTATTTAATTTGACGTTATTTGCCATTAGCCCAGACATATTAGCATTCAACCTCGGAAAATTCAGGTATGGCTGGATTTTTTGCGTACGACTAGATATTGTCATTATATAAATTGTGTCAAAAGTCCCCAACAATCCGTTCCCTGCTAAAATTTTTATGTGATGAAGGAAGGAGGAAAATCAGTTTTTTGTAAATATCTCGTAAACTACGAGGTTTCTGAAAAGAATAGCGATTTGTACCTTAAGTAATTTGCAGATAGATGGGTAGGTCGTTTTTTTCCTAAAATTTAACATTATCTGGTAATCAAGCGTAATATGTTAAAACAGCAAACTTTATTTAAGAAATCCACCGGTTTCCACTTCATCCCTTAGATGAGTGTTAGAAGTGATTTTGCTTTCACGTAATGTTCCTCAAAGCCTTGACTCACCTCACTACTGGTTTTATACAAAATATATATTAAATCAAAAGTTTATCAAACTACTGCTACCTGCTCATTTAACAACAGGCTTTAAGGGTCTAGTGATCGTTAGAAAAATTAAAATTTATAGGTTAAAAGCATTTGTCAACACTTATGTATAGGTAAGATTTCAAAAAGTTGCAGTTTACAGAGTAGTTTATTCTTTAAACTTAGCCCACAACCACAAATTACAATTAGCTAATAGCTGTTCTTTTCGAAAACTCAGTAGTTTGCTAGATATTTACAAAAAAAAAGATTTTCCTCTTCTTTGACACACAACATAAAAAATTTAGCAGAGGTCGGATTGTTGGGGACTTTTGCCAAATAACCACCAAACGGAATGGATATTTATAGCGAAACAGTAAAAGTTTTACAAGTTATGTTATCTTAGTAGTTTGCATGTTGATAAATTTTACATTTTAAATTATTTTGAATATACAGTATGTCCCAAAAAAGTGTGGCGCATCAAAGTTATATTTTTTCTGATGGACCCCTCTGTATTTTATTGCGTTTTTTGATTTCCCGTAAAAAATTAGGTATACTTTCATAAAGGTTCTCTATACCTAAATACAGAGGGTTCTGAGTTACGCTGTGACTTTTCTTAAAATGTGGAGTATTAAAAAATTCAATATCTTCTAATCCAACAAATCATAACAAATTTACTCTTACCTGTAAATAATTGGATATTAGATGAATGTATTCCATGATTAAATATTAAACATCTCTTTACAGGGTGTTCAGAATTTACTGGTTAATTATTAGATCATTCAATATGTAATATGAGCTTTATTTTAAATTGTTACCTTGTATTTTATTAATTCATATTTCGAATGGTATAAGGGTGTTATGCCTAAGTTTTTGCGCAATTTACAATTATCTTTAAATTAATGGTAGCGAAAGATTTTAAAACAAAAAATGCATACGTAATCTAATCAGTTAATGTCATTTTATTTTTATGACATTACAGTCTGCTAATAATTATCTAAAGTTCATAAACAAAAGTTTAAGCGTTCATCATAATCGTTTTCTGTCAAATGCTGGTGTAGTCGAATGTGATACAGATGATAGTGGTTTTTCTTAAAGCCTGGTTCAACGTTTTTCCCTTATGTAGATTTCAAAGTTCAAAGGTCCCAATAATTCAGTTATTTGACAAGGTATCAAATATGAAAATAATCCTCTGAAGAAATTCTATAGATTGGGCGAGACGAAAATAAAAATTTTTAATATTAATTAAAAATGTTATTAACTAATTAAGTTATGTATATGCATTTTTGTTTTAAAATCTCTCGCTACCATTAATTTTAAGGAAATTGTAAATTGCGCAAAACCTGTAACATTTAGGCATAGGACACTCTTATACGATTCGAAAGAGCATTTTTTTTAACGTTATGAATTAATAAAATACAGGGTGTTTCATTTAAAATAAAGCTCATATTACATATTGAATGATCTAATAATTAACCTGTAAATTCTGAACACCTTGTAGAGAAATGTTTAATATTCAATCATGGAATACATTCATCTAATATCCAACTATTTAGACGTAAGAGTAAATTTGTTATTATTTGTTGGATTAGAAGATGATATTGATTTTTTTTAATACTCCATATTTTAAGAAAAGTCGTCGTAAGTCAGAACACTCTGTGTTTAGGTGTAGGGAACCTTTATAAAATTATACCTTATTTTTTACGGGCAATCAAAAAACACAATAAGATACAGGGTGTTCCATAAGAAAAATATAACTTTGATGCGCCACACTTTTTGAGACATACTGTATATTTCAAAATAATTTTAAAATGTAAAATTTATCAACCTGCAAGCTACTAAAATGACAAAACTTGTAAAACTTTTATCGTTTCGCTATAGATCTCCCGTTGGTGGTGATTCACCCTGTATAATAGCAATATCTAGTCGTACGCAAAATCCAGCCGTATCGGAATTTTTCCTAGATTTCATATTTTTGCCTAATTTCTTTCTAATAAAAGTCGTTCGTAAAAGTGATAATGAATTACTCACTCTAAGTATGTATGTATGAAAATAATACAATTTCAAAAAATACAAGTAACGTAATAAACAAACAATAAATTTATCGCAAAAATAATAAAATTTTAAGTATACCAATTATTAAAATTTTAAAAATTATAATTTGTTTAACATGAATATTTTGGCACTCTGTTTATTTATATCCATGTAATAGTATGTAAATTACGCAAGACAAAATAGACAACTAAATTATATTAAAAATCAATGTGAACTTTCCGTAGAAGATTTAGATAAATGCGACACAACTAGTATATGCTCTTTTATAAAACCTAAAGGTGGTCAGCACACCAAGGCTAATTTTTACTTCTTTGAACTGATAAATTATCCGGCAAAACCATCCCCATTTGATGCAGATTTTCATCGTACCTTGTTATCAATTCATCACATTCTCTTGGAAAGAAGATATCAGGATTGATTTTATTTTTCAAATTAATGATTTGTATTCAGTTATACTCTGAGTAGATTTTAGATATAGTGTTATTCATGCTACATGTCTTTATTGCATACTCGTTAACGTACAGCCAACAATATTACGGAAAACAGTTTGATATCTGTTGTGCAAATTTAACCTTATTTCGGCGGTTCGATTACAGCATAATAAACATGCAGCAAGGTATTGTTAATAATTAAGAAAGTATAACCTTGAAGCCATTTAATTCAGGTTAAAACATAGAGGGACTATTTGTAGCCGTTACAAATGTTAGGTGAATCATGCTTAATTATAATTTTACCCACCAATATTAAACCGAAGTTGCGGCCATTTGCTTTTGTTAGTAAACCAAGATACATTGCTGTATGTTTATTATGCTGTGATTCAATTTTGTACTGCTGTTCACCATCTGTGAGTATATTTACTTTAGAGGACCTAAAAAATATTAAACACACTTTTGAATTTGATTAATCTATATAAATCTGATTTGAAATAATTTTCTTTTGCCTTACAAAAACGTTGAAAAATGGAGGATTTTAAACCGAAAGTTTTAAGTATATTCTGTACAGATATTTCATATCTCTTCATTAGCGAACTCCGGAAACTTCCCGAAAACTTTTAGGATATGCAGCATTTGCAATCTTTGCACGTATTACTGATATTCCTTGTAGGTGTCTCATATACTACGCACTTGAAATGTTCCCTATGAAAATAATAAGAGAAACCGTCCGTCATTTATTATGATCATTCGTACGTTGAATCGTTTTCATGTCCAACTTTGTGGAAATTTTTGTTACGATATTCAATTCCGATAGTAGAAACTTCCTCGGCAAATAAAATAATTTACAGTCATTGTCTTGTTCGCAATTTACATTTTTAAGAGTTTCGATTACGGTTAACGATAAATTGTCTTGTCTCCAATTTTAAATTAAATAATTACAACACTTTAACTTAATTACATTAAATGCATTATCATCTTAATTGTTTCTTATTTCTCTCTGAAGAGTAGAAACAAGATGCGTAACTATATGAATTAGCTTTTAATAGCCATCACATGCCGGGTGTTTTATTAAGTTACGTATCATATAAATCTAACAAACTCCATTCCAGAGACGCTTGTCTTTCTTCTCAGGTAATGCATAATAAAAATTAGATATTGGGAAGAAGGTTACTTCACATTTTTGTCATAAGATTCAATTTAGTTCATTTTAGTCTTTTCTATTTTTTTTGTTGGAAGTCAATAGTTGTAGAGTATAATTTTTTCATTCCACAATTTACTATTTTTGATAAACCGTATCAGCAAAATTAGATATGCGTGAAGTAAGAACCGCAGCAGAATATTATAAGAAATTGTGTTACTGGAATAATGTCGTGTGGGTGGATGAACTTGTACTTTTATGATCTAGGTTTTGGCAATGGTAAACAATTACATACTACAGAAACTTATATTTTTTTGTACTCTCCAACCACGCATATGTGTCTTCTTAATGTCTTAATAACATTGAAGATCATTATGGTTTAATCTCGTATACAACAAAATTACCTAAATTAAAAATGATCGGTGCTACGATGATACTAAGTAACCCATAGTCTAGTTTAATTTCTAGTGGCCAAATGCAAATATTAAATTTATTTTTGATGCATACGCAAAATACATATACTGCTTTAGTAAATATTGACTCTTTTGATTAGAGTTTAAATTGGAAGCTGGTATAAAACTTGAATAGCGTTAGAGATTCGTCTGTACATTGGCAAACATAAAATGAAGTTTTAGGTTTAGGTTTTTAGAACAGTGTACATTAAATTTTATTTGTCAACGCAACTTATGTATATGCGTTTACATCATACGGCGCGGAATCATTTTTCAGGCTTTTCCTATATTAATGGAAATTCCTATGTTTACAACTACAATAATATTGATTTACATCTACGTCTACATTTTACATGTAAAACAACCATAATTTGTGTTTATATTTTATTAACCTAAATTAAACTAAATGTTCGATATTCGATTTTTATATTACGAAGAGATGTTTTTACTTAATTGCGTATTAAATCGACCCCTTTCATACGTTATCTAATTAAGTTACAGTAAGAAAAAAAAGGTAATCAATGTACACGCAACGTCGAAAACAGATATTCTTGATCCTTCATTTTGGCGCAACGTTTTACGAAAATATAACAAAGGTTTCCTTTCTCGTTTCTTTTAAAATGAGCTACAATTTCAATGGACATTTTCATCTTTATAAAACTGAAAACTTATATAAAAACATATAGGAAGTGTGGTGAGAAAAATTTAAAAGAAATCGAAAAGTAATGAAAAAGTAAATAAACGATAACACATATTCTTAGATAGTAAAGAAACAGAAATGAGTTTAGGCTTTCTGTGACCTATATATAAGAGTAGTGTTTGGGGTTATTTATTCAATGAATACAAATCGTTTCAGAAAATAATTTATGGACTAAAATGGACAATGAACTTTGGTGGATATCATTAGAGTAAAATCTTGTGTATATGTCGCAGTCTGATGCCAAAATCAGTCAGTCAGCAAACCGCCTGGTTAGATTGTAAACTGACCGACGTTTTCTAAAACCTTTTAAAATACAGATTATTTTACAATTGGACTGAAATTTTCAGTCAGTTTGTAAACCGCGAGTAACGCTTTCGACGGATCATTACTTTAGGATTTGCCTGAATAATTTCAGTCAGTTTCTGAAACAAACAGAACTACTGTTTTATTTTTTTACCACAACTTAATTATTGAATTGAATGTTTAAAGATATTGCTCACTTTTATTTAAAATTAAATAATCAAAATACATAAATTATAAGTAGGTAATAACACAAATTTACAAACAAATTCTTTAATAAAACGTGTATAAGAAAACGACAGTTATAAAAACAATTAAAATAAATTTCTTTTTCAACAACATAAAATTGAATTATACAGGGTGTTCACAAAATAGGAGGACAAACTTCAAGAGCCTGATTCTACTTTTGAAAATATGAAAAAAGTTCCTATAATCATGGGTCAGCAAAAGCCTTCTAAAGGAGCTACGGTCCTTTGAATGTGGCCCCCAAAAGATGGTTTTTATTTAATATCGCAGGAACCCTTCGAGTAAGGGATCAAAGGAATGGAACACTAACTGCAGCGCGTATTTAACAACAGAAAACACCAAAACCTTACTCGGACACGTGTTTCAATAGCTAAGCTATCATCATCAGCGATACCGTATCGGTATTGAAACACGTGTCCGAGTAAAGTTTTGGTTTTTTTCTGTTATTAGTAAGGGATGCTATTTTACAGTATTGGTCCAAATTAATTTCAAGCATAGGCGTGCGAAACCGGTGGTGGAGGTAAATTTATTCATCATGTTTTTTTTGATGCTTTGACTTTTTTGACAATTTGACACCAAAGTGTGATTTATTATCTGAAGTTACATAAAAAGGTACTTTTCATAAAATGTTGTAGGACCAACCATTTCAGAGTAATGCCGCTTAAAATGAAACACTGCACGGGGAAGAGCTGAATTATTAATGTGTTATGGTGTCTGTCATCACTTTTGTTTTTACATCAACGTCATTTTTGACTATTTAAACTTTGTTTTTGTGTTATAAGACCATTTATTCATTAAATAAGTTTTGTTTTGCAAATCTTCGATGGTTGTTTCCATATTCATTGATAAACAAATTCGCATAAATGTCACTACCTTGCAATAATGAAGACACTGCCGATTGTTAAAATAGTGTGGTAGGCCCAAACATTCGGTTTACAAACGGACTGAATATGGTTCAGGCAGAATGTAAAACGTTAAGAATGACGAACAAGATTTGACAATGCGGCGGGTGCGTTGCTCGCGGTTTGTAAATTAACTGAAAATGGCAGTCAGATTCTAAAATGATCTGTACTTTAAAAACGTTTTTAGAAAACGTCTGTCAGTTGGCAAACTGACTTTAGGCAACCGACGGCGACATATATACGAAGTAATCATATTTGAAATGGCAGAAAGTATAAAAAATCTTATCTATTAAGCTAGCAGCACCAACTGGGCAGAATCAATTTAAACCTATTACATTATTTAGTACCTATTGTGTACTAATTTGTACCACCAATCAAAATTTTGTACCACGTGCCGTGATAGAAAAAAGTAAGAACCACGTTAAAAATAGAAAAAAATTAAAAAAAGGTAGATAAAATATTTAATAACAGATTTGGTACCTAGTGCCCTTTTTTGAAAAACCACCCCTCCTCACTATACGGCATTTGAGCAAAGTTCACGTCTCCACAAGCAGAATCAATCCGTACTGGTATATTCGCATTCGTAAGAGTCAGTAAATTCAAATACCAATTGATTACGATCTTGAAAACACTTTGCTCTTGTGCCTTATATTAAGCTGGGGTGATATTTCAAATTTGGGACGAGTAATAAACTCCCTTATTAAATATTTGAAAGGTACAAGATGTGAATCTACCAACGCAGATTGATTCTGCTTATGGAAACGTGAACTTTACTCTTATGCCGTATATTGAGCAGTGGTGGTTTTTAAAGAAGGGCCAGTATATATCGACTGCTTGTGCTGGTAAAAATGGGTATCTACTTTACTCTTGATAATAACATATTCAATTAGAGGTTGTTTCAAAGAGTTTGGTTGAAATTTTTTGTATGGTACAAATTAGTACAAATTCAGTCGTTTTAGTATCTACCTTTTTTTACATTTTTTTCTATTTTTTAACGTGGTCTTCCTAGCTTAATATTAAGCTAGCAGCGCCACGTTTTTTTCTATAACGGCACGTGGTACAAAATTTGATTGGTGGTACAAAATTTGTACTAAATAATGCAATAGGTTTGAATTGGTTCTGCCTAGTTGGTGCTGCTAGCTTGATAGATGTTAAAAAATCGAACGCATGTAGGTTAATTCAAACGTATTTGCTGACTTGCGAAGTGCCTGTATCGTACGCGATTTTACGAGATTTCATCGTCCGTACGTTCTTGTTCACGATTGTCACACCATTCTTCAGTATGATTTCTGCCATCGCCTTCGAAACGATGCAGATTTACGTCGTATGATTTTTGATTCATGACTGAATTTTCATGAACTGATAGTATTATTTCCTATTTTTGAGAAAATTTGGTTGATGTGACCATTGGTACCATACACGAGTAGTAAAGGTTTTAGAAAAATGAGCAGTGTAGAGAAGGTTAATACATCAATTATCTCATTTGCTAATTACATTTTCTAAGGGCGGAATATGACTATAATAAGTGACGCGACAATGTTGAGATTGTGATAAAATTCTTACAAAAAATGGAAAAGCCATCCACGAATATGGGGTGGGTGGATTCTTTTCGTTCATTATCCACTCTTCACTAGTCATCAAGTTTGTAAACGGGTTAGAGAAAACGGTTTTGTGGCTAATGCAGTATTGAAAAATTCGTACATGAACAAGTAAAGACACACACACAAACAACTGTGGACACTAGAACGGCACTTCCGAGAAAGGAATTTTTGCTTTTTGTATAATGTTGTCAACAAACTTTCACCTCAAACTTATGAATAGTACACAAAAAACTCATAGTATTACCATTGAATAAATACTAGGGGAAGAAGTTTAACCATACGGAGATTTATGAATTACTGCAATGTGAATGAAAGTTCCTTGTATAAATAGACGGTTGTTTTTACCTGTCGATTTCAGTTTTACAACCTGACTATAATTTAAAAGATTACCATTTTCTAAAAATAATGTGTATTTTCGCATTTTATCTTCTTTCACTAACCTGATGTATTTAGAAGGTTGCCACTTTACTCAAAACTAAAACTTATTTTGAGAATGAAAGAGCATTTTTGATTTCTATATAAACATTACTTTTTTTCTATTGTAACTATTTGTAATTATTTAGAGCTTTAAAGTGCAGTATCTTTTGTCAACTACACAGGCTGTTAATTAAGTACTTTAAAACTTTAAAGGATGAGTCTTTGACTAATTTTAAGATAAAAAGTTCATATGAACATGGGTGCAACGTCTTGGTTTCTGACATACAGGGAGTCCAAAAAAAATTTTATTTTTATTTGGTCACTTTCAGCAATTATCGTAAATGTTATTAACTAGTTTAGTCTTAGTCTTGTAAATGATATAAGTTTGTTACCTGATAATACAATCAATAAAAGATAAATTTGTTCGCTTATTTTTTAAGAAACTATCTAACTTAAAAAATTCCAACGCAGGTTTAACTTCAAACCCTTTTTTTACCCAAAACGGCTGTTTTTAGCGACAAATACTAAGAGTACTTTTTGTATGTAAAATTGAATGAAAAATAGGTCTGCCTAGTAAAAATGACATACAATGTGACACAATAAAAGTTATGGTTAATTATATTCAGGAACAACACTAAGTTCGTATTTGAATTTCTTTGTCATCAATATACCCAATATCTCGAACTCCGTCCAATTACCATGTAACTTAACCAAAATATAAAACAAAAACTATATAAAATAGTTTTTGAGGCTCTGTTTCTCAGAAACTAGGCCGTTGCTGACCCGTGTTCATATGAACTTTTATTTTAAAATTATTCAAAGATTCACCCTTTAAAGTTTGTACAAGTACTTCATTAACACCCTGTATAGTATCTATTGTTCTTGTATTAATTTTTTCTGGTCGGACTGGTACAAATAAATGAAATTGTTGAATTGTTATCGTTAGTTACGTTCAACAGAATTCTGAAGTATCAATCAGGGTGAGCGACTTAAATAAGCTCAGTAATCAAATATTAGTGATAAACGGAAATCAACATAAATGACATTGGTTTATTTTATCAAATAAAACATAATGATATACTTGTAGCTGTGGTCAATAGTTTTTTTATTGTATAACAAATAGTCAAACTCAAAACCAAGTATACGAGTACGTTTATACGGGTTATGTGGACATGAAGTCAAATATTACTAGCTAAAATTACATTTTGGTAATCAAATCTGGCAACACTGTATTCGTGTAGTTGCAGGAAACTGCCATTTTGTACCCTTTTTGTGTAACGAAAGTTCGTAGCCCCTCTACCAGAGGACCAAAGCTCGACTCGGGCTACTAAATACATTTAATTTATTAACATTTGGGTTCAACTTCTTCCTCTACTATTGATTACAATGGTATTACTGCAACATCATTACATAAACATTCTGCGTAATTTGGAGAAACCAAAGCGAGACTGTTACTTCATCAACCACCCAGAATGTTCATCACTGATTTCTGATTCCCAACCCAAAAGATTACTACCTGAAGGTGATAATTTACGTACATTTTCGGATAAAGAAATAGTTATTTACGAACCAAGTTCGGGAAGTAATTTACATAACGGATAGATGGCACTATACATTTTTAATAACTGTATAGATTTTTCAAGGTTAATTCTTGTTTTTATTAACAGCACAGTACAGGCGAATACAAAAAGTACTTTTGTACTCGCCGCTTGGGAAATGACATTCGATATAAGTGTATAGTCAATCAGGAAGCTATTTTCCCGCGTCAGTTACGGAAAAATTACAAAAAACACTGGCATTCACAGACATTGAAATAATAACATCGTAATCTACATATAATATTTAGTTGTTAAAAATCATTTTCCCAATGATTTTGTTGATAAAACAAGAATTAACCTTGAAAAATCTACACAAAGTTATTAAAAATTTATAGTGGCATCTATCCAGTATGTATATTACTACAACTAAAAACGTCAACTCATAGCACTCTGCTAACTATATTAAAATTTGACATTAATGTAAAATGATTGCTAACATTTATTAACAAAATATTTGCTCGATACAAAAAATATTGTACAAATCTCTTGCGGGAAGATTATTCTAGCATTCGCGCTATTAAAGCACTCGCTCACGTCGTTCGCTCGATGCTTTAAATGCGCTCATGTAGGAAGAATTACAAATCATTTTTTAAATTATCCTTCCTTTATTGATGATAATTTGACTAAATTCTTTAACTGTCGTCGGCGAACGTTTTTTATAAATACTAATTTTTGTCGAACGAAAGTTGTTTTAATATAATTAAACTTTTTTACTTAATACTTAATTACACTTATTTGTTCTTATCTGCGTGACGTTCATTTAACAATATTCTTAAGAATACTACATACACAAAATAAAATGAAAGAAGAGTTGTTTCACATTTTATTTTTTAAATATTTATTTTAACTATTTTTTTACTGCGCAGTTTTTTTACGTATGTAACATAAATAAGAAAGGTTGGAGTACGAGGCGACTAATTTTTGTTCTTTTTTTTCATTTCTGTTTTATGATTGATTATGAATAACGCAATAAGTAGCATGTAACTATTTTTACACAATTAATGCCTTGCAATTTATATATTTTTAATGGTTCTGAAATTTATGAACATTCTCGCAAACGTCTATCTTGACTCTATTTAATTTTACAAGTCGAGGCAAATGAACGTAGTACTTTACAACAAGAGCAAAAATAATCGTGGAAAAGAAGTAGAAAATGTAGAAAGCTAAATTTTGTGCATTTAAATTAAAAAGCAATTTGATTCCCTCCGGGGAAGCGTCGAAAAATATCAGACTGTAAGATACGGAAAGGAAACAGCATTTAATGCAAGGTAAAGAATATTAAATACATCTAATTTATATAGTCGGGGTTATTACCTTTTTTAATTTGTTTTTCATTACTATTTCTAAATGAACTACGTTCAAATAATTCGTTTTCTAAAAATAATTTGAAAACTAGCTGCGGAAAAGTGAAATTCAATTTGTTACGAGGCAAAGCTTTTCTAATTGTTTTTCAAATGTTCCAAGTTTTTCTTCTACACGAAACGTTCAATTAAAACAACTTCTTTCATTTAGTAGTAGGTAGTGTGGTGGGTTTTAGACAGTAATTTCATTAAATTAAAAAGTTCCGAATTCCGAAATAAATTTTCTTCAATTTTTCATGTAAATTTTGTTTCATTATTCGGCAAGATTCTGAAAACTTTAATAAGACTTTTGTTCAATTTATGTGTGGAATTTAAGTTACGGCAGAAAATTATTGTTTACAAAAACACTGTAATAAGAAAATTGTTCGAATTGTTGAATATCTATTTATTTTGCTTATAGGTATATTTCGTAACGGGATTAAGCAAAAAAAAAATAATTTAGAGTGGATTCAATGAATAGAAGTTGAGATGTTTTACAGTGTAGGGATTCTTGGTTTCTTAACAAACACTTATTATCTGTGTGCTTCACGTTAGTAATTAACTCAAGTGGCATCGAATAATACTGTCGGATGATATTCCGGGATAATGTAGGGAGAAAACTGGTTCAAGCGTTTATGACGGATTGACTACATCTCTTGCTCTTAGACGCCTCAACGCAGTAGGAGGAGGTTCTCTATTTCGTTCGTATAAAAATTCGATTCAATAAACACGTGCTTTAAACATTGTTCAGGAATTTTGGAGAGGACACGAAGTAGTGTTTTATCGTAAATTTTATTTTTCCCCAATTTATAATAAATGCGCCGTACTTTCGCCTTTTTATAGATCATTCAAATTTTACAGTGGCGGTCATAAAGTTTGAAAAGTTTTAATTATACTTTGTAAATAAAATTTTGAATATTACGTTCATGGAATGCACGGAAAGGAACGGGGACAAAAATTATGGCTTATGATGTCGTGGGCGAGATTTAGCTGGTTTTAACAAACAAAGTGTATCATTTGGCGCCAGTTGTTTGTGATGGAAAATAACATGTTTTGCAAACAAGTACTACAGTCAATATTCATTCATTACGTCACACAACTGACTACATAATTTACTTCTACGTAACCGAACAATTGATCGCGGCAATTAATATTCCGTTCTTGCTCAAGCCCTTCTAATCGATTTTCTTTTTCTTTTTCAGAAGCTGCAAACCATGGAGAAGATTTTGTGGATTAGATGTAAATACGCCATTAGGTGGTGATCAACCTATGTCTGGCGCTGTGCCAGTACTTTTATTTAACACAAGATTAACGGCAGTAGCTGCAACGTCTACCGGAGACTTTTGCACGGTGGCTTTATAGGCACCATACGGGACATCTCTAAAAAAGGTTGGTGATATTTGCTTCATTACATTTAATCAAACTCTTCTTCTGGATAATGTGTTTTTTTATCGCTTTTATTACAGGTCGTTGTTGAATCAAGCACCTCCGCTTTAGAATATGGAGATTTAACAGTGGAAGAAGGCTCCGCAGTAAATTCCGAACTACATTTTGATTCTCAATTAATGCATCTTACGTTATGACCGGAAAGAAAGGTAATTCATTTTTACTATGTAAGCATGTGTTGTAAATCAATAAAAATGCTTTTACCATTCCAAATTTATATTCACTTCAGTCGGGGAAAATATTCCTTTTTTTTATTATCTATTTACATGTAAGAAGGCTATTTTAAAGCATAATCCTTTCATATCTATCGTTCCGACAGTAGTGACAGACTTCTGCACTGTTATTGTTTTATCATTCTTGTTGCATAATCGAATTGCTTTTATTCGCTTCCCTAATTTAAAATGTAACTAGTTTTTTGTGCTTTTTTAGATTTGCATTTCAAAATGGATTTGAGTATATTATTTGTACCAGAAAACTGTATAAAATTTGCCATAAATTGTTTCGTTTTTAACATTTTGCGTGTATTATTTCAGCTAGAAACGCAAACTATTAATCTGTTTAGCTTTGATATATATAATAGATAATATATATATATACAGGGTGTTTCCATTAGTGCGTAATTCTTCCCTAGCGTCATTATTTTTAATTTTAGAGCAAAAATGCATTGGGGAATGTTTTGTAGAATCACTTAAGCTATCTTCTAAAATTATTTACAAGTATACAGGGTGTTCCCTAAGTGCTGTACTGCATTCTTTTAAACTTTTTTAAATGGCACCATATTGATTTTAATTTTTTATGGAGCTTCTTTTCTTCCTATTTATGATGGCATAATCGAATTTCACCCATATCTAACAGTTTTTGAAATATTAATTTTTTATAACTTTTTAAGAAATGCAGATGGTCAGTAAAATTGTATTTCTCAGACGTTCAGTGCAATATTCAAATTTTTTGATTAAAACTTTTAAAGGAAGTGTCAAGCTACAATTTAATTATTTTGAAATATTTTTACACTATACAGGACTGTCCAAAATTTTGAAGTGAATATTCAAAAATTAAAAGTGTAATATCTCAATTTTTTAAATGGAATGGTATGTTTATTTTAGTGTTTTCATAAAGATAATTAATTATTCGTTCGATTTTCTTCAACATGTCCTATACCTAAACCTAATACTTTCCGAGTTATTCGAAATTTAAAATATTGCATGTTACATGGCCATTTTATATTTGACTTTTATGCTCAATTTATTGAGTAGGCTCTGAAAAATGTGCCATTTTATAATAGACTTTCATGCACAATGAATTAAGTAGCCTTTGAAAAAATAGAATAAAATTGACAGTTAATATTTCGTCGTAAAAGAAACTAATACAATTTTTTTGTAGTTTAGGGAATTTTTAATTTATTTAACATGTAAAAAATAATAAATATATAAAACAATAACAAATTTTATTTTTCAAAATGTCCGCCATCTGCAGTAATGCATAATTGAAGTCTTTCAATCAAAGAGTTTGCCAACGCGTTGCAATAATGAAATTGTGGAATATTTTCAAAAAGCACCGCGTATTCTCTCCTTCATGTCATCTCTAGTTGTGGGAACATCCTTGTACACAATTTCTTTAATGTATCCCCACAGAAAAAATCCATTTTGTCAAATCTGAGAGTTAGCAGGCCAGTTGAAATTGCTACCTCTGCCTATCCAACCTGTTAGTAAAGTGTTCATTTAAATAATCTCTAACCATTCTGCTATAGTGAGGTGGTGCACCGTCATGCTGCAGCCACATACTTTGGCGGATATTTAAAGGCACTTCATCTAATAGTTGGCCCAGCTCCTCCCTTAAAAATGAAGATACCCCTTTCTCTTGCATTGTCTAAACATTACTCTCTCAAAAATCCGGGGTTTTCCTGATTTCTATCGAAAGCCCATTGGCAAAATGCAACTCTATTTAGTTTATCCGTTTCACTTAGGGCTTGATGTAGCTGCATATGAAATACATGAAATTTGTTTTTCTTAACAATGCGAGAAATACTTGTTTTACTAATATCCGTTTCTGCTACTTAAATTTTGTAAGCTGGTATGGGGCTGCTCAATTAATGACAAAATAACATTAAATTCATTCTCTCCATTGGCCACTCTTTTTCTCTCGGGTGTTTCGGATAGCAAACGCTGCCAGTTTCTTCAAAACGAGTTTTTAATTTTTAAATGATAGTTCTTGTGGGTGCCGCCGTTCCGGAAATCTTTGAGCGTAGACGCGAGAAGCTAATAAACAATTTTGTTCACTAGCTCCTAAACAATAGATCATATCGATCATTTCTTGCTGCGAAAGATTCATTTTCGCTTCACTACAAAATAGTAATTGTCATTTAACTTTGTTACCTACAATTTTCATAGGCAACTCAATTTATTTGTGACAGTGTAACATTAAAACCTACATGCAATATTTTAAATTTCGAATAACTCGAAAGTATTAGGTTTAGGTATAGGACATGTTGAAGAAAATCGAACGAATAATTAATTATCTTTATGAAAACACTAAAATAAACATACCATTCCATTTAAAAAATTGAGATATTACACTTTAATTTTTGAATATTCACTTCAAAATTTTGGACAGTATAGTGTAAAATATTTCAAAATAATTAAATTGTAGCTTGACACTTCCTTTAAAAGTTTTAATCAAAAAAAATTTGAATATTGCACTGAACGTCTGAGAAATACAATTTTACTGACCATCTGCATTTCTTAAAAAGTTATAAAAAAAATTAATATTTCACAAACTGTTAGATATGGGTGAAATTCGATTATGCCATCATAAATAGGAAGAAAAGAAGCTCCATAAAAAAATTAAAATCAATATGGTGCCATTTAAAAAGTTTAAAAGAATGCAGTACAGCACTTAGGGAACACCCTGTATACTTGTAAATAATTTTAGAAGATAGCTTAAGTGATTCTACAAAACATTTCCCAATGCATTTTTGCTCTAAAATTAAAAATAATGACGCTAGGGAAGAATTACGCACTAATGGAACACCCTGTATATATATATATATATATATGTAGGTATTCTTTAAATTTTCACCTAAATTATATTTTACTAAGTAAATTTCACGATTTAATTAGGCGTGGAAATATAGTGAAGTTTGTTACAATTTGATGAAGCTGAAATTTTACGATTTTTATGTTAAGAAACAAAAAAACCTTTTAATATGTGATATGACAAGTTTGATTAGGTTTTAGACGAAATTGTAAACCAGAAGTGTTCGGTATGCTTGATTTTATTAAAATTCTTTATTACTTATGTGGTGACTGTTGGAAATGAAATAAAATGCATCTCTTCATATCAAATCATGTTAAACGTCTAAAATTGAAATGTGTAATTACTTTTGAAAAAGGATCGTTCTGCTTTAGAACTCGTTATTTATCGTTTTGTTTAAACATACTATGTCTAAATAACGTCTGAACTGTACTGCATACACTAAAAAAAGTTCTCTACCAATTACATTTTATACTGTGGCAACCATTTTCAAAAATTTGAATTTATCTCCCACATTCTTATATACCATATGTTTTTTTCAAGTTGTTGGCGCCACTTCAATCTTGCGAAATACGTGCTCTGTGCAATAACCGAAAAATTAAGGAAAATGTGTATCTCCATGATGTCTAGTTTAAGAATTTTTTAAAATATGTAAAAATCAGTTTACAATTTACTGTCCATCATTTACAACTAAAATTATCTACGTTACGCTGAAAGTAAAGTTCTATTACAAATTTATGCAAGTGAACATAAAATACTTTTCTATATGAAACTTATCCATTCCAGTAAAATATCTCTCTCTTTTTTCTCATTTGAGCTGCCTTGTTCGCAAAATCTTTAATTGTTACTCAGAGTCTTCTAGTGACTGGAGTAAAGACTATTTTGCATTTACCTCTAATTTTACATTCTGCCTTTTCAGAATATTCATCAAATGCGTAGTTATGCAAATTATCTAAGATTTGTTGATAGCTGACTTAACCGCTAACTGACCGTCTGGTGGTGCTTAAATGTTTCAGTGAAAATTTTAGAAGTGCTCTACTCACTTGATATTTTCCAACGGTGCGAAAATGCATAGAAAAATATGGTTCAAAAATTCCGAAATATTCTTATGTGGTTCTAATTTTTTAATATGTTTGTAGAGAGATGAATAAACTAACAATTAAAGTTAAAAAATTGAATCATGTCTTATTGTATAACCACAGAAATAAATTATGACAGAATAAAAGCCATCACATACAGCAGTATTTTAGTGTGCGAAACTATCTATGAATGTGACAAATTCCACCATTAAGTTTTTCCACGACCATTAGTGGAACAAAGCAATTGTGAAATCATTTGATAAAGAAAACCTCTTTTTAAATACTAGTTGATAAACATTTTATACAGTTAAATCTAATCAAATTTTTGATATCAGCAATTTAATCCTAGATGGTATGCTAATACATTTAAATAGTTTTCTAATGCTCGATAAAATGGATGTCGCCATCTTTATGTATTTCCTTTTTCTTCTTTCTGGTAAAAAAATTTTTATCTTTCCTGATTTTAAACATGTTGTTTAAAGTATTTTCATTATAAGCGGTCGATCTCTTTATCTGTTAATATATTATGCGCAGTAAAAGTTTTACAAGTTTTGTCATTTTTAGTAGTTTGCAGGTTGATAAATTTTACATTTTAAAATTATTTTGAAATGTACAGTATGTCCCAAAAAGTGTGTCGCATCAAAGTTATATTTTTCTTATGGAACTCCCTGTATCTTATTGTGTTTTTGATTGCCCGTAAAATATAAGGTATAATTTTATAAAGGTTCCCTATACCTAAACACAGAGTGTTCTGAGTTACGACGACTTTCTTTAAAATATGAGTATTAAAAAATCAATATCATCTTCTAATCCAACAAATCATAACAAATTTACTCTTACGTCTAAATAGGTGGATATTAGATTAATGTCTTCCATCATTAAACATCTCTTTACAGGGTGTTCAGAATTTACAGGTTAATAATTGATCATTCAATATGTAATATGAGCCTTATTTTAAAAGGAATACCCTGTATTTTATTGTATTCATAATGTTAACAAAAAAGTCTTTTCGAATGATATAAGGATGTCCTATGCCTAAATGTTACAGTTTTTACGCAATTTACAATTTCTTAAAATTAATGGTAGCGAGAGATTTTAAACAAAAATGCATACGTAATTCAATTAGTTAATAACATTTTAAGACATTACAGTCTGATAATCACATGAGTTACAAAAATCATGTTTCGTTACATGTTACATACAATATTAAAAAAATAAGTTAAAAAAGGAATTAAACCTATTTTGAATTCAAATTCTAATCGGGTGTGACCGATGTTACCATGGTTACGATTTTCAAAACAAATGTCGAAACAACTCACAAGTGACGAAAAATTTAATTTTCGTAAATAGTTAAGAAAACCCTAATACAAGTACTAGATGTTTTTGGATAATTTAGGTATCAGTCAAACGAGTGTGAGAAGAATGGTTAAGAAAAAACCACTATCATCTGTATCACATTCGACTACATCAGCATTTGACAGAAAACGATTATGATGACCGTTTAAATTTTGTTTATGGACTTTTGACAATTATTAGCAGACTGTAATGTCATAAAATTAGATTACGTATGCATTTTTTGTTTTAACATATCTCGCTACCATTAATTTAAAGAAAATTGTAAATTGAGCCAAAACTGTAACACTTAGTCATAGGACACCCTTATACCATTCGAAAGAGGACTTTTTTCTTAAAATACAGGGTGTTCTATTTATAATATAATAATCTAATAATTAACCTGTAATTTCTGAACACTCTGTAAAGAGATGTTTAATTTAATTATGAAATACATTAATCTAATATTCAACTATTTAGACGTAAGAGTAAATTTGTTATGATTTGTTGGATTAGAAGATATTGATTTTTTTAATACTCCATATTAAGAAAAGTCGACGTAACTCAGAACGCTCTGTATTTAGGTATAGGGAACCTTTATAAAAAGTATACCTTATTTTTACGGGCAATCAAAAACGCAATAAAATACAGAGTGTTCCATAAGAAAAAAACATAACTTTGATGCGCCACACTTTTTGGGACATACTATATATTTCAAAATAATTTTTAAAATGTAAAGTTTATCAACCTGCAAGCTACTAAAAAGGAAACTTGTAAAAACTTCTACTGTTTTGCTATAAATCTCCGTCCCGTTGGTGGTGATTCACCTTGTATAATAGATAAGATAATAGATACAAAATATTGGAAAATATTAAATTTAAATACCTGACTGATTGACAATTAATTGTTAAAATTTTTAAATGAATGTTGTACAATCGAAACCATGATCGTTTAATGTAATTAATTTAAAAAAATAACTTTGAGGATGGTGTACTATCACAATTTGATTATCAAGCTCCTCTAGTTCATTAGAATTGTATTTGATTATTTTTTCATATACAATTTATAATTTTGTGATATAGCTTCTTGTTTGTCTGTTGTAAATTTAAAAATGTCGCTAAAAGTTTTATAGGAATTTATTATATTCATTTAATGTAATAATCCCCGCAATTTTTTCTGGAGCCGCCACTGTAATAGCACTGAATAATATTTTGATAAAACAATTTTTAGATTTGTTGTCGTATGCTTCTTAATAAAAGTGAAGTTTATTTATTTGTTAAAACAATAAAGGGGTTTTTAATTGCGTCGTAATATAGTAATTAAGTATGATTAGGTTATGGTAGCTTTATTTGAATTCTAATTAATTGCCTTAATATTTTGTATAATTATAATGTTTTCATATAGTAATCTCTTTTAAATTATTTTCAATTTTAAGTATTTTAGTTTATTAAGAATTAAATTTATGGGTTTTTTATGAAAGTTTATTAATGCTGTATTTAATGCGAATGTCGTTTTATAACATTTTTTATTATCACTTTAATTATGGATTATTTTCAGATTTGTTTGTACAAGATAGATAAACAAAATTGTAACAAAAATAGAATATATCAATAGAAACAATTGCAACATTAAATAAATTAATTTAATAAATTAAATAAAAATTTAAATTTATACAGGGTATCTTAGATTTTAGTTTACAGACTGCAACTCTCACTCAGTACCTATATTTACGACGATATGTTTTAAATAAAATTTGCTTGTTCTAGTAACGTCTACAAAATAGCGTAATTAGATTTTCGCTTGTTCTTCTGTGAGTGTAATTAGAAGGACTACTTTACTTATTTAATGGGACCTAGATTTTTTTTTTTAGCGAAAAACTTTTGAGAACACTGTTGAAGCACACTATCATCCTTTCTGGATGGCATTGTGATCTTCATTTATTAATAAATGATTAAAATGAATACAGAATGACTGATGTTTTTTTTAAAACAAAATTCACAGATGGTCGAATTAACGTTCTGTTACATGCAGTAGTTATTACCAGTGGCGTAGCCACAGGGGGTTTTGGGGGTTAGGACCACTCCTTTAAGAGGATTCTAATATGCCAAAACAAATACAAATGTTAAATTTCTAAAACCAATAAGATTTAATCTAAAACTAACTAAAATGCAAAAATAAATTACACCATTTCTGTTACTAACTATACTTACAATAACAGTACAGCTAAGCTAACGTTCACCGTTACACGCACATTACCAAGTGCATGTTGTGCACATGAATATTTTAAAATAAAGTGATAAAATATTGATGGTGTATTATCTACTTTGAGTTTTTTGAATCTGCTCGTATCTAAGCAAATTATTACAGTAATTAAAATAAACCATAATACCACTTTCGTGCATACAAACGTTTTCAAGATAATATTTGGAGTATATTTCTGTCGTCAAAACAAAAAAATCGTAGATTAAAAGTTTCTGCATAAATTTCTGAATTGGTAATACTTGTTGTTGCTGCACCTTTACTTCCACTAAAACAAACAAAGTACAAGAACATTCTAAAAGATTAAAATTCTTTGTTCGACGTTTTAAGCTTTTAAATAATGTCAATAATTTTGTACATGAATAGATTTTAAATCCGGATAAAGTACTTAAGTCTTTCTAGGAAATAGTCAACTCCAACAAAAGAATGCATATGTTTGTGTTCTTGTTATTTTTGCTGCAACTGCAATTAGTTTAAGTTTTGAATTTCAAAAAGCAAACGATTTTGTTTTGAGTTATACTATATTGTGAGATAATTTAATAAAGTATATATGATGCACATACTTCTTTACGTTGAAGTGCATATTTAGACATTGCCTTCATTACAGCGTTACACTCGATCTGAATGAAAAATTGTTTATTTAGCATATTATTCTACGTGACACATATTTTGCATCAAAGAAATTGAGTAACATTTTACATATGAAGTTAATCACTTCTTAATAAGGTGCGTATATCGAATTTTTACAAAACTCATGTTTACGAAAGTTAAACTGAAATAGAAAAGGTAATTTATATTGAAAAAGAGTGATTATTAATTTTTTGATTCTCAGATTATAAATTTATAACTTATATATGACATGTTGGGAAAAAGAAGTTTCTGCGTACAGGACATATGAGGTAATGACGATCAGAAAATGTGATACTGTATCCATAAAATACGTATATTTAAAATTATTCTACAACTCTGCCATCCCCTTAAAAGTAGTTCCTTGAACAGCTATACACCCATTTCAGCGTAAATTCCACGCTTCGTAAGATTTCTGGAACACTTCGACTTTAATGTCCGCTAGTACCGATCGGTCGCTAGGATGTCCGTAATCGACTCAAACTGGGTTCGCTAACCACCGATTTTGCTATAGGAAACAGAATGAGTCACATGGTGACATATCGGGCGATCAAGGCGGCTGTTGCAACACGGCGATCGCTTTTAGGGCCAAATACTGACACGCTGAAAAAGGTGTACGTTTATGAAGGATCGCCTTGTTTGCGATGTTTGGGGCGTACCCTATTGACTCGTTTTCTCAATCTTTCAGTACTTGTTGATACTAGACTTGATTTACGGTTTGCCCCGGTGGAACAAATTCTTTATGGACGAGTCCACGGGCATCAAGAAAGGTAATGATCATCGTTTATGCCATCGAAATACCTGGGCACGACTGAGAGCACTATCACTATGCAAAACTTTATGCAACGCGTTGCTCTACATTTTGCTTTTCCATTTTCGTGACGAGCACCACAACACACGTCTATTAAACACGACACAACAGGTGAACTAAACAATCTAGAGCGATGGTAAACATATCAATGGAAGGGAAGAATACCGTGGTGAAGGGAAGGGAAATTTCAAGGTCGCAGATTAAACTTCGGCGCGACAAATAAAATCAAAATCTCATTATAATTGTCACACCTCGTATAGATAGAATATACGTAAATTGCAATTTTAATAGATATTTATGTAACAAGTGACGAAATATTTCTTTTTGTTTACAACCTAACAAAAAATATTCAAGAAGGATCTTAATGAATATATAACATTTATCAAACCTAATGAGGTTTAGTTGGACATTTTAGAAGGAGTAAGACTTTGGCGTCAACTTCTACAAGATTTGAAGGAACCTTCACTTGATGCTTTGAGTTGCTTCAACCACTGTTTCAAATGAAAGAAATTCAATTTCCACAACGTCACTGCCCTGCTTCAAAATACAGTGGCGGTCCATATGGTCATTTGGTCAATGACCTCCAAAAAGGTTGACAATATATAAAAAAATATTCATTATTACGTGTTTTATTAAAATAGGTAATTAAGTCGCAAATACAATAACTTAAGAATTTATCGGCCGTCGTTCGTAATTCATCCTCTTCAACCTTGGGCTGGCGGTGCGGGTGTCCTCATTGAATTAGATCTACCCGGAAAAACTCGAAAAACGTGCAGCGCCCGAATAAACGCGAACGTCGAAACAATAATCAACTTTGGGTCATGAGCCGGATCCGCAGTTTACGTTGACTTCGTATAGGGTGTACAACTACGCTCGATTTTTGATTCGATTTTCGCGTGTTTTAAATCAATTTAGAATTTATATTGATATGGTTTACTGTTGTTGTGTTGTTTTGTAAAAATACTATTTTTTGATTCGCGTGTGCATGCGCTATAATAGAAAATGTCGGTAGTGCAGAAAATTAAACAACTAAAAGTGCTAACAAACTTAATTTTACAAAATTAGTTGAGTTCAAGGCAAATGGTCGTCCTTTGCCAGAACTAAGTTTACGACAAACTAGCAAAGACAAAAATAAAGATGTTCATCGAAACTTTCGCAAGGTAATGTACGATTTAGCTAACTGGATATGTGGTTTGTGAAGTATCAAATGTATTTTACTGTTTTGTTTGTTTATTATTTTCTAAAGACTCGTCAGACTCGCTATAGTCCAAATCCGGTGTCAGAGATTTAAAACATTTAAAAGAGGAAATAAAAAAACATGTTTCGTCTGTAGAACACATGAAATGCTCGGTAAATTTTGCAACCGTAGGAAATGTTGATATTCGTACACAGCTAGACAATGCTTATAGAAAATCCCTTAGAGATTTTAATGAGAATGTTTCGAAAAATCGCTATATTTTGAACAAAATTGTAGATGTGTATAAAATTTTGCGGTGCATTTGAGTTATTTATATTTTTAAGTATGCCTATTTTTAAATTAATTTTGACCTCCCAGTATGATTGACCACGAGCCGCCACTGTTCAAATATATGTTAGCATACCCGTAACGACGGCCTAAATGCACGAACATTTTCCACATTGCGTCGTTTAAAAACTTATTTAAGAATTACAACAAGCGAGGAACGTTTGAATGGACTTTCGTTGATGAATATACATAGAAATACAAATTTCATCGGATGAAGTCCTAGACAAAATGGCAAAATCAAAACGAAAACTTTTGTTGCTATAAATACCAACAAACTTTGTTTCATACCTTCGACAGGTGGCAATTAATTAATGGAATTACTTTAATTTCATTTATTTATTTTTCGACTTTTATAATGGTTATGGATTTCAAGATGTTTTAGTTTTCTTATTAATAACCTAAGGAAAATTAGTCTAAAAAAATTAATAGCGTATCTACATACTATGATATTAAATATAACATAACACAATTTAACACTATTACTTTTCAAACCTAAACCCCTCCTTTTATATTTCCTGGGTACGCCGTTGGTTATTACAGGTTTTTCAGTAATGTTTTCAAAAAATAGAAAACCGGCAAGAAAACGTTTGAGGTAAAAGTTATTTGGATTTTTTATATAAATATTGTACTGTGGGTTTCTATTAAAGTAATTACGCCATTTTGTAAACTTGTATAGTACCTGTAAAACAACTTTTATTTGAAACATACTCTCGTAAAGAACCGGGTGAGGACTTGCAGTTTGTAAACTGGGACGGCTTTAATTAGGCAACTTATCGGTGGCGAGTTTAGTGACACATTGTATATCTCATTATCTCATAACGAGCCTTCAAAGTTTGTTAGACTTGATGCAATTACTGAGTGCACATTTTAAAAATGTCAAAAAGTACAAGTTGTTCTAAAAAACTCGTGGTAGCATAAACATTTTTTTAAATGAAACAAATTATATTGCTTTACGGTTTAAAAAGAATATATAGCATACAATATACAGAATTATTCTAGATGATATAGCCTAACTATTAGTAAAACTGACGCCTATTTTAACTCTCTTTTATAAAGTAACTGGAAATTATTTAACATGTTCTTCGATTAGCATGCGATTTCCATATCATTAGCTGTGTTTAGTATTAATTACTATATTATTATCGGAAACTTTATTAATACAGGGCGAAGCAAAATGCAAACAAGCAATATCTCAAAGTTTTGTGATGAATCACCCTGTAGTGTTTTAGGAATTGTTAGTACAATTAATTTGCGATGTACTATGTATAAGTTAATGGAAACTACCAAGTATTTTATGAAAACCGAAAAATATTATACTTTACATTTTTTACATAAAGTTTTCGGTTTTTCTAAAGCATTAGATAACAGTAAAAGGCATGGACATTCGTATTTACATTGACTATTTATAAAACTTCCTAATGCGTTAGAAAACCTAAAATGTAAGCACATTTTATGTAAACATTGAAGATACCATAATTTTTGCATGTAAAATACAATATTTTTTGGTTTTCATAAAATATTAATTAATTTATACCCTACATATACTCCATCGTTTAAAAGCTAATTAATTGTATTATTAACAATTCATGGAAATGACAAATACGTGTTAAATTATTTACAAGAGTTACTTTAGCGACTAAACGGTCATTTTTACTAATAGTTAGCTGCTAAAATACACTGTACAATACATTGACATATTGTTTATAAGCTCTAAGAACTTCGAAGAAAATATTGTGTGTTTCATTTAAAAAAATGTATGTTTATGCTGCCACGACTTTTTTGAAACACCCTGTATAATCAAAAATAATTTGCACTTCTAAATAACTGTACTAAATGTAACAAACAAAATCTTTTTTTCCTGACACGATGTTGTCCTCCAACGTCAAGAGTTTGCGCCATCCTGTATAAAATTAGTTCCTAACTTATTCTTAGTAAATAATAGTTTTCCATCTTTCCAGAATTGCTAAAAGATGGAATTAGTGATGAGTCATAGAACATCTCAGCCAATATGTTTTGGAAATATCATAAGAGTCACATAAAGTAATAGTTTACAACAATTATATTTAGTTGTTGAACTTTCCATCATCTTCAGGTACGTAATATATTATGGTAAATGGAATTCGTTATACAGGGTGTTATATATTCAACCGACAACGCTCTACCCCAGAGAGTCTCGTAAATCGGTGAATTTTGATATAGGAACATGAACCCTTAAACTGCTTAGTTACTGAGATACAGGATGTTGAAAGATTAAAATAAAAATTAAAAATTTGCAATAAATCAAAAATGCCCTTAAAGTTTTTTTTTCAAATTTGGTGACCAATATGCTTTTCAAGAAAGTCATATTTTTACATAAACTAACTCTTGAAAAATTTAACCAGTAGCGCACTATAAAGATTAGTTACAACTTTAACCCTCCTATTTTCTACGCCACTGTAGCAAATAATTTTCTTTTTTTTTATTTTTGGTCAAAAAGTAATAACATTTATGGTGCTAACATGAACGGTCTTGAAGATACTCGCTACTAAACAAAAAGTCTGCAAGTACTGATATATTCCAAATTATTATGGGCAGTGCAATTTGCCCGTTGGCGTTTTTTGCTAAACAATTTGCTTCAATCCATACTATTAATTCGATTTTGCAGAAAAAGGTTAAGCGTAAATTGTTCGAAGTAATACAAACTATTTTAAAGAGCATTTTTGATTTATTGCAAAATTAAAATTTTTAATTTAAACTTTTAACACCCTGTATCTCCAACAACTAAGTCATTTAAGGGTTCATGTTCGTATATCAAAATTGATCCAATTTAGGAGACCTCTTTTGGGTATGAAGCGTTGTCCCAATCACCTCAACAACACCCGCAGCTATGTTGTTACGCTAGCTATTTTATAAACTGAAACTGATGAATGGAAGATGTATTTATGAAAATAGGTTGGCCTTTTTAAATTTAGTACCATTCGTGTCCTTTTAAATCCCACATAGGATTTAGATGTTTTTGCACATTCTTAGTGTTTTATTTAACTGTTTTACATTAACTGATGTATTTTACTATTTACCGCATTTCGTGTCAGTTTTATTAAAACTGGACTACGTCCCGGTCTTACTAAGTTCCACTTTTATTACCGAAATCCGTTTATGGCATTCAAGGTGAGTAAATTTGTACTTTTGTATGGCCTTGTCTTAATATATTGCTAGCAAAGTCAGCTTGAAAAATGGTGGCTTATTTATGTATGGAAAGAACTGAATATCACTTTTTCAAGAATAAATTATGAACACTATGTTCATTTGGGGTTAACGCGGAATACCAAAGTGTACATTTTTTAAAAATAAGACCGAGAGGATCCATTCTAACATAGATCAGGAAGAACTATATTCTTCTTTTTCGAGGCGAAATAGCTAAAAATTCTCACCTACGTGTTGAAATATTATGGAGAAAGCGTATATACTCGCAGAAAAGGCGAATATTTCATCAGGGAATACTATAGCAACCTAATTTTGTCTGGCAGCACAGTTTGTTCGAACGGAGGCAGTCTCCGTCTCCAAAAGGTCTTCTTAACAATTAATTTATAATAGTGTTAAAATGCCCTTCTTTAAGTTTAAGGGTTAAATTTGATGATATGCACATAATTTGCTAGATAATGATAATAGTTTTATTTATAACAACGTTTTATCATTGGAGAAAACAATAATCTATCACCAAACTTCAAGATTCGTACGCGTAATTAATTTCTTGACAATTGTGAAGAAAAAAATACACTTTAATAGGTAACTTCCCGAATAAAAGATAGAACAAAATTGTAATGAGATGGAATGAATAATATAATGTACTATTTATTGGTCTTGAGAGTTAGACATCCTCAAGTTATTTACCTCTAACGCTTCTTCCAAACCAGTACTAATTTATTAACGTGCTCCGAAAAACCGTTCGAAGTAATTAAAAGTGTGCGTGACTTTCCAGATTCGCCAGATTTTTCACCTTTAAAAACTACAACAATATTTGCTAATTCGGTACATATGAGTCTTGAATAAATTGCAAAATGTACACACATGGTTTTCACATGCAATGAATGCATAATTGAATATGGGGAATAGACAGTTGCCTTTGTTGAAAATGTTCTTAGAGATCCGGAAAAATTTATAGAAATTTTAAAGAATCTATTAATTATGTGGAAGCAGTTATGAATATTAATTAATAGCCGTTTTAATTATATTTAATATTTTTCAAATACGTTGCCAACACAGAAGAGTTATTAACCACGATAAAACACTTCACTTACCCCAACGATTTGAAAAAGTACGGAGGCGTCGGAATTGCTAGATTACAGTTCTGGATGACATTATCACAGTCATAACCGTAATCTTTAATTTCAAGTGAAAATTACGTAGAAATATCTAAAAATTTGCTTTTGACATTATAGAAAAGCGCCTTTAATCTCAAGTGAACCTTAATATGTTGAAGATATTTAGAAAAAGGGTTCCTAACAAATATTTTAATGAATAAACTTACCTACCGTTGAATGTTTATTACCTGGTCTTGTTATCTTTTCCAGTTTTTCCATATCTCACACCCGTCATTTATAATTTATAATTTCATGAACAATTATGTGAAAGTTTTTCAGCAAAAATTGTGGTATTTAAAAACGTTTTCATAGGATACTCCAAAACTTACATATATGTTTGGTTCTAATTTCACCAAGTTATTTGTGAACTGGGAAAATTAAATTCTTCCGGCTTCTGTATACCTATGCTAGTAAATAAGCTCTACCTAAATCAATGCGATGCCTAAATAGACTGACTCTCTACGTATTTCCGATTACGTTAAGGCAAGCTCGTATTTTTAATACAACACGAAAAGCGGTACATAAAAAATCTTACCTCAAGATGGTATATAATATTTGAAAGGTCAAACAAATTTATGCTAATGTGGCATTCTATGCCTTATTTAATTTTTAGTACTTAATCAAAATCTAAATATAAATTGAGAAAATGTTGCCATAAAAGAAATAAAACTGAATGGCGACTTTGTTTCCTTTATAGTTGCTTGTTTAATTGACAATTTTTGTTCGTTGGAACTGTTCGTTAGTTGCAATTTTTTATCTGTTTCTAAACTATGTGCATATTTACTTTCGAGTCTTTATATTAATCTGGTTGGAGATACGTGCAAAATCTTGAATACGTTGAGATTTATTAAATATTCCATAATTCATTGTGATTTTCCACGACAATGATACGGTGCACTCGTAAAAGAGAAAACTTTTACTGCTCGTTTTCTTGTTGAATTATTTACGATCGCTTTAGGTTTCGATTCATTTCTCATGCTACAAACAAATACAAAAAATATTTATTAAACACTACGGAAATCAGAAAGAAAATTTCATTTCATAGATAGACATTAAATTTACTTATAGACGTAAGAATATGACGGTATAACCGAAAATGTTAACTCACCTTTTTTTACGACACATTTTTTAAAAACTATTCGCTTGGAGACAGAACTTCACATCGGCAATTTATCCAAATTCTAATGAAATCATGGATGTTACGAAAAATAGTATAAATAATTTATTAAATGTTGGTGATGTCATCTTTTGCAAAAAATAATGCGAAATGTTCTTTTCTATTTATAAAAAAGAGTTTTGTCGATTAAAAGTACCAAAATAACAAATGGATGCTAATTTTACACTTTAGTTAAAGATTGAATAGTTCTGAGTAGCTCTACGATTTCTTTTGATAAAAATATTTGACTTTCACTAAAAAACATAAAAATTGAAAATCGAAAAATTTAACAAGTCTAAAAGGTTCCGGATGGGTTCCTTCTAATGAGTTCTAGAGCTTCTGATACGATAAAAATAACGAGCGTTTCTCGCAGAACTCCACATTTTGTACTAACAAACTGTGCCATAGACCAAGAGAGAAAATGCAAATTGTGTTTTTAGAAAAAGTAGTTCAAACTAAAGTTCTAGATAATAACATTTCCAACAAGATTTCTTTAATAACTTTTTGTATAATTGGTATTGGTGGAGATATTGTTAAAACAATTAGTGTCACCTGATAGTCGCATCTCAGTAATTACTTGAAACGGCGTTTGCGAATGAAACCGCACTTTCCTACGCTTGCCTCACTATAGACGACCTCAACCGGAGCATTCAGACCGATATTAATCATTTTAAATACCTGGTTCAGATATAATCGAATATTCATTAATGTCTATAAACTAATATAATGTATATAACCAAATGCTCCAGTAATAATATTCAACCTAACACTGTTAAACTTCACGTAATAAATTGTAATGATAATCCTTAGCAATGATTGTGAAATTATTAATATAATCAAAAATATCTTTTTAGACGATAAGTTACGAGTGGAAAAAGTCATATAAATAATTTGAAAAGTAAACTTTACCCTATTTGCAGAAAATTTTTTCTTCTAAAAAATTCGCTAACTTTGGAAACTATGAAAATGTTATACTACGCTTTTTTCCATTCGAGAACTTTATATGGCGTTGAGTGTTAGGGTGGTGCATCGGAAACAGTTCTAAAACCTATTATAAAATACAAAAACAAATTATTAGGACAATTAGTTCTAAGACTAGACGAACACCATCCCTTCCACTTTTCACTTAAGATATTTGTTTTTATTTAAAGTTTTATAGCAATTCTATAATATATCTAATTCCAAATAGTCCAGCTTAGATAGAACCCATACAGAACTGCGTATTTCAAACTAGACCGCAGAGGTCAAATATTCTAAAACTTCTTAAGGTAAATAAAAGCTTTTTCCTGAAATATTTTCTGTATCTTGGTCCAAAATTGTCAAACATTTTTTCTCAGCATATGCCAATGCAATTTAAGTGTAATAAAAGTGGAACAAGCTTTTAATAAATTGGTTTCTGCTTAACACCTCACTCGTAGAAAATAGTTTACTTATAATTGCATAATTAATTGAGCACGGCAAAGTCTTACATCAACTATGTATGTCATATCCTCTGAACGCAAAAAAATATTTGATTAATATAGCCAGTTCAGTCACTTAGGCTGAATTTAGTAATTAGCAAAACACAGAATGGTAGAATTATTTATTTATTTATTTTACAAAATTTGTTGCACCAATCCTATAATGTATTGTTGTTTTTATTTTAAGGGAATAAAACCATTATTATTATTATTATTATTACTTATCATATCAAAAATTGTTTATACAAAAGTTGCGTACAATTAAATTACAAACTCTTATTTGAAGCAAAAATGTGTAAATGAATATTTTTGTAAATATCGCAAGATTTCGAAAACCTATGTAGGTTACCCAAGTAGCTATGCAATTTTGGACCGATGTTGGTTCAATATTTTTTATATTGGTTTAAATACAGTTCAATCTTGGACAAATATATTAGTTGAACAAAGTGCAATATCATTGCCAGCATTGTTAAGTTATATTGGCTCATTATTAGAAATTATATTGGTCCAATATTACCAAATATATTGGTTCATAATTATGCCAGTTGTAAAATAATATTGATCAATTTCATTTCAATCACTACTCATACAATTAATATAGCCAGAAAAGAAATACACTCCGCACAAAAATTATCGCAACACCCATTTATTTTTAAATAACATTACTTTTGAACATCAAACATACCATACATATAATTCTTAGGTTCTGAAAAAACATAAACAATAACATACCAGCAATGGCAAGAAACTGTTAAATTGCCAAATACAACAATATAAAAACTTGGTCGAAATGGTTTTAGTATCTTGTGTTGCCGCCTCTAGCTTCAATTACTGCTTGCATTCTTCGCAGCATACCGCGTATTAAGTTTGCAACATAGTCTTGGGGAATATTTTCCCATTCTTGTAACAGAGCGTCTTCCAGTTCTTGTAAATTAAGAAACGGCCGTTTTAAGACTTGTCCTAGATGATCCCAGACATGTTCGATTGGGTTCATGTCCGGACTTCGCGCAGGCCATTGGAGAACTGGCAATTCGATCTCCTCCAAATATTGCTGCACAATTTTTGCTAAGTGGGGTCGTGCGTTGTCGTGCATAAAAATGCAATTTTCGCCAACAAAGGGCACGTAAGGTACCACATGCTCTTCTAAAATGTCGGTAATATACCTAGCTGCTGTTAACCGAGCACCAGGTAATGGCACTAACGCTGTACGGCCTTCCAAAGAGATGCCTCCCATACCATCACTGATCCTCCACCATAAGGGACACGTGGAGAAAAGTTGCAGGCAGAATAACGTTCACTAGGTCCTCTGTAGACCGGTATACTTCTGTCGGAAGCCCATAAACTATACCCGTCTCACCAGAGAAAACAACATTAGCCCAGTCGTGAATATCCCAATCCACATGTTCACGTGCGAATGCTAATCGTGCTACCTTGTGTTCTCTGGTGAGAAGTGGACCTCGAGCAGGAACATGGGCTCTTATCATCCTCTCAAAGACGGTTCCGTATGGTTTGAACAGAAAGAGGTACATTTCTAACCGCTAAAGTTCATTTTTTAAGAATCTAGCTGTGAAATGACGGGTACGCAGAGCATTTAAGCGTAGAAATCGGTCGTCTCGTAGGGTGGTAGCTCTTCTGCGACCTTGCCCAGCCCTTCTTCTGTAGTTCCCAGTTTTCCTAAATCGTGCTGCAACTCTGGATACAGTTGAAGGCTGTACTCGTAGAATTCTTGCTACATGCCGCATACTATGGCCGTCTTCCAGCAATGCTATACATTGAAAGATGCAAAGATGCACGTTGCTGAACATTCATAACAATATCAGACCAAAAACTCAATCGACAAGATAATTATCTACAATAATTGAATGTTGGACTATTAACGTTTTTGAAATATTCAAAAATCGGCAGCAAAAAGGGCGTTGTTTATAATTCGTTGAGATGACAGTTTTATAAAATGTCAGAAAAACACATTTGATCAAATTGGGCGAAAATAGTTTATTTAAATTATAAGGGACCAAGAATGTTCAGGTTTTGCGATAATTTTGTGTGGAGTGTATTAGTATTATATATCAAAATACATAATATTGTCTACATTAATTTATAATAGTAGTTATTGGATCTTTTTGTCTTTCCTTCCTCCCAACCTCTCGGTCTACAGCAGTAACTAAAATTGTGCCAATAATCTTTGATATTACACATTCTTCAGCGTTAGCATGTTTAGATTGTACTGCCACTAAAAACATAATACTAAATAGTGCACAAATATAAAAAAAATCTATTTACATTTAACAACTTCAAACAATTCTAATTTGTTAATGTCATTTTATTTTCGTTCGGAGTGTTTGTCAGATAAGGTTACGAATACACCTGCCTACCGGTTTCAAGTCGTACGGCAAATTGAACAGCAACGCGGGGTCACCATATTTCTTTCTACATATAAGTCCAACATTGGGTCTATATTTAATCTGTATATTGAACTAATTTAGTAATTCTACATTCAGCCAATATCGGCTGAATATATTTTATACAATATTGGCGTTGCGTTTTTTGATAATATCGGTTCAATATTGGCTGAATGTAAATTATCTTCGCCAACATTCAAACATTGGACCAGTATATAGAGTCAACGTGTTGCCAACATTTATAGCTATATGGGTAACGATCGTTTTGGCTTGATAGATTATACCCAAAATCTAATCAGATCTGCCCAATTATAAATAAGAACCATGTGCAAAGTTTTGATGGCAGTTTAAACCATTGTACCAAGAGTCCTAAAATAAATTAGAATTGTTGAAAACGATCCGACAAACGGTTTATTATTTCTTTCAATAGGTATCGCTTTGTATTTCGGCATTGAAAATAAATATACATATGTGGAACGACACGCATAATGGTAATGTTACCGCAGAAAACATATCTCAAACTTCGTTTGAATATCAGCTCAGCTGAAAACTGTTGACTTTGCACCTTCTTCATATATTGAAGTAGAACCTACTTCTTCTTCAAGTTTGAAGTCAATCAAGTGCCAAACGTAAGGGGCCGAGAATTTGAAACTCCGAGCAACCACGGAAATCAGCGGAATAAGTAAAGTTTCTGCACCTCCTACTTTAGGGCTGACATCAATCTGAGCAAAAGAAAGGGGAGCGTCAAACGTAAAACAAAAACTTACTCAAGAGGGAAAGGGAAAGAGGGAAAAATGTCTTTTTACTTGGATATTATACATCAAAAATAAAAAATAATAATAAACCGAAAAATGGTTCTTTTCTGTTTCTTTGTGTAGAGTTAGCGGTATTGTTTACTAATTGATTTCTCTAATAGCGTAGCGGGGAAAGTATTTTGGCATTAGCCAGAAAGTTGTCATTAACGAAATTGCGTTAAAACACCCAATACCGTAGGCATTTCTTATAATTGGGTGCCATCAGTTCACCCATGTGAAGTTAGCCACAAATCCATCCACAATAATGTGTCTCATGTTTTTGGAATGTATGTGTGTTTATTGCGTAATGTAATACAGTATCAAAAATGTTATCACATAGACCGAAATGATTTCTTATTTATTTATTTATTTATTCGTATGGTACATTTTTAATATTGTATTGTAATGTAAGTGTTATGCATGGTGCCTCAGAAGATCAGTATAAACTGGTATAGTGTGGTGACGAAACCGTGTTCAATTGTGGATTGGTTCGTTTGGCAAAGCATTTGCTTCAAGGATTAGGAAAACCACTAAAACCAAAACATGCCAACCCTTACCCACTTTAGTAATAATAGTAATTAAGTGTGTAAACATTATAGAAGGTAAATAAGAACATAAAATATAACAGCACAACCATTGCATGACGACATATAATGGACCGGTCAAGCACCAGTCACGACAATGACGAAAAAATAGTAGATTAAAGAAATAGCAAACAAAATAATGTAAAAACAGATAATTAGGACAGCGGATAGCAAATATTGCTTAACTTCAGATGTTCATAATATAGCTTTGTCCGTTAAATTATGAATGTTTACAAACCCTCCTTTAAACTTTATTAATTGACAATCCTCCACAATTTGTGCAACGGTCTCTGGTTTGTTTCCACATTCACAAGTTGGATTAGAAATCGCACCTTATTTAAACAACGTGGAATTGCATTTTGAATTGACCAAATTTTTCTTTTTGATCAATGCACAGGACTTCTATTGTTGGATCATCAATGATATGTTTATTGAAAACATCAACTCCAGACCATAATTTTTCCACTCTTCTTCAGAAAAAAGCCGTAGTGATCTTGCAACCATACAGGACTTCGAGATTCAAGTCTGTAACAAAAAAAAGCAGTGATAAAATATCAAAATACAATTAGAATTTAAGTTAACCACTTAATTTTCTCACTAAACAATCGCTTTAAATCGATTATAAACAACCTTGTACCAACATCTGCCTTAAGTGTTCTGTAAGTCGTAAGTTCAGGCATCCTTCTGCTTATGAAGTATCAAACTAATGGAACTAGAACATTTCAGAATACGTCATGTTGAAAAATTATAAACAAACAACTTTGTTCAAGTAATGTAAATTATGTAGTTAGTTTGCAAACATTGACAATTTGATTTGACAAACCAATTCTACCAACCAGAAAAAAATAAAAACCGTGTCGTAACAGAAATATTAAAAAATTAATGTTTAACACAGGAAGTTTTTCCTGACGTATTAAAAGTAGCTAAAGTAGTAGTGCTTTATAAATCTGGCGATGCTAAACAGATATCTAATTATAGACCGATTTCATTATTATCTGCCTTTTCTAAAGTTATTGAAAGAAAACAATTGCTACCCGTATAATTAATGAATCCAAATCAACATGGCTTTCGAGAAAAACATTCAACATCTACAACTTTTTCTAATTTAATTAAAGTAATATATGATGAGATGTATAAAGGAAATCTCGTTTTAGCAATTTTGTTGATTTATCAAAAGCTTTGATTGCGTGGATTATAGTATATTAATTAAAAAACTAGACGATCTTGGACTACGTGGTAAAACTCAAAATTTGATTAAATCTTACTTACACAACCTAAAGCAATATGTATATTTTAATAAACGTAAGTCCAAAAGTAACGGTTCAAAAGGTGTTCCCCAAGGCAGAATCTTGGGACCACTTTTTCATTTCTATTAAATTTAAATGATTATACAAAATGTAGTGTCATGCCATATTACTTGTTATGCAGACGCATAACATGCTGTAATGAAAAGGGAGGAAGAACTTCTATCTATTTGCTAAAAATTAAAATTTAAATCAGCAACTGATAAATATGTTCTGACCACAGTGGATTATCAATAAATTAAAATCAAGTCATCAATTACCATAGCCCACAAGTATTTCCTCTGTTGGCTGCAAATTACTCTCTGTACCTAAACATTAATGAAACTACAATTGAGCAAGTAGACTGTTTTAAGCTACTCGATTGTCACGATTGATCTGTGTTTGAATTGGAAACTTCACGTTAATTGTATTAGTGAAAAACCCCAGGCAGCGCATGTTTGCACTTAAAAGGCTGGTACCTGTAGTAGTATGAAACAATTAAATTATTTTATTTTTCAAATTTAGTTTCAATTATAAGATATGGTATCATTTTTGAGACAACTCCTACACAGCTATTAGAGTCTTTTATATTACAGAAAGGGCGCTTCATTATAACGTTTAAATTAAGAGTGAGTCGTGAAATAATTTGTGTTTAATAAAAGGGTACTGCACGACTCACTCTTTGAGCAAGCACTGCAGCGCCTGTAACTCTAATAGCGAAACGCTATGACCATATCTTATAGTGAAACTAAGTGAAAAACTCATCAATTGTGTTTCGACACTAGTACCAACTGCTGGAGTGCAGAAGCATGCGCTGCTCGGTTTTCGCTGGTAATGTGGTTTAAACGCAGATATGTGCAATCGGTAAACGTCTGCTGCTGATATGGAAGTAATGTTTGGGTACGAAATGACCCCAGCGGTACGGTACGATAATCTGACGGCCCGGTCAACATATTGACACGGTTTATTTAAATTGGCGCAGCAACAGATAAGTTCTTTCATCTTTTTCACCAATAACAATGTTATGTCGTCACGCATAACATGTATGGCATGACATTTGTGACAGAGCCAATAGAAACAAAGTGGTCCCAGATACTGCCTTGAGGCACAGGCTGGAATTACTTGGACTACGTTTATTAAAATAACCATATTGCTGGAGCAGTAACCAGAAACTGACAGAGCCACGGACACACCGGCTGTCTGGTACAATTAATATATCACACTGTGCTTTGTCAACAAGGGAATTGCTGGGCAGATTTCCTCATCTGCACAGTGAGACAACGAATATGTTATTTGGTTCAGTATACAGGCATGTTTTCAACAACGAAAAGGCAATCATTCTGTAGACTGTCTGTTGCTATCGCCAGGCTATAAGCACTACTGCACAGCTGCAGGCTCACTGTGCGGCGGTAATTTTAACTGACTGTTCCTGGTTATTAGAAGGCTCAATCAAGTGGTCAGCGTTTACAAAACTAACTGCGAACACATTACTTATTTCGCCTATTGACATGACGTGACAAATGTTCTGGATAGTTTGATACTTCATAAGCGAAATGCGGTACGGAACATTTATAATCGATTTAAACGACGATTTCAGGTAGTGGGCCAGCAAATTCTAATTATATTTTGATGACCCCATCACGCTTTTTGTTACATCTCGAGTCGCTTTCTGAAATGGAGAAAAGTATGGTCTGGGGTGTGAACGCATCGTGATCCCAGCAGCCAAAAGAAAAGAACTGGTCAATTCAAATGCAATTCCGACATTTAGGTGCGACTAATCAATGATGTGAAACAAGCCAGTACTGAAACAAACCAATCAGTAAAGTTTAAGGAAGGGACTGTAAGCTAATATTTAACGGACAAGCTATTGCGAGGTGGCACCTTCCGCTGTTCCCTAATATCTGTTTTACGATGACTTTTATTTGCTAACCTTTCTATTTTCGTCGTGATAAACGACTGTTCTTGAACGAACCGGCTCCATATGCAATATTTAACTGTTCTTATTGCAACTACTATATGTTGCACGCCAGTACTATTATTACTAAGCGGTAAGTGTTTTGGTTTTAGTGGTTTTCTAATCGCGAAGCAGATGCCTGCGCTGAACAATCACAATTGAGTACGGTTTCGTCACTGCACTTCGGACTGTACTGACGGGCACCATGCCTCTTGTACAGTAAAAATGTGCCATACAGTAAACTCAAATGAAAATCATTCATTCTGTAACATTTTTTGATGCTGTGGCCCGTACGCAATAAGCTACACATGCAGCCCCAAACATGAGAGACTATGCCATGGAATGGTGTGGCTGCTTCCCGGGTGACTTTGATGACAGTGAAAATGCCTACGACGACAGTGGGCGCAGCACGAACTCGTGTATTTCTGACTGTCTTCCCACTACGCTGTGAAAGTGAGGCAAACAATACCGCTAACTACGCAAGAAAAACCATTTTCGATTTATTATTGACACATTTTGATGTATAATAGCGAAGTAGACATTTTTCCTTTCCCCTGCTGGTAGTTTTGTTTACGTTGCTCCCCTGCTCGGTGAATGTCGGCTAAGTAGGTGCGAAAACTTACTTATTCTGCTGGTTTCGGTTTGCTCTGACTGATGCTTGAAGAAGAGGCAGGTTCTCAGCCAGATGCAAAAGTCAGCTGATTTTGTATTCAAGCAGTTTGAATGTTTTCTGATGACAGCATTACCGTTAATAGCGACAGTCGTTCCACATATGCTCTTTGACACTGTGCCGAAACTGAAACGACCTATTGAAAGAATAATAAACCGTTTGTCAGATCGTTTTCAGCTGATGGGCAGAATAACGGTACAATGGTAGGCTTTGCTGTTGCTTATTTATAATTGGGCAGATCTGATTGAACACGGGCAATCTATCAAACGTCGTTAATAGTGTTGGCAACACGTCCAATATACTGATCAATGTTGGTATTGGCGAAAAACTAGTACATTCAGCCAATATTGAACCGTGTCTTCAAAAAACACAACATAATATTAACATATATTCAGCCGACTATTAACAATTACCCAAACCAGTTCAATATACAGATTAAATGCTAGACTTAATGTTGAACACTATGTGAAAAGAAATATTGACCCGTTGCTGTTCATTGCCGGCACGCTGAAACCGGCAGGCGCAGGTAATATTCATGACATACGACAAGCTGCGATAATAAATGACATTAATAGAGCCAGAACGTTTGGTGAAATAATTTTATATTTGTGCGCCATTATGCGTGGCAGTAAACATGCTAACGCTGAAAAATAATGGCTGTGTAGGTGTGGCTTTGGTGAATACTATAGCCGGAACGGGAGAAGGAAAGACAAAAAAGATCCAACAACCATTATAGAGCCAATAGCCAGACAATATGTGACACGGCTATCTCTCTAACCACACTCACACAAAATTGTCGCAAAACCTGAGACATTCTTGGTCCCTTAATAAACCAACTGCGCAATTTGTCAAATGTTTTCTATTTTATCAAAACTGTCATCTCAACAGTAAACAGCATGAATATTTCAAACGTTAAATGATCAGCATTCAGTGGTAACGAATATTATCTTGTCGATTGAAGGACACGGTCTGATGTGATGGTGTCGGCAACGATGCATATTTGCATCTTTCAATGTATAGCGACCCAGCACGGAAAGACGACCGCGAGCATGCGACTACGGTACGGCTCCGAAGCTGGAGCAGAAAGAAGGGCTGGGCGCGAATGCAGAAAAAGCACGACCGATACGCTTAGCGTACACCGTCATTTCACAGCTAGGTAGCAAAAATGAACTTAGCGGTGCATCACTCTTCAAAACCACGGGCAAATACTGAGCGACATGTTCTCAGTCACTACTCACCGAAGGCACGAGGGTAGCCTGCGTGAGCAGCAACCAGACGGACATATTCGCTGAAGAATGTTGTTTTCTCTATTGAACAGGGTATAATGAGCTCCGACAAGCTACCGATCTACAGACAGTGTTTCTGCCTGCAGCTGCTCACGATGATCTGGGCGTGAGTCGCCGACCACCTGGTGCTCGTTGGCACAGCAGCTGGGCCTCGGCCACCCGACATTTGCATGTTTAACGTTGGCTTGGTAATTTTATGCGACAACACGACTATTTGGAGGGATCAGTACCGGACCTCAATGACACAGAAATCCGGACATGGGCATCTGGGACAAGTCTTAAACGGCGTTTTCTGAGCCCACAGAGCGGAGGCTGCTGTGGGTGGAATGCCTGAACATGTTGCAAACGCGGTATGCTGCGAAATGCGAAGCGTATTTAGAGGCGGCAACGCCAAACCTGGAACCAAGTTATATTGTTGGCAATTTGCTGATTTTGCCGTTGCTGTTATGTTAACGTTTATGTTTCAGGTAGAATATATGTGTGTTTGATGTTCAAAAAGCTGGCTGTTGGCCAAATAAATGGTGTTTTGCTATTTTATATTTTCTGGGCTGTGCATGGTAGTGATGAAATGAGGGTGATCAATGTTGTTACAACTGGCATTCTGAACACCAATATTTGGTAATGACGGACAATATATTTCAGCAATGAGCCAGCCTGCTGCAACAGCTGACACGTATTGCACTGTTCAACTAATGCGGCTGTCCAGACGAACATATTAAACAATATGCGCCGAACCAGCATCGTCAACTACGGAATTTCGAAATCTTTGCGATGTTAAAATATTCTTTACATTTTGCTTCAAGCAAGTTTGCTGTACGCAACTTTGGCTATGGCGCCACGTATGATAAGTAATAATGTAATAATTTTATTCGCACAAAATAAAACAACAATACGATGTAGGATGGTGCAACAAGCTAAGCATAAATAATAAATACCGACCTGTTTAATGCAAACTGAACAACTATATTAATCAAATATTCGCCAGTTGATAAGGCTGCCGTAACTGTATGCGGTGCCAGAGTGAAACTGACTGCGGTGGTGTTAACAGAAGGCACCAATTTGATAAAGCTGTTCCGCATTACGCCTGACCCGACCCGACGCTGAGAAAATGTTTGTTGTTTGGACAGATACGAAAATATTTCGAGGCTTTACGCTGGAAAGTTTTAGATGACCGGAGCACTCTGCGTCTGGTTGAAGCTGCGCAGTTCTATAATTTAATCGCTGGACTGAACAGATGTATATTATCAGGCCCAACTATAAAACACAAATAAAACAAGCTATCTTAAGTGAAAGTGGAAGGGATGATGATTTCGTCTGATCTTGTCTAATATTGTTTTTTGTGTTACAACAGATTTTAAAACTGGCTCGGTACCCCAACACTCAACGCCGCTATAAGATTCTCGAATGGAAAACGTATTAATTTCAAAGACCAGGCAGAAAAACCTGCTGCAGGACACTTTCAAGTGACTATGACTTTCCACTCATGTTATCGTCTAAGACATTTTTATTAATAATTTCTGTCACTACTGGTATTGCAGTCGTTGAGTTGATATTGCTGGGCGACTGATTGCTATACATTATATTGGTTTTATGAACGTGTGGACTATTCGATTGAGCCAATGATTGGCTTCGGTTGGCCACGAAGCATCAGAAGACAACGGTTTCGACAACTGTATTACTGGACCTGCGTTTATCGGTAACCCGCAATACAGTATACAAGACGATGCGACGGAAACATTATCTGAAACTGGTTTGTTCGCAAATTGCATTCTCGCTGGTCTATTTGTTAATTACAAAATGAGGTTCTGCGAGAAGGAAACGCTCGTCTTTAATCGGTATCGAAAGCTCAAACTCGTCGAACAACAAATTTTCGTTTTGTGTTTTAGTGAATCCAAATGACTCGAAAGAAATCGCAAACCTCAGCTGACATCTTTGTAAGTGAAATTAACGCCATTATTTTGACAATCGACGAAACCTCAAATGAAAGAGCATTCATGTTACGCAGGTGTTTATCACCAACGACTAATAAATTATTCTTTTCAATGGCGACGCTCGATTTCGTGGTGGATAAATGCGATAATGAATTCTGTTCAAGCAGTTACAAAAATGATAAAGATGTTGGCTGCATTATACCGTCGCTGTCTATAGGTAATGTTATGAATCAGTACTCTTCTGTTCCGTGGTGTTTAATAAATGACTTTTGACATTTGGCATGAAGCGAATCGAGCCTAGAAACGATCGTAAATATTCGGCAGAAAACGAGCGATAAAGATTTTCTCTTTGGTCACCATGTCGACGATAGTGAAAATCTGTGGTATGGAATATTTAATCTCAGCGTCAGACACTGTGATTCAACCAGTGAAAGACTTTCGGCATGCATGGTTAGAAGCAGTGTACGGCGCGAACAGAGCAATCAGTAAACAGCAAAGGAAACAAGTCTGCATTCATTTTATTTCTTTATGTCAGCTTTCAGTATATTGGAGCCAGATTACTAAAGTAAATAGGTATAGAGGCTACATTATAGAGGTGTTTGACCTTTCAAGCCATATACCATCTTGAGAATAGCACATGCACCACTCGTGTTTTAACGAGTTTACTTCTTTGAAAGCTGGCCTCGAAAAGACTTCAAATCTATTTAGGCATCGTGTTTAGGTAGAGTTGGGCTGCTCTGAGAAGCAGGCCTCGGATTCTTTAAATCAGGGTCAAACATATTTGAGGACACTGAGTATCTAGAAAACGTTTCACAATTTTGCTGGCTGCATAATTGTTCATGAGAGTATAAATTATAGAGGTGTGAAATATGCAAGAAGCTTTTGAAAGACAGGCACATTCAACGACCAGGTAAGTTGACCATTAAAAGCAGGCTTTCTATCTTCAACATATTGAGCTTCGCGAACAAAACTCTCAAAATTTTAGATAATACTACGGTACTACTTACTGGTCGTTGATTTATGTTTTAATAATGTCATCCTTTGCTGTGCGGGGCTGAAAAGTGGGCTATCGTTAACTCTTCGTGTTGGCTGTGGCTAATAAATATAATTAAAACGGCTATTAATGTATTCATAAACTCTTCCGCATAACAATAGATTCTTTAACGACTATTCAGGCATTTTCAGCACAAGGCTAACTGTCCCATGTTCAGTATGCATTCATTGTAACACTCCAGCCTGTGTTCAGCCATTTTATTCAGACCGCCTGAGTAACATGACGGCAGTTTTAAGGTGGCAAGCTGGCCTT